>SKCR01031739.1:0-389041 GCA_019454045.1 Zanthoxylum bungeanum | reverse complement strand
TAAGTTGCGGAAGTCGCGGGAAACGGACGTCGGAAGGGACAAATTTAAAAATAAATACATTCCATCAATTTAATTCGTTTGTTTGGCCTCGGGTTTGCTCGATTAATCCCTGTTTTAACATTTAAGTCTCGGCCCAAAACCCTCGCAACCCATGAAAAGCCCATTCCGCCCAAGCCAAATCCAAAAATAATTAAAACATTTAAAACACATGTCACAAATTAAATAAATCTTTCCTAATTTAAATAAATCACCTCCCAAATTAAAGAAAATCCCCCCCAAAATATAAATATTCTTTCCTAAAAAATTAAATACACACACAATTACTTGATTGTTTGCTTTTCAAAATCCATGCACAACCATAACCCTAGGATACCATTATAAAAAGAAACCAAAATCCAAACCCTTTTCCCTTAGCTCACACTCAGGTAGAACCAAAAAAAAACCCTAAACATATTCACGCCTCCACCTTCAATCTCTCTCGGCCTCTCTCAACCCATATTCTCTCCGCCCCAACTTGCAGCCAAAACACAAGCAGCGACAAACCGACTCAGAAACTGCAGTAAAATGCCCTCCACGTGAACATACAATAAAACGAAACCCTTAGTTCTCACGTTAACACGCAGGACACACACCCTAAGCTACCCTCGGCAGCAAATCTCTTTCACCAAAGTTACTCACACACACGCTACTTTAAAACACACACACGCCACACTTTCAAACCGACACAGCCACCCTCAGTCTCGACTCCACGTGAAGCACAAATCTATTAGGGTTGGTGCTCGAGTGCCAACCCGGATCGTATTTATGTCCGATTCATAAATACGAGCAGTTCAATTTTCCATAACATTACTATTTTTAATGGTAGCACCATTTTCTTTTAAACACCTATTCGATATAATTGAGATTAGATATCGATTACGATTAGATCGAAACTGAATCTGGTTCAGTGATACGTGTATATTAGACAAAGACCATAGGATTTACAGTATAGTGCGCAGTTACAACGTAATTTGTAATTGACATTGGGAAACGCATTATTAGTTGTATATCCTTAAATAAAGTTCCTGGTCAATATTTGCTAACACGGGTCGGTTAGTAAAATCCGCTGAGACCAGTACATGTCGTATATCGTGACTTGGTCCGATGGTTTATCCCAATGAACCATGAGTCTCAGGAGACTCGTATAGACATGTAGGTGTTTATTTGATAAGACACTGAACGACTCACTGAAGGTTTCCTAATAGATGGTACAACAAAGTCAATAGGAACCTTCTCGAGTTGAGCGAGCATAGTGGTCATTCGGCTTGAGATACCACAGTGGGATATATGAGTTATCATCCACACTTTGATGGCAGTCACGTCAACGATCTATTCATGATCAGACCTCCGCCTGTTCGTTGGGTGTGGACTGATGCTCATGATATCCAGTGCGTATCAAGACAGGATCCGTCAGTCCTGTGTACAGGGTATAGGCATCCTCACGTGTTTACGATCTAGTAAATCCATGGTCGTGGTATAACTTCGAAAATCAGTTTCGAGTGTTATTTAGAGATCGTAAATTGAAAGTCGATTGTATTATACAGAATGGATTTGACGTCCTCATCTATATCCCAGGTATAATACGGATAACCTGTGACGGAGGGATTATACGTATGCTATGACCTCGACTTGCATAGTTTAGCGAGATTATCCGTGGTCGTCATAATCCATGGGTGGGTGGATTATGGACACGAAATTGTTTTCGTAACGGATAAACCTAAACTTAGAGAGTCCCATAATATGAAGTGTACTCGTTGAGCACTTGGGTAACTCGATATGAATAATACGGATTATTCATAATACTTCATCGGATTAAATTAGTTAATTCGAATCGTTTAATTGGTAAACGAATTTACACATGCCGGGAAAATTTTTTGGTCATTGTAATGTGTATTTTTATTTGATACATAATTAGATTAGATACACATTAATTGGCAAATGGTAGCTTGATATTGTAAAGTTAGTAATGATTGGATTCAATTAATGAATTGAATTATTATTACTATAATTTATACATTTGTAAAGTGTTGGCTAATTATTTAAAATATATTAATTGTAATATATGGCAAATAATTTGCCAAGTGTTACACTTTTTACCAAGCCAATTTTATTTAATTAAAATTGAAAATTTTGACAAAAAAATATATACCATTCACGCCACTTTTCAAGAAATCAAAGCAAAAAAAGTTATTTTTCTTCATTTTGGTTTTTCCTTCACTGCCGAAACATGTTCCAAAATGGGTTCTAAAATGGTTTCGAGAATTCATGAAGAAAATGAAGAAATCAAGGAAAAAAGTTATGGAATTAAGTGGATTAAAGGTAATTCATCTAATCCATTTGCTTAGAAATTTGTTTGTTGTTTCCTGGTTGATCTTATGAGATCTAGGGTTTCTTTATTTACATAAATTGGGGCTTTTGTTTTTTGGTGGATGAATTGAAGTAATAAGCATGTGTGAAGTATGGATTTGATGAAATTAAAGTAGTTTCAATCCAATTTTGTTCAAATTGTTCTTGACAATAAGTTGCCATTCTAGAGTGTAAAATCCACTCATTTATGCCTAGAATTGTTCTAGAGTGATTCATATATGTGGTGACTTGATTTGGTGTTAAGATTAATTGATTTAGTCTTGTAAAAATGGATTTAAAGCATGTAAATGGACTGTTTTACTGCCAAGATCCGATCTGGAATATCTGACGATTTGTTGATGAATAATATCTTATGAATGTTATGGATGTATTTTGGGAGTTGGCAAAATTGCCGGAAATTGTTTCCGACTTGAAATAAGCGAAAACGGCCAAAAACGGCGTTATCGGGTGGATTTTGAGCCAACCGGGTGACGGCTGTGAAAACAATGATTCTGTCACTGTTTGGGCAGCCCATGAACTGCCCCGACACTATTGGAGCTGACCTGGGTAGTTTCCATAAGTGTCGGGTAGTCGGTTCGGTCAAAAACGCATTTTAGGCCATTTTGCGGAAAAACGATTTTCGTAAAATTTCGCAAGTTTTCAACTATATTTATGTTAATATATGATATTAAATAATTGGTTTAGGTAATATATGAATAAATTATTCATATTAGATATTGAAAAATTTATTCGGTATTTTGAAAAAGTTTTAAAATACGATATCGCCCGGACCCGCGCTTCCGCTCCGCCCTGACCCGAAAACCCAACAAAAATGGTATCAGAGCAGGTCTGATACTTCATCCATTACATTACCATGCTTGATATTCGATATTAATCCAATTTTAATGTTCGCACATGCTTAGATCTAGATATGTTTCTTTTTTTTTGTTCGATGCTAATGGAATGTAATGAAATTTAATAGTTAAATTGAATTATGTTTTCTAAGGTTGAATTGAAAGTTTAGAAAATGATTTAGATTAAATTCTGCATTTGATGTAGATTAAAACTTCCGTAGGAAAATCCTCGCTTTAAATATGGCTGTAAAGTAACGTGTATTGGATACATGTTTCTTGGTCCGCCTTGCCAGTACGGATGCAAATGATTTCCTGATGCTATAAGCTGTATCGTGCCAAAGCTGTGCAGTTATGGTTGATGGTAGTTCATTTGCGCCGGTAGAACTTATATGATAAGAGACAAATTCAAGTGAAAGTGGAAATCCTGAACGTGCCAAGCTGTCAGGACTACACCGGTAGCTTGAGTTTGTCATTGACAAGTGTAGCCTTGATACGCCTCCCTGTGAACGTGCCAAAGCTGTCACAGCGAGAAACGGTCAGGACCAAAACCAGGAGTCACTGGTGAGTGATTGACAAAGAGTTGTCTACCTAATGAATATACGTAGGTGAGAACGTGCCAAAGCTGTGAGTCGAAATATATTCATGGGATCCTACTCTCACTATGGAATTCGATTTAATTATTGAATTCCCGTTGTCCGTTGGGGATTACGGTATTACGTAAAGTAGTGAGAGACACTGCTGAGTTTAAAAATCCATAACTTAAGCAGTGCGTAATTTTATGGAATTTACTGCTTTCGTTTTTTTTATTATATATTGTTTATAGATTATACTTCTAATCCACTGCATTTATTACTGAATATATAGGTTTTCTGACTTTACTTATGGTTGCGTAGTTCTAGAATAGGTTCTAGAAAGACAATAGACTTAGATATTGTTAGATTAGTTGAAACCATCGGGAACTGTTGTTCCGATTTTCTTGAAAATCAAGATGGTTTGTGACTTAGTTTCTAAGTCACGATAGGTAATCTAGATAGATATCGGTTTAGGTATTATTTTAGATAGAATTGTTTCTTATGCAATAAGAATTGACTTGAATAGTTCAAGTCTCGAGATTCTTGACTGGCATTAAGAAAACTCTTAAGTATTTGTTTATCTTTAATGACGTTTCTTGGTTTTTAGTGACTTTTAGAAGTCACGTGTTTGACACAGTTTGCTAATCAATTATTTGCAATTGTTGTAAATAATTGAACGTAAATTATAAAGCTTGAGAAATGAGATGTGTATAGTTGTGTACAGAGAATATCGATTCTCACAATACGACAACTGTAGGTATTAGATACCGGATCTCCCATCTAGTTAATTAAAATGATGTTTAATAATTGTTTTGATATTTGATATCAGAACTTGTGACTATTGGATAGTTACTTGTTCTGTATAAACAGTTGTTACATATTTTTAAGATGACTAGTAGTGTCATTAATGAAAGATAAACATTAAGAAATATATTCGGTAAAGTAAATAACTTAGAACTGTGCTTTATGAGATTTTATCGTAATAGCACTGGATGTTTGTTCCTTATGGTAAATGATGGTCTGATATGAGATCACACCACATATCCTTAACCATTTAATAAATATTGTATTCAGGACATGATTAAATCTCATTTAATCGATGATTTCATTGGACCACCGATTTATTAGACTAATACATTAGATGTATATAGTTTAATAAATTAGAAATTACCTTAAGATAGTTTTCTATGCTCCGTAACTTAGTTAATGATTTGTCATGACTTAGTTACGTGTTTCTAGTAGAGAACATGTTGAACGTCTTTAATTGTTCAAAGACTTTCATTATGTCTCTGATGAAACGTAAATGGAATATTTTGAATGGTTCTAAGATATTCTATTTAAGTGTTGAAAACTATAAAATTCATCGTGAGTCTTTGAATTGTTCAAAGATGTTTGATATGATCAATATGTGAATTTAAGGCAATTAGTTCTTAAGTTATTTAATGAATATGATTTTACTCAATATTAACTTCCGCGATTCAATTTTGTTGGAATTGGTCAGTGGGAGTAATCGAATCTTATATGATTTGATTCGTTGATATTGTGAGTTACCGAATTAATTTTCAATGTTTTTTGGGTTATGCTCTAGTAACACTAATTCATCTCTTTAATTTAAGTTCCATTTGTTTTTATAGTTACATATATGATATGTATAGTAGAAAATTTGAATCTTGAAAAGTTTGAGATTTGAAACTTTCTTTTGTATAATGGTTATATAATTGAAAGTACTTGTGCCTCAAAGGTACAAGTAAAGGGTTTGTCATTTATTCTATTTAATGGAATATTGTATTCTATTTAATAGAATATCTTTTCTACGATCCCGAGTAATAAAATTGTTTTATTATTTGGTATGTTACATTGGATGTTGACGATTGCAGAAAGGACTTGACTTAGTGAAGTCAAATGTGAGAATGATAAACTATGGAACTACATAATTAATAAGATGAAAAGACCCTTATAGAACTTATGTATAAGTCATATAGGATGTCAGAATTATTTACAAAGTATTTGATACTTAATGATTTTGTTGTTTTCTTATTGAAGAAAATTATCCTATGACTCATAGTGGGAGCGATATTTGATATCGAATTCGGAAATTAGCATTGAACCATAGATCTAAGATTGTTCATGGCTTACGACGACTAAGTTTTGAACTTGATTGGGCTTTCGTCATGAATTGTTCATGAGATGTGCAAATTGTTTGCGCAGCGAAGGCGAAGTGAGCTTGTAAAGGTTTGAACTTTATAGTATGACAGTGAGAAAGGTTATACTCAGTAATCTATTGTCGATTCTGATGAAACCTATCTCTAGTTACACTAATTGAATAATTAAGGATCTGTTGGTTAATGTCGATATTAAACTGTATTTTGGCTAAAGAATGCAAGTGGTGTTCTTGAGTGATTTCTTCGAATGAGAGATCCGTCGTGATTTCTTTATTTGAAGAATTCATTCTAGAATGGCCATAGAGTTTGTATTCTGCTAAGATCACAGTTTGATATATTAGCTTATGCAGCCTATTGTAAACTCAGATAAGCTTTCCGAAAATTTGTGCTCTCTGTTTTTGATATTAGTCAGATTGTCTACTTTTATCGAAGTATAGAGAATACATATTTGTCAGTAGGGTCAGTGGGAGCGTACAAATTTCTTTCTAGTATTATATATCATAAGTCTTCTTTTCTCCGTGGAAGCAATGAGAGTAGTCTCTGTTATATTTGATATAAAGTTTTATATAAGATATAAAATTGAGCGACCCACTGTTATATTTGATATAAAGTTTTATATAAGATATAAAATTGAAAGACTTGTGAGATACTCTCATTAGTCGCATATTAGATAGAATCTAATAAAGGACACAACAAGACTATCTGTATGACAATTAATATAACTGTTTGACAGTTAACGTGTCTTTTTTGTATATAGTATTCATCTTTCGTAAATGATGATTCCTTTGTCGAAAGAGAGATTGATTAGAATATCTAGTCAATCATATGCATCATTGGATGATGGCGTAATGAATGCTATATTATGTGCGATTAAAGATATCAATTTAATCGTAATTGTTACGAGTTATTTTGATATGTTATAGACCATATGATGAGTCTTGGAACAAGTTCTTTGTTATCTATGAGATACTAAGAACGAGTTTTTTGTTCATGGAGAATTTAGTCAGCAACCATAAAGTCAGATTAGTTTTGATTCTAATTATGACATTAGATGGTCTATGTCATATAAAGTCATAAAAGATGCAGTGTGAGTGTCACCGGTTGTTCTACTGAATTAGTGGAATCAGTTGCAACTTATGAAGTATTAACTTATGAAGTTGCAAAGTGACCTCAATGATTAGAAGTGTTGATATTAGTTTTGTTCTTGCGGTTGTCTTAAAGTATTTGGATTTGATTTCTAAATACATAAATAACTTATTAGCTATAGCACAATACTAATATAGCTTTTGGGTCATATTGATGTGGAATTTGGATTCTACAAAATATGAATAATGCTGATTAAGGAAAACGGTTGAGTTTGTGTGACAAACTCGATTTGATAAAGCAAGCTTACTTGTTCTTGCCTACCTCTTGAGTGCTAGTGAGCTCTTGAGGGCCATGAGTATGTGATACACATTGAGATTTGTATAAGATACAATGGATTGACACTAGAGCAAGTGGGAGAAATTGTTAGGGTTGGTGCTCTGAGTGCCAATCCGGATCGTAATTATGTCCGATTCATAAATACGAGCAGTTCAATTTTCCATAACATTACTATTTTTAATGGTAGCACCCTTGTCTTTTAAACACATATTCGATATAATTGAGATTAGATATCTGATTACGATTAGATCGAAACTGAATCTGGTTCAGTGATACGTGTATATTAGACAAAGACCCTAGGATTTACAGTATAGTGCGCAGTTACAACGTAATTTGTAATTGACATTGGGAAACGCATTATTAGTTGTATATCCTTAAATAAAGTTCCTGGTCAAGATTTTCTAACACGGGTCGGTTAGTAAAATCCGCTGAGACCAGTACATGTCGTATATCGTGACTTGGTCCGATGGTTTATCCCAATGAACCATGAGTCTCGGGAGACTCGTATAGACATGTAGGTGTTTATTTGATAAGACACTGAACGACTCACTGAAGGTTTCCTAATAGATGGTACACCAAAGTCAATAGGAACCTTCTCGAGTTGACCGAGCATAGTGGTCATTCGACTTGAGATACCACAATGGGATATATGAGTTATCCTCCACACTTTGATGGCAGTCACGTCAACGATCTATTCATGATCAGACCTCCGCCTGTTCGTTGGGTGTGGACTGATGCTCATGATATCCAGTGCGTATCAAGACAGGATCCGTCAGTCCTGTGTACAGGGCATAGGCATCCTCACGTGTTTACGATCTAGTAAATCCATGGCCGTGGTATAACTTCGAAAATCAGTTTCGAGTGTTATTTAGAGATTGATGACCGGAAAATATATCAATATTTACCGCCCCTTTTACTTAATATTTTGTTTAGTTTCTCGGGTTTGATGAACGTTTTGATGTGTTTTAGTTTATTTTGCAGATAAAATAATATCGGGTCTTAATGAAATCATTTAGGATGAAATATGGGTCAAATAAGGGCAATTATTGGACTTGATATTTTAATTTTGGAGATTGGAAACTTGAAAGGGCGTTTTGACGAAGTGCAGTTTTGGAAATTCCAGTTTTGTGCATCTGTCGTATTTTGGGCATAACCTTTTACTCAGATATCGGATTGAGCTGATTCAAGTTCCACATTAAAGAAGACTCAAAGATCTACAACTTTAAAGAGAAACTATTTTCGAATTCTGATTATTTCATGACCGAAATTGATGAACCATCCAGAAGTGTGTGGAGTGTAATTATTAAAAGTCATTATCAATCATTTTCAAAGCAAAATATTAATTAATTAATAATTAATAAAAATTATCAAATCAACACCAAACAAGATAAGCAATTAGTGGAGCAATTATTGATTTGGTGGAGTAATTAGTGGAGAAATTAATAATGGATTTGGTGGAGAATTTGATGGATGATTTGATGGTGGCAAAATTTTGCCTATAAATACCAAACCATTTCATTTGTAAAATTCATACTTTCTTCTTTGAAATTCTTAATGAATAAATAAGAAGATTGTATCTAGTTTGTTTATTTTTAGTTTTCAGTAATTAATTTTGAGTTTCGCACTTTCTTTTCTTTACTTTTCAGTTTTTACTTTCCGCAATTTACTTTTCTTTCTTTAATTTTTCAGTTTTTACTTTTCAGTAATGAGGAGGTAACTTCCCCAGCTAGGGTGAAAGGTAATTCTTTTACTATTGCTATTTAGATTAATCTCCCTTAAATATAATATATTCACTATTTAAAATATTGACTTAAAAAGGATACCGCTATATTGGTCGGTTGGTAATTCATTTTAATCTGGTTTTAAACTGACTAATCAAGGATACCGCCAGATTGGTCGGTTGGTAATTAAAATTTCTTACCGCCTATATGGCGGGTTCATGGACAAATCTTTTTACCGCCTTAATGGCCGGTTGGACTTAATTTGACTTAATCAGGTTACCGCCTATATGGCTGGTTGGTAATGTTATCACAAGTTTATATATTATATTATGGGAGATATCTAAATTAGTAGTAGTAAAAGTAATTCCTTTTACCTTAGCATTTTATTTTATTGTAATTTACTTTTCAGTATTTACTTTACCGCATTTTTACTTTATGTCTTTTATTTTCAAGTTTTTACTACCTGTAAATATGTGTCGTAACTAAGCCAGTTATCTGGGGTTGTGATGAAATCCAATATCAACGGTTTATAAAGGGTTAAATTACAGTTTGGGTAATATAAAGGTTTATTTATTGAGTCTTATCCTAATGCTTTTTATTAACTGGCCATTAATAAAATTGAACTGGTAAATCTAAAATGAACTAGACATAGATATTTTAGGTTTAATACCTTAGACTTAATAGCCCACGATCTTCCTTGAGGATAGATAACCCTTTAATAGATTTCCTTACAGGATAGGAATATACCTGTCGGGCGGGGGGGTAGCTATAATTGGAACTTAAACTTAATGAATCCAGATAATTTGGTTGACATAGACATATGGTTCAATTGGGTTAAACTGGGTATTTGTGTCTGACCATCGACAGAGGCTTACACATAATTTAGTGTTCCAGGTTAATAAATCAATATATTACCCAACTTTAAGATAACCACTTCATCTTTAAAATGATATTAGAAGAAATCACAACCCTAGATAGTTTTTAATATTAAATTTTCTTAAAATCTACTTTCGAATAATGTTATTTACTTGTTTTTAAATTTAGAATCGTCACCATTTCAAATCAATCAAACAACCTGTTAGATACTAGTAATCATTTGACCTCATAAAATTAATAGATTAGATATTAAGTCATCGTGGGATCGATATTTTTATACTACTTGAACGATACGTGCGCTTGCGTTATACGTGTGTGTTTACGCCGGTCAGAGATCGTAAATTGAAAGTCGACTGTATTATACAGAATGGATTTGACGTCCTCATCTATATCCCAGGTATAATACGGATAGCCTGTGACGGAGGGATTATACGTATGCTATGACCTCGACTTGCATAGTTTAGCGAGATTATTCGTGGTCGTCATAATCCATGGGTGGGTGGATTATGGACACGAAATTGTATTTCGTGACGGATAAACCTAAACTTAGAGAGTCCCATAATATGAAGTGTACTCGTTGAGCACTTGGGTAACTCGATATGAATAATACGGATTATTCATAATACTTCATCGGATTAAATTAGTTAATTCGAATCGTTTAATTGGTAAACGAATTTACACATGCCGGGAAATTTTTTTGGTCATTGTAATGTGTATTTGTATTTGATACATAATTAGATTAGATACACATTAATTGGCAAATGGTAGCTTGATATTTGTAAAGTTAGTAATGATTGATTCAATTAATGAATTGAATTATTATTACTATAATTTATACATTTGTAAAGTGTTGGCTAATTATTTAAAATATATTAATTGTAATATATGGTAAATAATTTGTCAAGTGTTACACTTTTTACCAAGCCAATTTTTATTTAATTAAAATTGAAAATTTTGACAAAAAAATATATACCATTCACGCCACTTTTCAAGAAATCAAAGCAAAAAAAGTTATTTTTCTTCATTTTGGTTTTTCCTTCACTGCCGAAACATGTTCCAAAATGGGTTCTAAAATGGTTTCGAGAATTCATGAAGAAAATGAAGAAATCAAGGAAAAAAGTTATGGAATTAAGTGGATTAAAGGTAATTCATCTAATCTTAGAAATTTGTTTCTTGTTTCCTGGTTGATCTTATGAGATCTAGGGTTTCTTTATTTACATAAATTTGGGGCTTTTGTTTTTTGGTGGATGAATTGAAGTAATAAGCATGTGTGAAGTATGGATTTGATGAAATTAAAGTAGTTTCAATCCAATTTTGTTCAAATTGTCTTGAACAATAAGTTGCCATTCTAGAGTGTAAAATCCACTCATTTTATGCCTAGAATTGTTCTAGAGTGATTCATATATGTGGTGACTTGATTTGGTGTTAAGATTAATTGATTTAGTCTTGTAAAAATTGGATTTAAAGCATGTAAATGGACTGTTTTACTGCCAAGATCCGATCTGGAATATCTGACGATTTGTTGATGAAAATAATATCTTATGAATGTTATGGATGTATTTTGGGAGTTGGCAAAATTGCCGGAAATTGTTTCCGACTTGAAATAAGCGAAAACGGCCAAAAACGGCGTTACCGGGTGGATTTTGAGCCAACCGGGTGACGGCTGTGAAAACAGTGATTCTGTCACTGTTTGGGCAGCCCATGAACTGCCCCGACACTATTGGAGCTGACCTGGGCAGTTTCCATAAGTGTCGGGTAGTCGGTTCGGTCAAAAACGCATTTTAGGCCATTTTACGGAAAAATGATTTTCGTAAAAATTTCGCAAGTTTTCAACTATATTTATGTTAATATATGATATTAAATAAATTGGTTTAGGTAATATATGAATAAATTATTCATATTAGATATTGAAAAATTTATTCGGTATTTTGAAAAAGTTTTAAAATACGATATCGCCCGGACCCGCGCTTCCGCTCCGCCCCGACCCGAAAACCCCAACAAAACCGACACCAAAACACAGTCCAAAAATAGTGGCCAAACTGCACCCAATTCACGCCAAACAACAGCCCCAAACACACCCAAAAACAGTCCCTAAAATACAAAGAAACAGTCCTGAAAACCACCCAAAATAATACCCCAAAACAGTCCACAAAACCAACCAAACAGCAAGCAAAACAACGAGGAAAACAACAAGGAAAAATAGTAGAAAAACAGCGAAGAAAACAGCGAAAACGGCAGTCCAAAACAGCGGCAAACCAGAAAAATAACGGAGCATTAACCCTTCCGACGACGACGTAACGCACTCTCGGGAAGCGAATTAAAAGGTAAGACCTGATGGCACCTCTTTGTTATATTTTATTTTGTTATCCTGGACACGACATGCTTGGTTGGACGTGGAATACGTCCAACTGGGCATGCGAAGTCCTATATTAAAAACGGCCAAACCATTGGTCACATCTCTCTTTTATTATTCCGCCATTTATTTTCAGTCATTTATTTTCCTTTAATATTTCGCACTTAGCTTATTATTTATCGTTTCTGTTATTTATCGTTGTTTCATCACATGCATTATCATATTCCATGCATACATTGAGTTGATGATTGCGTGCTATCTCTTGCGGTATATCGGATGGAAACCCAGACGTAAATTCCGTAGTCGAATCTGAATGGACGGTAGTGCGGTCTGTACTTGGGATACAACTCCACGTACCGCTTGAGAAACTTTCAAGCACGTGTTACACTTTGGTATTTAATTTTGTTCCGCTATTTATTTTCGATGTGTTGTTTCTTTAGTCATGCATTGATAATTTAATGCGCATGGGCTAATTAGGGTGGATTAAAGGTCTTCTATTCGAGGAAAATGCTTAAAGGCTACATTTACCACGATGTTTTGCCGCACCTTTTATTATGTCATTTACACTTTGCATATCATTGTTTTATTTATGCATGTATTGCATTCTAGTGCGCATGGGCTAACTAGGGTGTATTAAAGGTCCTCTATTAGAGGGAAATGCCGAAAGTCTACCTTTACCACGATGTTTTGCCGCGCCAGACAAAGTATACTCGATTGAATGGGAAATGTGTTTAATCGGGCATACAAAGTCCCATATTATTTATTTATTTATTCATGCATTGATAATTTAATGCACATGGGCTAACTAGGGTGGATTAAAGGTCATCTATTCGAGGGAAATGCCTAAAGGCTACCTTTACTACGATGTTTTGTCGCGCCTTTTATTATGTCATTTACCCTTTTGCATATCATTGTTTTATTTATGCATGCATTGCATTCTAGTGCGCATGGGCTAACTAGGGTGGATTAAAGGTCCTCTATTCGAGGGAAATGCCTAAAGGCTACCTTTACCACGATGTTTTGCCGCGCCGGACGAAGTACACTCGATTGAATATGAAATATGTGCAATCGGGCATATGAGGTCCTACATTATGTATTTGTTTATCCATGCATGTGTTGTGTCATTTCAGATGCCATTTGGTGATCTCGTTCGAACGCGTTTCCGAACGCTACACGAACGTATGCATTCTACCTCAGTCCGTTCGAACACGTTTAAGAATGCTACTCGAACGCGCATTTATTTTGTTTTATCATGTATCAGGTCTTACCCCGTTCGAACTCTTTTCCGAACGCTATACGAACGCAGACATTTTGTTTCATTTATGTTCGAACGCGTTTCAAAACGCTACTCGAACGCGCACATATTTTGTTTTATCATGCATCAGGCATTGTCCCGTTCGAACGCGTTTCCGAACGCTATACGAACGCGAACATTCTGTTTACCGTTCGAACGCGTTTCAAATGCTACACGAACGCACATACAGTGCACAGACTTCTTTTCGTCACATTTCATGCATGTTTGCTTCTTTGATCATTTCTTTTGCACTAGATGATTAATCATATCATTTCATTATTTACTCTTAGACAATTATCATCTATTTATATTTCCGCATTTATCTATTTAATGTGTTCATGAGATTGTGTGATTGCCTTTATTTCACTTACTTCTATGCATGCAAACTTAGATATAGGTTATATGCAAACTTAGATATAAGTTATTCTTGCGTGTGTATGTTGCGTAGACTTGGTTATGTTATTGCACAAATCCGTTCATTACAAGTGACATAAGTAAGGGACCATTCCGAACCCAACGGTAGGGGTGTTCATAGGGTCGGGTCAACCCGCGACCCGACCCGACCCGACGTGACCCGACCCGACCCGACCCGCGCGGGTCCATTAAAAAAATTGCAAAATTTCGACCCGATCCGACCCGAAATTTCGGATCGGGTCACGGGTTTGGGTCAAAAAATTCGAGTTTGACCCGACCCGAAAAAATTATAATATATATTTGTAATCATACAATTTTAACCAGAATTAGTTGTAGGTGGAATTTCAAAGTAATTGTTTGGTCATCAAAGAGCCTCAAGTTCGAGTCTCAGCAAGCTGAAATTTGGAAATTTTGTTTAATTTTCTTTAAAATTAAAAATGTTGGGGATGGGATTCGAACCAAAGTTTAAGGAGATATCAACCCACAGCCTTTACCAACGCAGCTACATACATATATTGTAAAGTTTGTATCAATAAAATATATATATTATATTTACAATATATTATGTTGACCCGATCCGACCCGCGATTTTTTGACCCGACCCGTTGCAACCCGACCCGCGCGGGTCAGCTTCTTAAATTTCGGGTTTCGGGTCAAATGATCCGAATGACCCGACCCGATCGGGTCCAAAAAAAAATTGAAAAACCCGACCCGACCCGACCTGTGACACCCCTACCCAACGGTTTGAGGTCTTCCCTTGCGAGGGGTGAGCGCGGCCTTAAATCATTTCTCAGTTCACACTGGGTGGCGACTCCATTTTATTTCTCCGGTTTAGTCCTTCGCGGGCTAATTCGTACTCCCGACCGGGCCGCGAGCCCCGGGACAGTCCTACACCTAGTATATAAAGGGTTTAGGAGATCATTGTAGGGGGTTGGCAAAATTTATTCACGCATAACTTGTAAAAGAGATAGCTAAAAAACTTAAGTGTAAGGGTGAGTTTGTAAGAGGTCGGTCATCCGAGCACTTGTGTAGAGAGGTCAGTCTAGCCCGACCACATAATAAAATCTTCATTTTCTTTGTGTCTGTGGACGTAGGTTGGATCTATTCCATCGAACCACGTTAAATTCTTTGTTTGTTGTGTGTTTTCCTACCTCTTGCTAAGTTTGTATTTGGTCCTCAAACCAAACAAATTCATAGTTGATGGGAGTCAGGAGTGTTCTTCCAGAACTACCCCGGAACGAAAATCGACCGTCAACAAAATTATAAAAACAAAAAACAAAATTTGCCATATATTATAGCATGCCAAATATTTTTTTTATTTTTTCAAATATATATCTACCCATCTTTATATAGCCGGAGTTTAAACTCCAAATCTTTTTATCCTAAGAGAATTTACATGTTTAACCAATTAACCGTCACACACCAAGTTATGTTTCTATCAACAAATTTATAGTAATCCTTTATTAAGTTTGTCTGAGTAATTTTCAAATATATATAAGGTCATGTTCAAATCTTAAGAAAATATGAACTAAAAAATCAATTTTAAATTTTATCCACTCCTATTTTATAAGAAAAAAATAATAAATAAAAAAATAAAAAATTAAGATAGAGAGAATTTTATAATAGTAATTTATATAAACTAACCCCAAAGGTTGCCTAAGTGGTAAAGACGGGTTTGAGTGATTTGCTCTCTCTCATGTTTAAGATTTGAATCTCATTAGATGTATTTCTTTGGGAGCATGCCCCCTAGTGTAAAAAATCATCGACTTATCATGATTTGTGTTTGGAAACTTCCGAAGAGACAGAGCACATGTCTCGATGATCAGTTGAGGTGCACATAAGCTAACATGAACACTCTGATCACCCAAAGAAAAAATAATCTATATAAATTATATTTTAATCTTAAAAACATAGTCGAGTTAGTTTCAAACTTCTTAATAAAACTTGTCATCTAAGTTTAGATTTTGAGAGCATGCCCTCACCCAAAAAAACAAAAAAAAAAAAAAAAAAAACAAAAAAAAAACAAAACAAAAAGAAAAACATATTTTCAAGGTCCAGCCAATGTCATATTTTATTCCAAACTTTTAGATTGGTTCATCATGAAAGCGGGTCAGGCTCAACAAGCCCATCACGGCCCATTTTCAATTTCCTATTTCCCGTTTCAAATTCCTCTTTCAAAATGTTATTGACTTGGCTATATATTCTCCGTTTTGAATTTTCTCTTTTTTTCATCGAATTGATTTGATAAATAATTCAAATATTTTTTTGCATTAAACCTAACATTATGAAAAAAAAAAAAAAGATTCATAAATAGTGAGGGCAAAGAAAAAACAATTGTTTTTAGAAACAACTCAAAATAATTGCTTCAATTAAACCAACATTAATATAATCAAAGTTTATATTACAAGCGAATCTAAACGAAAAAGAAATCAATGAATTCAAATTTATATTCTTAATCGAATTGACAAATAATTCAGAACAGGATATTAATTGATAAAAAAAAAAAAAAAATCCATTCTCCTATGTTGACAAATAATTATAGTGACGGTAACTGTGAATGTGAATGTGAATGTGAAAGTAATTTTATTCTTCTGTTTCTTTTTTCTTCTTTGATTTCAAACTCAATTTATATTTATGTAAAATGTGTGGTTGTTAAGCAACTAATTTACTTGCAATTCTTCA
Source organism: Zanthoxylum bungeanum (assembly GCA_019454045.1). Lineage (NCBI taxonomy): Eukaryota > Viridiplantae > Streptophyta > Magnoliopsida > Sapindales > Rutaceae > Zanthoxylum > Zanthoxylum bungeanum. The sequence continues at coordinate 372,306 of SKCR01031739.1, read as the reverse complement.
TCATCTAAAAATAGTCATTTGACAACTTAAGTTAAACATTACAACTTAAAATTATTTACTAACATTATATAATCCCTGCTTTTGTTGGCAACATTTCTTTCTGTTATATATGTTGTATTCAGAACTTCTAAAGTCTTTAAGCGGATCAACTCTTCGAATTTGCAACGCCGGAATTCCGACTACCAATCTTTCTTCTTGAGAACTTTGACGGTTTAGGAAATTGGGTTAGGGTTGTATTTTCGTGTTGATGGTCAATCAAAGAATCTCACAAAAAAAAAAAACAAAACAAGAGAAATAACGAAGTCTTCAAGGTGATTTATCAAGAAGGTTGAAACTATAAGTTTTTAAGCTCTGAATAATATGGTTCCAACATTGGTAAAGTGGCTGAGGTTTTTTCTAGTAGGTAAGGTAAAGATATGATTTTCCTAGTCATGAAAAGCCTTGAAAAGCACGTCCAAAATAACTTAGTTGTGCACGGGTGTTCAAACGCCTGAAGAATGCATGACGCACGCGACCTACTCCGCAAATCCGTTCGAACGCCATGACGAATGCACAACGAACACGAGCTTTCTGGAAAGATTCGTTTGAACGGGATTTTGAACGTCCAAAGCATGAGAAGCCTCTGCCTAACTTCGTTGAATGTAATTACAAACGTACCACGAACGAGCTTACTCCAAATACTTGTCCAATTATTTCAAGAACTTCAATACTCATTGTTGGAAATTCTTCCAAATATTCATTAAGGGTAAATCTGTCCTTTGGTATCATAGGGTGCTTGTGAGGGGTATAACCCTTTGGAGGGTTGCACCCCAACCCAAAGGGTGCCCTATTGGCACCCTTCCATACCTTATATAAGGTGTCTTTATATTGAGTACAAGGACAGAGAAGAAATATCCGAATTTTACAGAGACATTGGTTTTTGTTCTTGTCTTTTGAGAGAGAGTATCACCATCTTCCTAGTTCATAAACTTGTGAAGGAGTGCTCCTTGTACAAGTAGCATCCAAGTTATCCTGGGAGAACGTTGGCAATACGAAACCGTAGAGCACCTGTGACGGGCCAATAAGTTCTTAAGGACAGAGTTCATCTCGACTTGGACAATTCTATAATCTCCATTTTCTGGTTTGTCTTCAAGTTTTCTGGTTTTAGGGTTTTGTATCTAGATCTGTATTTGGTAATTTGATCTGTTTAATTTGCATGTTTATATTACTGTTTAATGACATTAATTTAACTACAATCTTAAGAACTTATTGATCGTGTTATTAGATAGTAATTTGCATGTTAGGGTTTGAATATTTTCTGGAAAATACGAACTGTGCATGAAAAACCCGTAGGGCGTTCGAACGCCCGACGCACGCGAAGGCTAAAAATTTGAATTTCGTAAGAACGTTCGAACGCGTCTTCAAACGCAACTCGAACGCAAGCCTTCTGCCTTAGAACGTTCGAACGCGTCCTAAACGCAACTCAAACGTGAACTCTCTGGAATCATTCCGTTCGAACGCGTTCACGAACGCTATATGAACGTGAACTCTCTGGAATCATACGTTCGAACGCGTTATCAAACGCTACTCGAACGTGAACTCTCTGGAAACACTTCGTTCGAACGCGTTATCAAACGCAACACGAACGCACACACACTGGACATTCTCATTCGAACGTAGATACGAACGTGACACTAACGATTATATCCTGTAAGTATCATAAACTGCAAACTTTAATTAATATTAACTTGGTTAGTCATATACTGTAAACACATTAATCTTGGTAGTATAGATTTAAGTTATTATTAAGTTGTTCAATTATCACAAGCATACACATAGTGATAAAGTTGAAATTGTTTGGTTGTTGCATAATTGGTTGAGAATTTAAAGTGTAATAATACACAAGTAATTCCATCCAATCTTGATTGAATATATATATATCTACATTTGTCGTATATCACTTTGAACAAGGTCATTCGTTGATCGTTGTGCAATTTGTCTTTCGTAGACTAATTGACCCTGTTGATTTTCTGTTACATATGGCTAGCGGAAATATCACGGTACCGGTCTCTCATGGAGAAAAACCGGAGAAATTTGGTGGGGCAAATTTCAAACAATGGCAGAGCAAGATGCTGTTCTACCTGACAACTCTCCAGTTGGCAAAATTCCTCAAAGATCCTCCGGGTCCTGTGAAGGGTGAATCCGAATTGGCCAAGGAAGAGCGAGAACAGACTTGGATGTCTGGAGACTTCTTATGCAAGAACTACCTTTTGGGTGGTCTTGACAATACCATGTACAATGTGTACCAAGGCATAACTTCTGCGAAGATTCTCTGGGAATCTCTCGAGAAGAAGTATAAAAATGAAGATGCCGGACAAAAGAAATTTGTCGTGGGTAGGTTCCTGGACTACAAAATGATAGATTCAAGGACGGTGATGTCTCAGTTGGGTGAACTGTAATTAATCATTCATGAAATACTGGATGAGGGAATGAAACTTTGTGAGACGTTTCAAATTGCCGCCATAATTGAAAAGTTGCCTCCATCATGGAAGGACTTCAGGAGCTATCTGAAACACAAAAAGAAGCAGATGAGCCTTGAAGACCTCAGTATTCAATTGAGAATCGAGGAGGACAACAGGATGTCCGAGAAGGCCAGCTACAAGACTCTGGAGTCTAAGGCCAACATCATTGAAGGTGTAAAGGGTAGCAAAAAGAGAAAGAACAGTGGAGCTGACTCTGGGAACAAGAAGTTCAAGAGAAAATGCTACAATTGTGGAAAGAGCGGTCATATGTCAAAGGACTGCAGAAACAAGAAGTCTCAGGACAAGGGCAAGAAAAAGAAAAATGAGGCCCATGTCACTGAAGGCGAGCAGCTGACTGATGATATCTCAGAGATGGAACTATCAGCAGTGGTAACTGAAGCCAACATAGTTGGGAATCCGAGAGAATGATGGGTAGACACTGGGGCTACTCGTCATATCTGTGCAGACTGTAAGATGTTTTCCATGTACCAGAAGGTCGATGGCGGCGATCATCTGACAATGGGAAACTCGTCTACCTCTCAGGTGGTTGGACAAGGCACAGTGGTTCTGAAGATGACATCCGGAAAGGACTAACATTGAAGAATGTACTGCACGTTCCAGATATTCGGAAGAACTTGGTCTCGGGCTCTCTCCTTAGTAAGGCTGGTTTTAACCTAGTATTTGTTTCTGATAAGTTTGTAATGACAAAGAATGATATGTATGTAGGAAAAGGTTACCTGACTGAGGGCCTTTTTAAGCTAAATGTAATGACTGTTAACCGTGCTATTAATAAAGCTAGTTCGTCTGCTTATATTATTGTGTCACAAAATGTATGGCATGGGAGGTTAGGACATGTTAATTATGATACTATGCGTAAATTAATTAACATGGACCTTATACCTAAATTTGCAATTGATGGCCAACATAAGTGTGAAGCATGTGTTGAAGCAAAAATGCATCGAACATCATTTCATTCCATAGAACGTAGTTCTGAACCGCTGGATCTTGTACATACCGATGTATGTGACATGAATATTGTGCAAACAAGAGGCGGTAAAAAGTACTTTGTCACTTTTATTGATGACAGCACAAGATTTGTTATGTGTACTTGCTGAGAAGCAAAGCTGAAGCAATTGAGAGCTTCGTACACTATAAGAACGAAGTTGAAAACCAACTTGGCAAGAAAATCAAAAGAATCATGAGTGATAGAGGCGGTGAATACGTTTCACCATTCGGTGAATATTGTTCTGTGCAAGGAATTATTCACGAAACCACTGCTCCTTATTCTCCTCAAAAGAACGGAATTGCAGAACGCAAAAACCGAACGTTGAAGGAAATGATGAACGCCATGTTGACAAGTTCAGGACTACCCCAGAACTTGTGGGGGGAAGCTTTGCTTTCCGCGAACTACGTTCTTAACAAGCTTCCTCACAGAAGGTCGGACAAGACACCATATGAGTTGTGGAAAGGTTTCGTACCTTCCTACAAATACCTCAAAGTGTGGGGGTGTCTTGCCAAAGTAATGGTTCCTAAACCTAAGAAGGTTAGATTAGGACCAAAAACTGTTGATTGTATATTCATTGGATATGCTCGCAACAGTAGTGCGTATCGATTCTTGGTACACAAATCGGAAATTCCTGACATCAATCCGGAAATGATAATTGAGTCAACGAATGCGACATTTTTTGAAGAGACGTTTCCTTGTAAGGAAAGACAGCGCACAGAGTCTCTCAAAAGAACAGTTGATACTGTCAAGGACAGTGATCAAGTTGACCAAGAATCAAATCAACGTGTAAATGTTGAGACAATCGAGCCTAGACATAGCAAAAGAGCAAGAACGTCTAAGTCGTTTGGTCCCGATTTTCTGACATACTTGTTAGAAAATGAGCCTCAAAGCTATAAAGAAGCTATGGCTTCTCCGGAGGCACCTCTTTGGAAAGAGGCTATTAACAGTGAGATTGATTCAATCTTACAGAACCATACTTGGGAGTTGGTTGATCTTCCGCCAGGTTGTAAGTCGCTGGGCTACAAATGGATATTCAAAAGGAAGATGAAAACGGATGGATCAATAGATAAGTATAAGGCAAGACTTGTCATAAAAGGTTATAGACAAAAGGAAGGCTTTGATTACTTTGACACCTATTCACCAGTGACTCGCATCACATCGATAAGAATGCTCATAGCCATAGCAGCTATATTTGGTCTTGAAATACATCAAATGGATGTAAAGACGACATTCTTGAATGGTGAATTGGATGAAGAGATTTACATGGAACAACCAGAAGGGTTTTGAGTTCCTGGACAAGAACAGAAGGTGTGCAAACTTGTAAAATCCTTGTATGGATTAAAACAAGCACCGAAACAATGGCATGAGAAATTTGACAAAGAAATGTTGTCAAAGGGTTCAAAACCAATGAGTGTGATAAGTGTGTGTACACCAAATCAACTCAGAAAGGATATGTCATTGTGTGTCTCTATGTAGACGATATGCTGATAATTGGTAGTAATCATGAAATGATTCAGTCTACCAAAAACGTGTTATCCGGCAGATTTGATATGAAAGATATGGGGATAGCTGATGTGATCCTAGGGATTAAGATTTCTAGGACATCAGACGGATATATATTATCACAGACTCATTATGTTAAGAAGATACTCGATAAATATATCAGAGGGGATCTTAATGTGGCTAGAACCCCTGTAGACCTAACTCTTCATTTATCAAATAATACTGGTTCAAGCATATCGCAATTAGAGTATTCGAGAATCATCGGAAGTCTGATGTATCTCACGAATTGCACGCGACCTGATATCGCTCAAGCTGTGAATCGGCTTAGCAGATATACGAGCAATCCAGGACACAACCATTGGAAAGCCATAGTAAGAGTTTTGAGGTATCTGAGAGAAACTTCAAAATATGGGCTACATTACGAGAGATATCCGGCTGTACTAGAGGGTTACAGCGATGCTAACTGGATATCTGATACGGTGGATTCCAAATCCATGAGTGGATTTGTTTTCACACTTGGTAATGCAGCCGTGTCATGGAAATCCTCGAGGCAAACATGTATTGCCCGGTCTACTATGGAATCAGAATTCATAGCGTTAGACAAAACAGCGGAAGAAGCAGAATGGCTTAGAAACTTCCTGGAGGATATTCCTAGTTGGCCCAAACCGGTGCCAGCGATTAGCATACATTGTGATAGCCAATCGGCAATTGGGAGAGCCCAAAATATAATGTATAATGGTAAATCTCGACACATACGTCGGAGACATAATACCATACGTCAACTGCTCTCAAGTGGCATAATAACGATCAATTATGTTAATTCGAAGGAAAACCTAGCGGATCCACTAACTAAAGGTTTACCTCGAGAGCAAGTTGAGAAGTCATCGAGGGGAATGGGCTTGAAGCCTATAATCTAAGAATTGTCACTGTGGAAACCCAACCTAGTTGACTGGAGATCCCAAGATCTAGGTTCAAAAGGGACAACAGAAACTTTGTGCAATTCAAAACAAGCACTGAAGAGTTTCGTACTATTTCCCATTCCGATAATGACGCTGAGTGCTGTCTGTCATTGGTTAGGTTAAGCTAAGGCTTTTAATGATCACTATATTAGGAGATGAGTCCTAATGGGGGTAAAGACAGATTACATCTTCATAGTAGATCACATATTTCAAGTAAGAAGTGAGGCCGCTTCCATGGGAACTTTTAAAGGCGGGTTACCCTAAAGTGCTTGATGAATCCAGGACCGTTGTTCAGGGCCAAAATGAACACAATCGTAGAACGGGAAAATGGTCGAATTAAAGCTGTGTGTTGGCAATTGTCTTGGTTTACACTAACGGCAGAACAGTTCAAGACTATGGGTCACTGGTTTGCCAAGTAATCCGATTGTCACTCACTAGGAAAGGTTCAAAGCGAAAGCTACCTATTTCGATGCAGTTTTAGTTCATGGTAACTCTCTCAAGTGTCTCCATGAATATTTGAAGAATTGTGGGGGATTGTTGGAAATTCTTCCAAATATTCATTAAGGGTAAATCTGTCCTTTGGTATCATAGGGTGCTTGTGAGGGGTATAACCCTTTGGAGGGTTGCACCCCAACCCAAAGGGTACCCTATTGGCACCCTTCCATGCCTTATATAAGGTGTCTTTATATTGAGTACAAGGACATAGAAGAAATATCCGAATTTTACAGAGACATTGGTTTTTGTTCTTGTATTTTGAGAGAGAGTATCACCATCTTCCTAATTCATAAACTTGTGAAGGAGTGCTCCTTGTACAAGTAGCATCCAAGTTATCCTGGGAGAACGTTGGCAATACGAAACCGTAGAGCACCTGTGACGGGCCAATAAGTTCTTAAGGACAGAGTTCATCTCGACTTGGACAATTCTATAATCTCCATTTTCTGGTTTGTCTTCAAGTTTTCTGGTTTTAGGGTTTTGCATCTAGATCTGTATTTGGTAATTTGATCTGTTTAATTTGCATGTTTATATTACTGTTTAATGACATTAATTTAACTACACTCATTACAACTCAATTGAATTTATGTCTAATCTTGATGAGAGATGAGTACAAGCAATATGAAAAGTTAGAGAGATTAATCCTATACGCAATTAATAAAGCTTATATAACAGTTCATCAAATTCTTGCTTCAATTGCACAGAAATATTACTTCTTATTATTTATTTTACCAACAAAAAAAAATATATGATTTTTTGATTAATGGGCACCGGTAACTTATTGACATATTTTAATTCAAATGATTGAAAGGAATTTATTTTTCTTTTTGCAGGTTACATTACAATATAGGAGGTAATACTTGTAATATAAAAGGTCAAATTTGTAAATATTTTAAATGACCCCTTTAGAAATTAATGTATAAGATTTAATGGAAGAGTCAATCGTATTGTTGTAATTTGGGATTTGATTCCATTGTTAAGATAATTGTATCTAATTCTAAAAAAAAATTCTATTAGGAGAAGACAATTTCAATTTATAATTCCATAAATTTATTTTTCTACTCAATTTTAGACTTATAAAACTCAAAGAATTATTTATTTTGTTTTATGTGTTCTCGTTTTAATTTTACATTGTAAAAATAAGTAGGTATAAAATCCAAAAACAATTACTTGAAAAACAATCAACCAACCCCAAAAAATATATTTCATTTTATGTCATGATGATTATTACATTTCACTTACAAAAAATTATATTATGAAAGTAAATTTATGATTTTCTGTTATGAACTCATGTATAGAATCATCTTTAAAAATCGATTTGTAAGAAAAGAATTCTTGAAAATTAATAAATTATTAATTAATTTCATACTTAATCAGTTTACGATAAATGAACCACAATAGTTTTAATTGATGTTTTTTCTTTCATGTTTGTGTGGAAAAAAAAAGAAAAAAAAAAAAAACACCAACCCTAACTAAACAAGAAAGGCAAAGCATAAGCCACTTGCTTTTGAAAAGTCCTCATTCTCAAGCAATCAAAATAAATATTTTAAGGAAAAATTGAAGTTGTATATATCTAAATTGAAGTCGATGTCAAAACAAAGAGCAATCTCAATCACAAAGCATCTCTCTCTATTAAAAAAAAATGACTTTTTTTTTAAAATTATTTCATTTCATTTTCTTTGGTCTGTATATGATGACAACGACAAATTTAGTTTATTTATAAATATCAAATATTATATCATGATGGTTTAAATATGAATGAGAAAATATTAATCCATATATTTAGATAATGACAAATAGATGATGGGGCAACAAATCTTGTCAAAATTATTGGAAAATTAAATTTAGATAAGGTTCGAGTTGTATCTATTTTTAAACCGCTTCTTTTTGGGAAAATAAATGAAATGAGTTTGAAAAAATATATTACCTCCACTCACATTTTGAGGGAGTGTTGTAGCAAAATTCGGTTGAGACAAGATAATGGTGATTCTCCAAGACATGTAATCGTTTCTTTTAAAAAATATTTTCATCCCTTAATTTACAAATCACGAAATCACATTTTGCGAGAGGTGTTGTAATAAAATTTGATTGAGACAAGACAACGGCGATTCTTCAAGATATGTTATCGTTTCTTTCAAAAAATATTTCCACCCTCTAATTTACAAATCACGAAATCACATGGAGTAAATGAAAACTTTCTCTTGATTGTATCACAATAACCAATCACACTCTTTGTAGATTAGATTGGTGTGATGCAGATAAATGAGAAGAAAGAAGAATTTTTAATTATATATTAATACTAAAACACATAAAATATTTATAGGTAATCAATAATTATTAATTATAAAACACATTTTAATCATTTGTAATGGTTTCATGGTTTGTAAATCAAATGGTGAAAATATTTTTTGAAAGAAACGATTATGTGTCTGGAATATTTACTATTGTCTCATCTCAATCAAATTTTGCTATAATAAGAGGAAGGTTTATTATAAAGTTTAGTCATTCTTTACCACCAGTAGCGAGCTTGTTGCAGGTGCAATGGCACCCGATCAAATGAGTGAGTCATCTTAAAAAAAAATTATTAAATTTTATAAGTGTCCTAAAATGATTATATTTATATTTTGTGTTGATTTTTTTATATGTTAATTGATCTAAAATGTGAAGTTTATATGTTTTTGACATTATTTGTTAAGTTTTTTTCCCCTCTTATTTGGATAGATAAAGAAGAATATACTAAAAGAATGCGGGCTTTTAGCATTGTCAAAGTTCGAGACTAAAGGAGAAAAAAAATCGATATCATATATTTTGGCGTCGAAATATGACGACACTAATTGATACATTTAATGATGATTTATCCGACAACATTAAATCTTTGTACACTAAAAATCTTATTTCTTGTAGTGAAGGTATTTTAGTCAAAAAAAATATATTAGAAACACTTGATTTTAAAAGAAAAAAGTGTAGAATTGCCTATTTTTAATGAATTTTGAAACTTCCCAAATAAGGGGATAATTGAAATTTCCACATCAAATTGAATAAGAGATGGAGAGCACCTATTGAATGAACAAATAAAGATTACACTTGCAAGTTGCTACTGCATTAATTTTGTGCATGTAATTTAGATTATGACATTTGAAACACTCATTTGGCTTTAAATGATTCCATGGCCAAAATATTGACAACATTGAGTTTGTTGTTATTGTGGGTGTTCATTTGTCCGGTCTCGTAGAACACATGTCACGGGTCGGGTTATCAGGTCAATAGGTCTGGACCAAACTTATTTGATATAAATTATATATTTATTATTTAAAATTTTAAAATATCAATTAGATATATGGATAATTGTCAAAAAGTTAAAATTATAAATGTGAATTCATAATCTCGAGTCAGATTGGGTTAATTCGATTTTTCAAAATCAAAACTCGTGATCTAACTCATCTTATGCGGGTCTGATTACTTGACTCGAAAATAATTTTCCCAAAACCCACGCAGGTCAAGTTTGCTCGGGTTTAAATTTGTACACCCCTTTTTGCCACAGCCAAAAATTCTTTAAAAAATAAAAATCGGTTTTTTTTTGAAAAAATAATAATAAAGAGGTAGACGAAAACTGATTTTTTTAGTTCCTTGCTCTATGTTCACTTAATAACATTAATAACCAATTACATAAAATATAAATACAATTATTTTTTTAATTAAAAAAAAAATTATGCCCACGTGAGCAGATTTTGAAATTTGGATGATTTGACCAAACGGACTATCCAAGATATTAGTCCAACCCATTTTTGAGGGCCAACCCGGCCTAATTATGGGTCTACCTTTTATTTTATTTTATTTAATGGTTTAGACTATTTTCGTGACTAAACGGGTAGGCAGGTATTGTCTTTTTTAAATAATAATATTCTGGGGTCCAGTGAGGGTTTTTTTAAAATAAAAATAAAAAATAAAAATCCCAAAAAATGCCTCTTAATTAAGAATTTTGGTTAATTATGGAAATCTTTTTGCAAAACATTAATTTGGATATATCATAAATGTTGTTGACTTGTTGGAAATACATATATAAACTTTGTTGTTAGGATAAACCAATGGATCAGACTTTGAAAAAATCCTTTATAATTTTAATTTTGTTTATTTAAGTTCTGATTTAATAAAAATATCAATTCAAATCTTGAAAATATTAATAAAAATAAGATCTATTTGTTATTTTAATTTTTTGGCATTATTATTTAAAATGAGATGGGAGAGGGACAACTTTGCAAGTTTTAATCACACTTTAATTGGGACTTTCCTAGTTCGTTTTTTGTTGGCCCTACATAAAATGTTAGACTTTAGACTTGTCAATGAGATTTTCTAGCCTCGATCCATCCTATTCTAATTATTATTTGAGATGAATAAAATATGAGATTTTTTAAGAATAAAAATTTAGAATTTATAACGAAAAATCATCTTAAATTTCAATTGAAATTTTTAATTGAGATAATTTTTATCTCGAATCTCGATCGAGATTTGAGATTTTCTTCCAACCAAATTTCCCATTATCATCTACCCATTAAACTTTTTCCTTTTTGTAAATTATATAAATTAAATGTATCAATTTTTTTTTAATTTAAAATTATTTATTGAAAAGGTTTTGTCAACAAGTTACAAATGTAACAATCTATACAATTTACATAGATAGACTCAAACTCTCAAAAAAATAATAAGATTAGGAGGTACCTATCACTCTACTAAAGAGTGGTTTACACTTAAATTGAATCTATTTGATTTTTAATTAAATCAATATAAAGACTAATAATTGATCTCTTTTTTTAAACCGTCCATTTTTTTTATTCAGAACTATAATTGAGATAAAAATATCATGATCTCATCTTGTTATTTTTTTAGATAAAAAATCATCTCATCTCATCCCGTCTCACATCTTGTTTTTAAATTAATACATAAAAATATCTCTTAAATCTCGTACACATAGCATATACTCTCAACATGACGGGACAAAAAAATGATAAACTTTAAGGGACACAATGATATAATATATCACATTAATTTGTATAATTTAATGTGTACAAAATTTTTTAGATACATCATCATCATTATTATTATATTATTATTATTATTGAAATCGTTGGAAATTCCACATCCAAACCACCCCTTCCAGGCTTAAGCGGAGCAGGTAAAACTATCGGTTGTCCCATGTTTTTATAAGAAACGCACTACCTGAATTCGAACCTAGGATCTCAAGGTGAGATCCTGAACCCTACATCATCAAGTCATGTCCTTATTAGTACTAAGTGTAGTATCATCATGCGGAAGTAGATTTGATGTTTATAGAGGTAAGTTCAAGAGATTAACTAAGAAATTAATTTGAAATTAATAACTTATGTTAAGGAAACCACTCAACTAATTAAAAACCCAAGCTATATTATGCATAAGAACTCATTATAAGCGTTAAATTCAGTGTAATACATTGACTTTATTTAAGAGAGTAATATTACGATATCCCAATGGGTGTGACTAAGTAGTGTAAGGTTTATGATTTTATCTTGAAATTATGGGTTCGAATTAAGGGAATGTGTTTCTTGTAAGAGTTTGGGATAGTCAGAGATTTTACTTACTCCGCTTAAGTCATGAATTGGTGGTTTGGCGGCGGAATTTCTAATGATTAAAAAAAAAAATGTTACGGTAGTAAGGTTTTTTTTTTTTTTAATAGTGGGATATTATTATTCTTCTGTCTTGAAGAATGGCTAAAATTTTAAAAATCTGAAAACTTTAATGGTGTGTTTACTTGAGGGTAATAGGAATGGATGAATGATAATCATTTCCATTAAGGTTGTTACTTCCTAAAATTGAATAAAAATGAGAATGAGAGTGAGGCCCACAAATTTGGGAATGGGGAATGAGAATCACATTACCACCACCCACATGAGAATGAGATTCTCATTCTCATTATTGATGAGAAATTACAATATTATCCATAAGATAATTAATTAATATTAATTTATAAATAATAAATAAAATGTATTAATAATTAATAATTAATCAATAATTAATAAAAAAATATTATTTACTATTTTAATAAAATAATAATTAATAAAAAATATATTAATATTTACTTAATTTAATACATTAATAATTAATTAATAAAGTAATACTCAATTAATACTTAATTTATAAATAATAAAATAATATTTATAATATTTAATAATAAAATAATATTTAAATTTTCAATAAAAATAATAAAATAATATTTAATATTTTAATAAAAGAATAATTTAACATTGAATAATTTAATACATCAAAAATTAATAAATAATTAATAATTAATAATTAATAAATTAATAAATAATTATTTTTTGTAACTTTTTAACAATTCATTCTGATTACTGGACAAGGTAAACACATCAATGGTAATACTGCTTCATTCCGATTCCGATTTCTACAGTTAAGTAAACAACTTATTCTGATTCTGATTTACCATTCTCATTCCAGCTCATTCCGATTCTATTTCATTCTGATTCCATCTCATTCCGATTACGAGTACGTAAACGCATCATAAAAGCGTTAATTTTTCCGAAAAAGAAATATAAAAGATGGACGAGTTTTCCAGGAAATGGATTGGTGACACGTGTTGAGAAAGGGTTTGGACTTTAATTAATTAATTAATATAAGAAACTGAGTGTATTAATCATCTTATTTTGCATCTTTCTGCGTCGGCCACCCTTTGTTTATTATTTCATCTTATTTTTGGATAATCAAGAACTAAGAATAAATTGACAGATATATATATTATTTTTGACAAATACTAAACTTATTACAAAGAAGCTGCTATTCTCTCTCTTTCTTTTTTCTTTTTTTTTTTAAATCATTTTCTGCTGACAAAAATGATATTTTCTTATTAAAATATGTCACAAGAACAAAATAATCTTATATACTTATAATATTATAGTTTGGTTCTAATGAAGGATCTCACAATTTATTAAGTTGCGTGACAACATACGATAAAGTATATGTATTATGTTAGGTCGGGCTAAAAATATGAGAAAATATATATATTTTCTCGTTATCCCGCAACCTAATAAGTTGCATAATCCTTTATTGGAATCTAACCAAATAATATTAAGGACAAAATTATAGTTGTTATGCCTTATATATTTTTCTTTCTTTTTAAACTTATCCAGACAAGGGGAATTGCATTCTTGCTCTTGTACTTTTTCTGTTTTGGAACTTTTCTATTCATCCAAACAGGAAAAAAGAAAAAGAGAGCTTTCAATTTTCTCGTGATAATTAATTAAACTGATTGAGAGTGAAATAGTGTGTGTGTTTATAGAAAGTGCATCATCTCGAGAAATAACGATGGGGCTGGGGCTAACAGAGAAAGAGTTTTGGATTTTCGCTAAGATAAATTTTAAGGAAATTATGATCTGTCCATCCAAAATTAAAATATATATATATATATATATATATATATATATATATATATATATATATATAAATATTACTTCGAACGTTAATTTATACTCTTGTAAAATTGAACTATAAGAATATGAGATTATTTTTTACGCTAACTTATAATATAGTATATGTTCCACAATTTATAAGTTAGTTTATACTCTCAATATAATATTTTATACCGAACTAAATATAAGTTAAAGTTCAACAATATCTCTCATTTTTAACACTATCATCGGTCCACCTTAAATTATGAAAAAAAAAAACATGGTATACTCAAATTACTATTTTTTTTTTAAAAGTAAAATGTCATTTTATAATTAAAGTTTGAGTATAAAATATTCACAATTACTAATTTTTGATAAAAAAAAAAAAATAAAAAAATTCCATTTTGTATAACTTGAGTGGACATATATACGATATTTTTTAAAAGAACAAAGAATTTTTCTAAATTTTAATATTTTTCTAGATGGATGTATCATAATTTCTTAAATTTTATGTTGAGTTTTTTTAATAAATTATATCGATATTTATTATATAATAATGTATAAGGAATTAAATTTCAACCACGTAAGGTGATAAAAAATTATAAAAAGGACAAAAAAAGATTAGCACTTAATTCAAATTCATCAAAAAGTCCAAGAAATTTAAATTAATGAAAAATAAATTGAATGGACGTGGAGAATGGGACCAATAAAAGTCTGTGGTCCAATCAGCATTGAGTTTTTCTTTTATTTTTTAAAAAATTACGGAAACTAAAAGTCTTATGAATGTGTGGATTACAAAATTTAGATAATTTTCTCCTTCCCCGTTTTAATCCGGACGAAATTTGTGATATTTTTTAGGTAAAATTGCAAAACTGACCTCTAATTTTCACGTTTTTTCATTTCAGTCCTCTAACTTTCAGTTTTGTCAATTCAGTCCTCTAACTTTCAATTTTTGTCAATTCAGTCATCCGTTACAAATCCGTTACTGCTGCCGTTACTGTTGCCAAAACGACGCCGTTTAATGGAGAACTGAATTGACAAAAATTGAAAGTTAGAGAACTGAATTGACAAAACTGAAAGTTAGAGGACTGAAATGAAAAAAACGTGAAAGTTAGAGGACTGAAATGAAAAAAACGTGAAATTTAGAGGGTTAGTTTTGCATTTTAGCCTAATTTAATTTAGGCCATTTTAAATTAGTTTTATTTTTCTTATTTTCTTAAATAGTAAAAGAAAAAGAAAAGGAAAAAGAAAATAGGCTACAACTGTTAAGAAAACTAATTTAATATTATATTACCTACTAATAATAATATAAATTGAAAACAGATTCCAACAATTTAGACAAATAATTAGTGAGCTAAGTAACAACCCATTCATTTTTTTTTTTTTAAAAATCTTATTCATTCAAGAAATAATGATATGATGAAGGTTGATCCTGGACAAGCATTTTCTTCAACATTTCCGTGAGACATTAGAGATTACTGTTCTATTACATTAAAATTATATTTATAAATTACATTGTTAAAATTATATTTATAAATTACATTGTCAAATCAAATATTAAAAATTAAAAAATACATCACTTATATTTGAAATGTAATTGTTGGAATATAATTTTTTCTTGTTATCATTAAAATTATATTTATTAATTTTCTTAACAGTTGTAGCCTATTTTCTTTTTCTTTTACTATTTAAATAAATAAGAAAAAAACTAATTTAATATGGCCTAAATTAAATTAGGCAAAAATGCAAAACTGACCCTCTAATTTTCACTTTTTTTCATTTCAGTCCTCTAACTTTCACGTTTTTTTATTTCAGTACTCTAACTTTCAGTTTTGTCAATTCAGTCCTCTAACTTTCAATTTTTGTCAATTCAATCCTCCGTTAAACGGCGTCGTTTTGGCAGCAGTAACAGATTTGTAACGGAGGACTGAATTGACAAAAATTGAAAGTTAGAGGACTGAATTGACAAAACTGAAAGTTAGAGTACTGAAATGAAAAAAACGTGAAAATTAGAGGGTTAGTTTTGCATTTTTGCCTATTTTTTATATCTCGATTAGAAAATATGATGGAATGAGATTAAAAAAAGTTCCTTGATATTTTTATCAAATGAATGAAATTTTAATGGAATGAAACATGATAAAAAGCGATATGAGATTTTAGGAAGATCAGATCGGAATTAATTTTTAACTTGATCAAATGACTTTTCTTTTACCCGTCTCCTTCCATTATCATCCCTAGAGTTTAGCCTTCTTTTTTTTTTTTTTTTTTTTTTTTTTTTTTTTTAACTAAGTTCGCTTTTTGACAGGTAGAAATTAAAAACTATATTTGGGTCTTGTCCATCTAGATAATATTATTTAATATGTTATAATTTTATATTTGATATGATTAAAACACGATTAGTGAACACAGTAATTTTATGTTTGATATAATTAAAACATAATTAACGATATAATAAACGGATCGTAAATAGATACAGATATTGTAAATGGGTATATGTATCGTCCTAACCCTACTACACAAAGATGATTATAAATGGGATAAAATAAAAGACAAAGATACACAACCCCATAATAGACGTTGGCCAAATTTGAAAACAACGCTTCTGAAACAGAGAATAGAGAATGCGTGTGGGATTAGTTCTATGGAAAATGACACATAATTATGATATTTTATTTTCTACAATTTTAGAAATATAAATTTTAATCTTTATGTTTTTTAAAAAATATATGTCTTTATCTTAAAAATTTCATATAAATTTGAAATAATTTGTTACAATATGTTGACGGTTGATTTTGGTCTCAGGGTAATATGGGAATATCATCTCCGAGGTAATCCTCATTCAATAGTGAATTTGTTTGGTTATGGGGACCAAAAGCAAATTTAGCGAGAGACAGAAAAACACACCAATCAACAAGGGAATTTAACGTGGTTCGGTGGATTTGGATCCGACCTACGTCCACGGACAAGAACAGGATGACACTTTTATTACTCAAATATGCTTCTCATGTCTCTTCTTTGTTTTTACAAATCAGAGCTTGATGATTCTGATCACTAATTTTTTGATGATGCCTTTTACACATACTATGCCCTCCTATTTATAATAACACAGAAATCAGACTTCCTATTTGCATAAGAAATCCTAGTCGAGCTTTAGTCTTCTTTCCTTGCAAGGATTCATAGTCTGATTTTCCCTTCTCTTTTCTTATTCCTTTTCGGATTCTGACTTCATTTCCTTGTGAGAGTAGGATAGCTCGTTTTATCTTATCCGCAAGAATAGGGTGTCGTCACTTTGAACACGTCTCTCCATCTGGTCGGTCTTCATGAGGTCGGTCATGGCAATCTTTTTATGCTGAGAGTGTTTCTGCCGACCTTATAGTGCTCGGTCATCCGAACCAAAGTGGTCGGTCTTTACATGTTGTGGTCGGGTCGGCTTGACGATCTCAACCAGTCAGGGAATTACCCTTCTGTCCTCGTCATGCTGCCTTAAATGTCATAGTGCCTGAAAACACCATCAACATCTGTCCCCTAGTTCTCGGTTCCAACAAGTGTGCAAGTTGGTGCCGGGAACTATATAAAGATGGTGTTTCTGATTTGCTCTGTTGGAGGTCGGTTTGGTGTCGAGAAACGTTTTGTCGCCTCTTTTCAAGCGCTTTGTCTTGAGACACGCAACAGTCACGTCTGTTTAAATGCCTGTCAAATCAACTTTAGGGTTTCTTCTAATTTCGACATTTGTCAAACATCCGCCGGATTCTCGCCAAAAAGGGAGTGAATCGACCGTGTAGAGGCGTCTTCACAGTGGGCTGATCTCAACCGTCTGTTCAAACTTGGGAGACCTCTTTTGCAGTTGACACCTGACGTTCATCCGGGTTCTTCCTTTAGATCTAACGGTCATGAGCGTCTTGGTCATGACTATAAGAAGGCGAGGCTTTTAGATACCCGTTTCGTGCTAGATCTTCCATTTGTTCTCGCAGATCTTTGCATCCGTCCGTCGCATGTCCTTTGGAGTTGTGGTGTACGCAATAAGCTTTTTGGTTCCTTTTGTCCGGGGGGAATCTCCTTTGGTCGGGTTCCACTAAGAGGCCTTTCCCCTGGATCTCCATGACAATTTGTCCCAGTGGTTTCTTTAGGGGAATGTATGCATCTTCCCCGACCACATGGTTTACTTGGGTCGGCGCCCTTCTCTCTTGATTGTCCCGGTGCAGTGACTTGAACTCCTTGTGCTTCGGGGGTGGTCTTCTGGATTCTCTTTCTGTACGGTGGGGGGCACACTCTTTTGTGGTTCTTTCTCTAATGGTGCTCCCTTTTCGGGATACTTTCTCCTCGTTCTCTAACAAAACGAATTTGCGGGCCACCTCCAGGGCGGTGGCGTAGTCGGGGTGTCTTGGATCCTTAGATGGGTCCATAGCCTTCCGACCCTCAAGGCTCCTTTCAAGCTTTCCAGGGCCTCGGGGGATTCATACCCTCCGACTTCGAGTACCATATTATGGTATCTTTCAATAAATATCTTCAGAGGTTCATCGTCTCCTTGCTTCATAAGCCTTATTTCTCCAATCGTTTTTCTGGGGACACAAGCCCCCTTGAAGTGTCGTATGAATGACTTCCTCAGTTGTGCGAAGCTGCTGATGCTTTTTGGGGCTAGGCTTCTATACCATAGAATGGCCGGTCCGGCCAGAGTTAGGGGGAACACTTTGCAGATGGCGTCCCCTGTTACCCCTTGTACCTCCATTAGTAGGACGAAACCTTCAATGTGGGTTTTGGGGTCGGTATGGCCCTTGTATGGTGTCATGGTCGGCATGCTGAATCTTTTTGGGAATTTCTCCGACTTTATTTTTTCTGTGAGGGGGGACTCATCTTTGCCGTCCTGGACATCCCCTCTGTTTGTATTGGGGTATACTCCCCATTTGACCAGCTCCTCCCGCAGCCAAGATTTCATGCTGCTGTCTTTGATTCCATCCCTGTGGTTTCTTTTCTTTCTGCTATCTCGGGAGTGGTGCTTCTCAGGGTCGTATCTTCTCGCACTTTTTCGGTATGTTCTTTCCCTCTTATCCGAGTGCTGTGAGGGTTATCGTAGGAGGAGTCTGGTGATGATTTGTCATCTTCCTCCCCCCTATTTGTCCTCGGTCTGGGAATCTCTTTGCACCACCACGGATCTTACCCTGTAGGGATCCCTCCTCCGGGGTCTGTCGTCCTCACTTACATCGACAATTCTATTTCCTTCCGCTATTTCATTCCTTTGTCGGCTAGTCCCGGCCTCGAATTTTCCGTCGTGTGCTCCCTCCATTTTTTCTAACCGGTCTACTATGGCTTTCAGCAGAGTTTGGTTTTCTTCCCTTTCTTTCCTAAGGTTTTCCTCGATCTTCTCCATCCAATCTGCAGCCGAGCTCCCTGATGACTGTTGGTTTCCGCCTTCCGCCATTTGTCTTACTACGCGAGTTGCTTTTTGTAGGTATCCCCACAGACGGCGCCAACTGTTGACGGTTGATTTTGGTCTCAGGGTAATATGGGAATATCACCTCCGAGGTAATCCTCCTTCAATAGTGAATTTGTTTGGTTATGGGGACCAAAAGTAAATTTAGCGAGAGACAGAAAAACACACCAATCAACAAGGGAATTTAACGTGGTTCGGTGGATTTGGATCCGACCTACGTCCACGGACAAGAACAGGATGGCACTTTTATTACTCAAATATGCTTCTCAGGTCTCTTCTTTGTTCTTACAAATCAGAGCTTGATGATTCTGATCACTAATTTTTTGATGATGCCTTTTACACATACTATGCCCTCCTATTTATAATAACACAGAAATCAGACTTCCTATTTGCATAAGAAATCATAGTCGAGCTTTAGTCTTCTTTCCTTGCAAGGATTCCTAGTCTGATTTTCCCTTCTCTTTTCTTATTCCTTTTCGGATTCTGACTTCATTTCCTTGTGAGAGTAGGATAACTCGTTTTATCTTATCCGCAAGAATAGGGTGTCGTCACTTTGAACACGTCTCTCCATCTGGTCGGTCTTCATGAGGTCGGTCATGTCAATCTTTTTATGCTGAGAGTGTTTCTGTCGACCTTATAGTGCTCGGTCATCCGAACCAAAGTGGTCGGTCTTTACATGTTGTGGTCGGGTCGGCTTGACGATCTCAACCAGTCAGGGAATTACCCTTCTGTCCTCGTCATGCTGCCTTAAATGTCATAGTGCCTGAAAACACCATCAACACAATATTTGGACAGTTTTAGGATATTTAAATCATTTAACACTAATAATTAGATTAAAAATTACTCTAAATTCATGGAAATTAATTATATTTTCAAAATTATAAAGAATAAAATGATTGAGTGTCATTTTCTTTTCTTTTATTTCTTTGAATCTTTATTGAAAGTGAAGCATTTGCATTCAAAATCTGGAAACAACTTGCTAATATTATAGACTTTTTGTTTTTTGTTCTTTTTCAAAACAAGTGTCATGCAGTATATGGAATAATGCATTAAATTAACAATCAATGAAGGTGTAAGATAAGTCAATTTGGGTAACAATGATTTTCAACAAATTAATTATCTTTTTGAGTAAAAATAATAAAATACAATGTGTATTATAATGGCTAAACACACCTGTTATGCTATTAGCTTTGTAGGTTATGTGTAGATTAAACGCTGATTATTATTTGAATGATTTGATCATATTGATTTCGACTATTTTAAACGAACACAGAAATTCATGTGATTTTGATAAATTAACCGGTCGATTTATGATTTCTCAAAAATCACCCGAATATAATTTTTAATCCCTTAAGGATTCTATTAAAAACAATAAAAAAAAAATAATGATAATATGTTTCAATTTAAACGAATTATCAGAATAATAACATCAATATTCTTAATTTATTATATTTTCTTAAATAATAATATTTTTTTCTATTTATATCAAAATAATATTTATTCATGTTAATTTGATTAAAAATTATTATATTATTTAATTTTTTTTAATTTTATAATTATCAATCAATCATATTACATATCAACTTTACTGTTGTACTACTTCCAATACTGTGTCATACACCACTTCTTCTTTTTTTTTTTGTAAAAAAATAAAATTGTTGGAATTTTGCAAATAGACGTCACTTTCCAACAGGATTAACCACTGAAAATATATAATAGAAATAAAATTTAAAAATAAAAATAAAAATAAAAGTAAAGCGAAAATGAAAATGAAAAGAAAATGTCATTGATGAATGATATGAGGTTAACTCCCACTTTCGTTATTTAATAAAAATGACCCACTGTCTGTCAACTGACAGCTTTAGAACCAACCCAAATTTATCATATCATCATCTCAATTCTCACCATATCGTGTTACGATAAATAACAACGCCCACCCGTTTTCTCACGAGTATCTAAGAGAATTTTGAAGCCTCGACTCTTTTGATTTTTTTCAATTGAATTTTGTATTTATAATAATTAGATAATAATTTAAATATAATTGATACTTAATTATATATTAAAATTAAAACAAAGAGTGGTACGAGATTTGAACGACTCTAAATAGGCCTTGAAAATAGGGCCGTTATATTATATTAAAATTATTAATTATTAATTATTAATAATACGATATAAAATAATTTGACGACATTAGCAATAAATTTTTTTGTAAAATTTTCTCATCAGTAGGTACCTAAGTGAAGTCACAAACTTTTCTGTATTGAAAAAGCACTTTTAATTGAACTCTAACTTGATTCTCGTGCATGGCGCGTGGAATTCACGGTCAAGTTCATGGGGATTGGGGGTAAGGAGGACCAGCGACAAGCCAATAATGAACCCATCACCCCAGCTGTCTATGCAGAGGGGTTTGTTATTAATTTATTTTTTTTTATTTAAGGAAAATATTAAAAATAAAAAATAAAATAAAGCTTGTGTAAATTTCTCACAACTGTTTAAGGGAATTTTGTGCTGCAAAATTAGTACACTTCTGCTTCTGTGAAGCAGTGCCATGTTGACGCAAAATCAGAGGGGACTCCACAAAAAGTAATTCCCCAATAAATGAATATATGTTATCATTGAAAATTATAACCGAATCATAATTGAACCGTAAAAATATGGTTATTATACGATTCGGTCAAAATCGAAATTGAAATCAAACCGAATCGTACGATTATGATTGAACCGTGTTTTTAATTTTTTTTTTTATAAATAATTAAAAATATCTAGTGAATCAGATTTTTTTTACAGTTAAACCGGATTTGTTACGGTTGAACCTTAAATCTGGTTCAACAGTCGGTTGAAAAATACACTAACTGCAACTGAACCGGACCCATCTAATTCAATTACAATTTATTGTCCGGTTAGTCAACGATTCGATTACTGTTTGAAACTGCAACCGTATGTTGTGTAACAATTTTCTTTCAGAAGGTAACGAAGATAATTGTTTTGATTTGTGATTAAATCAATATAATCAAAGAGCACCCTTTTTGGTTAAGGAAATGTTATGCATAGAATAGAATCAATCACAAACTTTACAACATATGGGTTTTATGAAAAATAAAGAGTCACATTGAAGAGAAATAATTTAAGTCAAATAGATATAACTTTTCATATCAAAATTGAAAAACAAATTCCAGAAATTACAAAACCATTAGAAGAGATAATCTCTCATTCGAACGAATTCTTAGAAGCGTATACCTGATAGGTTATGAATAGATTGTTCGAACTACGACTAGAAAGTCCGTTTGAATGACAAAAAATGAGCTTCGGACGAGAATATCCTGGACACATCATTCGAACGATCAGAAGGTCTGTTTGGACAAACACCATATTTAGTAAATTTCCATATACTTATATAAGTTCATTTTTCATTTTGATCGGGAGCACTATGCTCCTGATGAGGGGCGCCGCCCTCTTGACCAATAAACAATATTTAGAAATATTCTAACATGTGAGTGGATTTTTTTTATTTTTTTATTTTTAGTTTAAAAGTGCTCTTTTATGTATAATTGTAAGTATACTATTATAAAAAATATGTTAGGGAGATAATTAGAGGACAAAATACAGATAAAAGTATAATCAAAACGATAACATTTTAATTATGGATTTTTCCCAACTGTTTTCGTTTTTTCTCCATATCAATCCTCTTAAAAATTATATATTAAATATATGAAAAATATACCAAGTAACCAACATTGTTTGGTACAAATGCTCACATTTCTTTTACTCAAATGTTTTTTTTAAAAAAATTATTATTGACATAATTTTGTTATATTTACGAACTTGTGCATTATCATACAAAGTTTGGGAAGTGTGACGCAAACTAGACATCTGTTAGATAGACAAATCAATTCCGAAAATTTTAATTTAAAAAATGACACAGAAAAAGTCACCTCGTATCAATATGATAGTTAAAAATTTTATAAAATGGAGATAAGTCAGATTACGGACATAATTTATCGATGAAAAAAATTTCAATTTCGTAATTATTGACGGAATTTCTCCGATATCGTTCTAAAATAATAATGACAGTTAAAAGAATGACACATTTTCGACGGCATTCTGTCGGTAAATATAGGGCCAATATATATCGCCACATATTTATCGAAGGATTACCAATAAATTGTCGAAGGAAGTGTGAATTTTACCGAGGAAAATTTTATATCAGTAGATGATCTAGTATCTATAGATATCATGGTTTTTATTGATAGATTTTTCATCGGTAAATTACTAACCAATTTTTTATATTTTACTGAGGGAACTTGTGGGTTTTATCAATAGAAAATATCTTTCGGGAAATTTTTTATTAAATCAATTTTTTATTAATTTATTATTATTACCGATGAAAATATTGGACATTACCGACGAATAATTCCGTCAGAATTACATTATTAATTATTACACAATTTTAATCAGTCTCACACGAGAAAATCTTTGGTGCAACAGTGATACCACGTCATCCATGCAACAAGCCAATCATCATTTGCCACGCGTGCTAAAAAGTCAAAAAATAACTAAAAAATAGGAAAAAAATTAAACATGTTATTTTTTAATTGGTTGGTGGTACCACGTCATCCATACCACTGTTGCACCAAAGATTTACTCGTCTCACACGCATTCACATTATTAATTCTTAATTGTTACTATATTTTAATTACTCTCTCGCTCTCTCACACACACACAAATTAAGAGTGGTAATGGGTCGGGTTCGGGTCGGGTTTATGGCCCGGGTCTGAGAAATCGGGCCGGGCCGGGTCAGGGCTTTATCCGGCTTGTTTTAAAAAAAAATTAAAAAAATAATTAAAATTAAGAACATATAAATACAAAATAAAGACCGTTTATTTCAAGATAATTCACAAATACATTAAAAGTTTAATCTATAAACTAACAATTCAAATACTACAAAGTACAAAAAATAAGTAAAAATTTTTAATTTTTTTTTTTTAGGCTCGGGCTCTACGGCCAGGCCTGATATTTTTTGAACCTAGGCCGGACCAGGCCCGAGCTTTTCTACCATCCTTACACAAAATATTTGTAGAAAAGCCCGAGTCTGGCTCGGCTAGAGGCTAAAAATTGGATGAGTACAGGTCCGGACCGGACTTATGCAAAAAAAAGCTTGAGTCTGGACTCAATTTTAATTAAAAAAAATTATTTTTTTAATTTTATAAATTAATTTTTAGTGAGGGCAAGCATGAAAAAGGAATTGGGCAATAATAATCAAGAAAAGAACAGAAGAAAAACTAATTTGGAGAAAGAAAATTGACAAGTAAACCACTATAAATGATAGAATAAAATAAAATAATCAAAACTGAATCACTATAATACCAAAAAAAAAAAAAAAAATTGATAAGCAAAACAAAAGCACCGAAAGTGCATAATTATATCATATGAACATCAATATCATCCATAATAAAATAATAAAAAAAAATATAATAATAAACCAATAACAACAATAATTGACATAACCATATTCATATATGTTCCTTTAACCCAAAAATTAATTAAAAAATAAGCAAAAAAAATCAGATGCTAGCACAATCTTTCATTTACAGAAAGGTAAAAACATTCACACCGGTTCAAATCATCATCAAATATCATTAAAGAAAAAAAATTAAGAAAAAAAGGAACAAGAACAAGAAGATCACTTGATTGCTTTGACTCACTATAATAAGAAACGATTGATACGCATGAATCCATGGCTTAATGGGTGAAGGAGGCATAACAGGTCTGTCATTTTTAGAGTCAAATCTTGACGATGTGGAGGATCCTCCAATGGCTGACTCTCCGCAGAATTAGCAGTTTCAATATTAAAATATAAACCCTAAATAATCAGCATGTATATTTGACATCGTCCTCAATTTGAAAGTTAATCCAAAAAAAACCTAGGCATCAAAATTAAAATCCCTAATGGCCAACAAAATAAATAAATAAATAAAGGGGATGATATATAAAGTGGATGTCTTTGAAGGCTCTGGGGCTGTAATTGTAGGAGATATGAAGGAATTGGTTCGGGTCAGGTTCCAGCGAACCGGAGGCAGAGGAGGCGGTGGTGGGTTCGTGGATTGGTGAGGAGAGGTTGTGAAGGGGAAGATGATGAGTGGAGGAAAGATAAAAGCTAAAAGCTAAAAGCAGAAGCTGGAATCCTGGACATGAATAAAAAAAGAGCAATTGTGGTATTAGGGTTTTAATTTGATGTTGGAGGATGGAGGGAATTATTTCAATTTTGGCTTCGAGTATTTGTTAGTTTTTTTTTTTTTTTTTTTGTGATTTTAGTTTTTTAAATATGATTATTTACATAATTTCATAATTTAAGTGCAGCTTAGTGGTATTATGTTAGAAAATAAACATTTCAAATAAATAATAGAATATGGGTTTGAATCCATTTGAACATTGCTATTTTTTTTTATTGATTCTACTATGACATATTTCAGTCATGAACAAAAACGATGTCATTTTATTCAAGATAAATAAATGTCATTAATAGATTTATAAAACAACGTTATCAATTTTATGACATTTATGTCATAAAATAAAACGATGTCGTTTTCATTTATGATAGTTTTCTGTCATATTATTTTACAACAAATTATGAGAAAAATGGAAAATATAAAACATGACATATATACATCATATTATTAAAGACATATTTGTTTATGTCATAAATATGTCATAAAAGTCGTTTTATGACACACAACTATCATAAATTTATGACATATTTTATGACACATTTTTTCTGTCATAAAAAATATCATAAAAACGCATTTTTCTAGTAGTGCATGACACATAATCTCTACAAATATTATTTTTATTATTAAATTATAAAATTAAAATAAAAAACCTATTACAATATAAAAATATATTCTCTTATTAAAAGAATACACATAAATAGTAGTCGTCCACAAAACCTAGACAATTTTTTGTATTTTGGGTTTATTATTATTTGTTACTTTATTTTGAATTATTTTTATAAGGTTTTTTATTTCATGAATTTTTTTATTCTTTAAAATACTCCAGGATGCGGACTCTGATTATTAGCTATTGTATAATGAATTAAAAATATTTTTTGAGAACTGAGAGACAAACGAATTAGACATAAATAATATGTGTAAGTTAATCAATTGTCGCATTTAGCCTATAAAACCTACAAGATTCAGAGTATTTACAAGATCAATACCTAAAATATATGTTCAACCCACACAAAGTGCGAGTCCTGTACTAGTATATATAGAAATTAAACATTTTTAAATCTCATCACCACGACACGTGACGACTTCATATTAAAATTATAAAATAAAATTAATAAAATTAATAAATAAAAATCATATTACAATAAAAAAAATATATTTTATAATTTTATAAGAATTCTATTATAGCAATAAAACATATTATAGTGTCCTATTAAAAAACAAACACTAATAAATTATCTACAATTAACCTAACCTCTACAATTATTTTTTATTATTAAATTATAAAATTAAAATAATAAATTATTAACGTAAGAAACCTATTACAATATAAAAACATAGTCTACTTTTAAATTAAGAAATCTATTAATTTAATTAAGTAATTAAGTAATAATTTAATTTATTATTATTCAATTATAAAATTAAATAAAGAAACCTATTATAATAAGAAAATATATTATAATATATATTTATATATAAAGTTAGACATTTTGAAGTCTTCTCATCTTGTCACGTGGCGGCTTCATATTAAAATTATAAAATTAAATTAATAAATCTACTAAATAAAAATTATATTATAATAAAAATACATATCATAATTTTATAAGAATATTATTACCACAATAAAACATATTAGATTATCCTATTAAAATAAAAAAATTACTGTTAATTATCTACAATTAACTTAATCTCTACAATTAATTTTTTATTATTAAATTATAAAATTAAAATATATCGATAATTATTTTTTATTATTAAATTATAAAATTAAAATAATAAATTATTAACATAAAAACCTATTACAATATAAAAACATAATCTACTATTAAAATAAGAAACCTACTAATTTAATTAATTAATTAATATTTAATTTATTATTGTTAAATTATGAACTTAAATTAAATAAACATATTATAATAAGAAAATATATTATAATTTCTCATTAAAATAAAAAACTTATGTGGCTCTTACTCTCTACAATTAATTTTTTTATTATTAAATTATAAAATTAAAATATCTTTACAATTAATTTTTTATTAAACAAAAACCTATTACAATAAAAATATATATTATAATTTTATAAAAATGTATTATAATAAGAAAATATATTATACTATCATATTACGATTAAAAAATACTATTAAATTATAAAATTAAATTAATAAATGTATTAAATAAGGACCATATTATAACAATAAAATATATTTAACTATTCGATTAATTTTTGAATAATATCACAGATAATCCGACAAAGAATATATATATACGTCACATGATACTTAATCTCTACAATTAATTTTTTTATTACCTATTATTATAAGAATATATATTATAATCTTCTATTAAAAAAAAATATGTGACACATAATCTAGACCCGGCCAAGGTTCCGGTTCGGAACCGGAACCGAACCGGACGGTTCCGGTTCCAACCAGTTCTGGTTCCGGTTCCGGAACCGAACCGGAACCTGACCGGTTCAGTTAGGGTTCTTACCCTGACCGAACCGGTTGGAACCGCTGGAACCGAACGGTTCCAGCGGTCGGTTCCGGTTGGAACCGGAAGTAAAAAAAAATAAAAAATTTATTTTATTTTCTTGGAACCGTAAGGTTTCTCAAGTAAATCTCAATTTTTTTTATTAATAATAATGACTTAATGAGGTTTAAAATTGCAATACTAAAAGATGAATGTCCATATCCTTTTTATAACCAATTCTTTGTTATTGACTTCTTTATATAAGCAATGTGTGACACAATAGCCAAGTAACAAATATCCCACATCGCTTATATAAAGAAAACACTAGTCAAGAGTTGGCTATAAAAAAGATTATAGGTTAAAAGAATTTTATAAAAAAAAGATTCTATAAAAATGATGTGATAGTATGAAAAAACGTTACGATTATAAAATATTTTCTATTTTTAAAATTTATTATTAAAAAAAAAAAAAAAAACCGGAAAGGGAACCGTAAACCGAACCGGAACCGACCAGTTCGGTTTACGGTTCCGGTTCCACTTAAGTGTGGAACCGGAACCGAACCGGAATTAACCGGTTCTGTTCCGGTTCCACACTTGTGGAACCGCGAACCGGCCTGTTCGGTTCGGTTCCGAACCGGAACCGAACCCGCGGCCAGGTCTAACATAATCTCTACAATTAATATTTTTATTATTAAATTATAAAATAAAAATAAAAAACTTTTTACAATATAAAAATATAATGTCATATTAAAATAAGAAACCTAAAGAGTAGCCGTCCACAAAACCTAGCCAATTTTTTGGATTTTGGATCAATTATTATTTGTTATTTTATTTTGAATTATTTCTATAATTTTTTTTTGATTTCATAATTTTTTTATTATTTATCGTGCTTCAGGATGCAGACTCTAACTATTAGCTCTTGCATAATGAATTAGAAATATTATTTAAGAACTGAGAGATAAACGAATGAGACATAAATATTACGTTTAAGTAAATTAATTATCTCATTTAGACTATAAAATCGATAAGATTCGAAACATTTACAAAATTAATATAAAATATATGCTTAATCCTCATAAAGTACGGGCTCTATAGTAGTATACTTAAAAAATTGATTTTTTTTTTTTTTTTTTTTTGGATTGGAGCCCTATTTTTGAAACCCAACTAGCTTCAATGTCCAAAACCGTATTTAAATGTAATGATGCCAACCAACTACAAAACAATTTAAAATTTACTTGAATAAGCGACATTTTTAAGTTATGTGGTTTGAATTAACTGAAAATGACACAAAATTAGTGTGGTGACCCATTGACAATTGGTCATTTAATCTCTTCAATGAAGACATTTAGCATGCAATATAAAGCTTCTAATTTTATATATTATCTCACTTTACTAAAAATAATAAATAAAAGCAATAATTAAAAGATACCACCAAAGGATGAATCATGAATGCTAAATTGTCCCTTTCTTGTGAGTTTCCTTGATAGCTCTCTCCATATATGGCTGCATTATCAACACCTTTATTTTTCTTTTTCTTTTTTCTTTTTTTCTTTTTAATTTATGATTTATTTTTTAAGTGTCTTTTTCCATCAAAACCTAAGAAAGAAGCATTTGTTCCAAAGAGAAAAAAAAAAGAATATCTTTACTAGGGCTCGGCTCATGAAAATGAGCCTTTGAGCTCCTCAAGTGGCTACAAGTCAAGGTGTATGCCATCTCCATCATTTAAGTTTTTTTTTTTTTTTTTTTTTTTGGCCTACTTTCTGATAAAGTTGAATGTGTGACAAATTACTTATTCCAAATTTTGAAATTTCATTAGTATAATTTTTTTTCCTTCATATAGAGATGATTTCATATCTCATATCAGATAGGGATAATTATGAAGATGTGCTTATATGTAGGTTGAATAATCATATTCAATTGATTAATTTTTTGATTAGTTAAGCTCAATATATATATATATATATATATATCAATTAGTATACGAGCTCATGTTTACTTAATGGTATGAGTGCATGCGATCCATGGAGTGTGCATGTGTAATTCAATAATAAAAAATTAATTATAATTATTAGGTTAATTGTAGATAATTTAATAATATTTTTTATTTTAATAGGATAATCTAATATATTCTCTTGTGCTAATAAAATTCTTATAAAATTATGATACGTATATAATAAAATATTTCACTAAGTTTCATCTACATGCATTAAGCAACTCTTCGTTTCGAAACCGACATTACAATCAAAGGAGAGAATGCAACATTAAATTCTTGTTTTTGAAGTGTATTAATTCGTCATTATATTTTATTAAGGAAACAACAATATATCCAATTAATTTCCTTACATTAATTAAACCAAAAATTTAAAATAATAATTTGGAAAAAAAAATTTAATTGGCTGAATCTCTTTGAATTAATGAGAGAGCTCTATTGAGTTTATGATTATTGTATTACTAGTACATGGCCCGCTTTTTGTGCGGGTTGAACATATATTTTAGGTATTAATCTTTTAAATTCAAGCAATCTTGTTGATTTTACAGTCTAAATGAGACAATTGATTTACTTACACGTAATATTTATGTCTCATATCCTCAAAGGGCGTGGCTTGGTGGTGTGGGTGGTTTGACAGCGGGATTTCCAACGATTCCAAAAAAAATATTTATGTCTCATTCGTTTGTCTCTCAGTTCTCAAATAATATTTCTAATTCACTGTGTAATAGCTAATAGTAGAGTTTGCATACTGAAGCATAGTAAATAATAAAAAATTCATGAAATAAAAAGTTATAAAAATAATTCAAAATAAAATAACAAATAACAATAGACCCGAAATCAAAAAAATTGGCTAAGTTTTGTGGGTGACTACTGTTTAGGTTTCTTATTTTAATAGGAGATTATATTTTTATATTGTAATAGTTTTTTATTTTAATAATTTATTATTTTAATTTATAATTTAATAATAAAAAAAATTATTGTAGAGATTAGATGTCACATATATTTTTTATTTAATAGAAGATTATACTATATCTTCTTCTTATAATAGGTAACAAAAAAATTAATTGTAGGGATTATGTTTCATGTGACACGATAATATATTTTCTTGTTATAATAGAGTTCTTATTTATTAGATTTATTAATTTAATTTTATAATTTAACAGTGTTTTTAATTATAATTTGATAGTATAATATGTTTTCTTATTATAATACAGTTCTTATAAAATTATAATATTTTTTTTATTGTAATGGGTTTTTTATTAATATTAAATTAATTATAATATATTTTAATTTGATAATTTAATAATAAAAATTAATTGTAGATGTTAATTGTAGAGATTAAGTGCCCCACATTTTTTTTAATGAGAGATTATAATATGTTTTCTAATTATATAGGTTTATTTAATTTAAGTTTATAATTTCATAATAATAAATTAAAATATTATTAATTAAATAAATGACTAGATTTCTTACTTAATAGTATATTATTCTTTTATATTGTAATAGGTTTTAATTTTAATTTTATTATTTAATAATAATAATAAATAATTGAAGAGATATTTTAATTTTTTATTTATGAATAAAAAATTAATTGTATAGATTAGGTTAATGGTAGATAATTTAATAGTATTTTTAATTTTAATAAGATAATCTAATATGTTTTCTTGTGCTAATAAAATTCTTATAAAATTATGATAAGTATTTAATAAAACATTTCACTAAGTTTAATTTTCATGCATTAAGTAACTATTCATTTCAAAACTGAAATTACAATCAAATGAGAGAATGCAACATTTAATTTGTGTTATTGAAGTGAATTAATTCATCATTATGGAAAGAGCAATAAATCCAATTAATCTCATTGCATTAATTAAACCAAAAATTAAAAATAATAATTTGGAAAAAAATTTGATTTGTCGGATCTTCATAAATTAAGGGGAGACCTCTATTGGATTTAGAATTTTGGTAATACTAGTCACAAGCCCGCGTAATGAGCATGTTTATTTGGATACAATTCCAATTGTTATTGTCTGTCTATATAATATTAATTTTACTTGTAGGGTATTTTGCGGTTTTGCAAGCTCTTAAAAAAATCATTCTCTAAATATCTCATGTGAAAATCTCACAATCTTATCTAATCAAGAATTCTTTGTTGTAAAACTTATTTTATCAAGAATTATCTTGTGGGGCAGTTGTGGAACCCCTAGGGTCGGATCGGTGCCTCGCGCAGTGAAAGTGAGTTTAACCCAAGGATATTCAAGGATAGGTGTATTTAAAATATTTTAATGAAAACTACATTTCGATACGTGTCCGTAGGAAAAAAAGGAGTACCAAATCGGAGTCTGGAAACTTCGGAATGGAGAAAATGAAGGTTTAGTGTTCATCAGCCCTTAGAGTCACGACGCGGAGCCTTAGGAGTCGAGACGCTCAAAAGTGCAAGAGCAACTGCGAGAACTGAATGTCTCAGCTTCGTGACGCGGAAGAGTAGGAGTCGCGAAGGTCCTAGGTAATGAACAATTTCAACATTCAAATCAATCCTAAATACTTAGAATTTTCTTCTATCATTTCAGTACACCTTAAAACTAATTTTAACATCAAAATCAACCACAACACATGTTATACAACTAATATACATGTATTCTAAATACAGATATGTATTTATTTGAATCAAAACACAAACCAATTTAGAATCCCACTATGAAATGTCTAATGAACAATTCTAGTTCACCCAAAGGTGGTCAAGTGATTCTAGAATGGTAGTAATATATCTAAGCTTTAATCTAGAGTTCCAAACTCTTATTAATTGTTCCATGTCCAACATGAACATATTTGACCTAATTAATAAGCTTATTGTATTTATACTTCCAAAGCATCCTAACACAATTTATTAGCCTTATTTCAACTTTAAGTTATGTAATCATGCATCCAATACATAATTCATCATTATATGTCTCACTAATGAAAACTCATTAATGAAGAACATAGCTTAAGAGAAGTTCAAACTTACCTAGTAAGCTTGATGCAAAAATCCAATCTTCTTCTCTTTGTTGAAATGGTTGGAGAACTTCTAAGGTTTGCAAGCTTGACTCCAAGATATCTATACGAGCTTCTAAAGCTCATGGTACATTAGATTAAATCATTGGAACTCCAATTCCAATATACAACATGTGCTAGTTGTAGGGGTTTTTAGAGGCTAAATCCGGTAACGCAGCGGAAGCGGTGGAAAATCGTATTTTCCGATTTCAAAACTTTTTCTCGGATTAATTAAATAAACACATTTATTTAATTATCCAATAATCAAATTATGAAATAAAATTCAAATGAATCATATTCAAGTGAATTTACCAAATTACCCTTGCTTTGGTATTTTGTCCATTTTAGTCCGAAATTGATCCAATCAATTTTGAATGATTCTAAATCATTTCTAAGATGAACTTATCATGTTCAAAACATCAAAACACCAAAAGCACCAAAAATCCCAAATTTCTTATCCAAAGCCGAGAGCACTCATTAGTGGGCATTTTGTCCATTTGGTCATTTCAAGTCTCAAAACACATCCAAATGTAATCCAATCAACATGAAACTTTATATGCATCATATAAACATCCAAATGCACAACATATATGAAAAGCCCCAAATTTAGAATTGGTCATGAACCCTAATTTTTCAATTTCCACAAATTGGACAAATTAGACCAAATACATTAAATCAATTACTTCAATCATCATTCTTACATCCAATCCAAGTCTCAACACAATGAAACAACTCAAGATCAAATCTAGGTCATCTAAGAGTGGTTCAACAACTATAGATTAGCAACATGGTTTCCAAAACCTTAAAAGAAAGCTTATTACTACAATAGTCATACACTTCCTTCATCACACATGCTTTACACCTCCATCAAAACTTCCATCAACAAAAACCACAATGAAAAAAGAAAGAAATAACCTTAGAATATCATATATTAAAGCCTAGAACCTAAGGAACAAATTCCTTACTAATAGCAAGTTCAAGAAACTTACTAAAAATCCAAGCTTTTTGATTTTTGTCTTTCTTTTCACAAACTTCCTTTGGCTTCTTCAATGGAGTTTCTTTTAGTAAAGTGTATTAGGTTAAGTGTAAATGAAATGAAAAAATAATATATACTTGTTACCAATTTGCCTTGGCCGAAAATGACTTTAGCAAATACAAGTCATGTAATTTCAATTTCATTTCAAGTTTATTTAGTCAACTTGCATAAATATCTAAATACAACTTTATTAGATATTTAATTAAGTCAACAAAGGCAACTAATATCATTTACTTTAAATATCCTAATGTAAGATATTTATATTTTAATTAATTTAATCATTTAACAATTAAATAATTAATTAATTAATCAAATACAAATATATTAAATATATGTATAATATTTACATTAAATATAAAAAACATATATTCATTTAGGATATAAGTCAAATAACTCATTTTGACTATTAATTAATGTGTATTTAAATTAATCAAGTATTAAATGTAAATACACAATAATTAGGCAAATGACTATCGGGTCCCTTCAGCATGTATTTTGCGTTTAACCTTTAAAAGACTTTATAAATAATCAATATTATTTATTAATGTTGCTCTAGTGCTCTACGAGTATGTTTCATTATTGAGACTCTCTAGATTCAGGTATATCCGTCACGAAATCTAATTTCGTGTCCATAATTTATCCACCCGTAGATTATGACGATCACGGATAATCTCGCTGAACCATACATGTCGAGGTCATGGCAAATGTATAATTCCTCCGTCACAGGTATCCGGATAAATCCCAGAGATATAGATGTAAACGTCAAATCTCTATCGGGATTATCCAGTCGACTATTCTATTAGTAATCTCTAAAAGAATGTTTAGAACTAGCTTCTAAACTTTACCACGGGCCCATGGTTTTATCTGATTACTAATCATATGGACTACCTATGCTCTGATACACAGAACTGACGGATCCTATCTTGATACACATAGGACACCCTGAGGATCTGTCTACACCCAACGAACAGGCGGAGGTCTGATCTGAATAGATCGGTGACGTGACTGCCATCTAAGTGTAGAAGATGTCTCATGTGCCCACAATGGCATCTCAAGTCTAAGAATCACAAGTGCTACTCAACCCGAGAAGATTCTTATTGACGCTGGTGTACCATCCATTAAGAATCTTCGGTGAGTCGTTCAGTGTTTATACGCTATAAACACCTACACGTCTATACTAGTCTCCAAGACTAATGG
This sequence comes from Zanthoxylum bungeanum, assembly GCA_019454045.1. Classification (NCBI taxonomy): domain Eukaryota; kingdom Viridiplantae; phylum Streptophyta; class Magnoliopsida; order Sapindales; family Rutaceae; genus Zanthoxylum; species Zanthoxylum bungeanum. The sequence continues at coordinate 337,036 of SKCR01031739.1, read as the reverse complement.
TTCATTGAGAAACCATTGGAATCAAATATTCTAGTATACGACATGTACTGGTCTCAACGGGTTTACTATACTGACCAAGTAGTGTAAACCTTGACCGGGAACTGTCTGAGAATGACAACGTCATGATACTACTCAATGTCCGTTGCGACGCTTTTGCAACAGTACCATGACTAATCATTCTAAGGTCAATACGTCTTTACCGTATTAATAAGATAGATTATATTATAGAAACTGCATATATTATTCATAATAATAATATTTTACAGAAGTATTCAACAGAAATACAACCGGGAATTGGCGCTCTGAGCACCAACCCCAACACTAGTATTATAGGTTATAGGAATTCGATCGTATTCCAAAACCAACGAATATGAATATTTACTTTAAGAATAGTTTACAACAGTAATACTTATCTCAATGTTGGACCATTTAGTGTTAAGTATTACTACAAGACTATTCTAAGGTCGATATCATTCTCAGCATATGTATACATCAATCTAATACGATAATGACAATAACATTAATAAGGTATGAAATGAAAATGTAGTTATTTTATTAATAAATAATAAAATATATAATACATTATTCGGATTAGCGCACCAAGCACCAACTCCAAAATTATCTCCATTCCTCATTAAAACATTGGAACTGCCGAAGAAGTGATTCTGTAAATGATTTTGGAGATGGGCAAAATGATGAGAGACCACCCTTTTAAAATGAATGATTACATTGTTGGTCTATATAGATATACTTTGATAGCTTTAATGTTATCTATTATTGTTCTACCACAATATGATATTAGTTTAAAATCTAATCTCTTGGGTTTTGAAAAATTCTATCACATAATAGAAGCTTGACATTTTTTTTTGGTTCCCCATCCGGTATCCAGTGCCACATTGGGTCTGACTAATCCGGATTCGGACCGAGAGCTGTACGGTATGGTCCTCCTAACGATGGTGACTCTAGCGAGACTCGAACTGGGGAGTGTACGTGCCAAATTTGGGCCAATGGCAAAACCGTCTTTCATTTCGAACCCAATACCAGGTGAGGCCCAATAACCCAGCCCATTAAACGTTAAATCATTTACAAAAGCAAATCCAATAGCTTAAGGACAAACCCCCTAAATTATTCACCGACTATTTCTCTCTTTTTCTAAACACAATATATATTATCACATGCTAATATTCTTCATCACGGAAAGATGAAATCCAGAGCACGTTGTGGGCTCCTTTTCCAGAAATGTCAGAACGTTGTGGGCTCATTGCCAGCTTCTGTTACAACTATAAAGTAATCTCTTCCAAGTCTATAAAAAGGGAGATAACTCAGCATAACGAGAGGTTTGACTTCTTTTGGACAAGCCTATGCTATTTGACACTAGCTCTCTCAGAGCTCTTCATCCCCCTTATACACTTACCACCGCCCTCACGGCCACCCAAAGAGTTCAAGGTAACATAAAACCTTGCTTTCATATTTACATATTTACTGTTCATTTTATACTACTGACTTGAGCGTCGGAGTGCCCCCGGCACCCACCACACCGGTGGGTAGTCTACTCCCGCTCACTCTACCTTTGTTTTGTAGGATCGCTAGTGCCCCCAACCTACAAATTCTGATTGTGGACCTCGGCCGAAATCCAGCATCCATAATTTGGCGCCCACCGTGGGGCCTTAGCGATTTATAGCAAGCAAAAGATTTCACGGTCTACAATTCTAACTGTCATTCATGGCGTCAAACAGCGAGCTGACACCAGATCCAATTGCAGCCCAAATAACTATGCTACAAGAACGATTACGAGCTTTGGAGGAGGAGAATTTGACCATGCGAAGCTCCAATACAAACCTCCAGAAGCAATTGGAGCAAATTTCCTCAACTTCCCGACGGTGCGAGGCTACAGATTACCCCAACAATCCTATCATTCAATCTAATCTCTTGGAAGCATTCAATAATCTGCTACCAAGTAAGCATCCTCTAAATCACCAAAGAAGTCAACTGACCTCTCCAACTGACGAACCACAAAGAGTAGCCTCCACCATGCGCAAGGAAATGCAGGAGTTCAAAGAGTCAATTCTCTCCAGCCTACCAGATGTCAAGCTGTCGATAAGAAAAAGCTGCTCCGGTAAAATCTCGGACACCCCATTTTGGAGACCATCACCTATGTGGAGCTACCGAAGAGATTCAGTCCTTCATATATAAAGTTATATGATGGATCAACAGACCCAGACGACCATGTTGTTCTTTACAAATATAAAATAATGTCGACAAGTCTGGCCCCTCACCAATGGGAGGCTGGAATGTGCATAGGATTTGGAGAAACATTAGATGGTCCTGCCCTCACCTGGTTCATCAATCTCCCATTCAGATCCATCAAGTCTTACCAACAGCTAGCAGACAAATTTGTGGAGCATTTTGTAAGTTCTTGCAAGCTTGAGAAGACCACCAATGACCTCAATGCCATCCAGCAATGGAGAAGGGAGTCCTTGCAAAGCTACGTGGTTAGCTTCAATAAAGAGAGGATAACAATTCCTAATCTCCATCAGCCTTACTACAGTGGAAGCATTCAAAAATGGATTACTTTCAGAAAGTGGACTCTATAAAAAGCTCACTAAATTTCGATGCAACACTATGAATCAAGCCATGGCTCGAGCCCAAATTGAGATCAGGTGGGAGGATGATAAGAGAAATAAAAAGAGAAAGTTCCACCAACCATCACAATGAGAGAATCTCGAATTCCCCCAAGCGATCTAATAATTGATGTGCTAGTAATATATCTCAATGAGGTGTCACTTGATGCAATTAGGCCATAAAAAGAGCCATAGGCCACCCCATTGTCACCTTGAAGACATTATGGCTCCCCAAACAAGTATTCATTGGTTACTAAAAAAAAAATTTAGCCTTCACAAAACTCCAACTTAGAGAGAAACCCATTCATAAACCATCATTCAGCCCAATGAACATACTTCTTCCAGTCGACATGTCAATATCCTCATATCCTCCTACATATCCAATCCACAATAAGTATTCTATAGTAATGTCATCTATTTCAGACTATATGAAAAGATTATCATATTCTCCATATGACAAAGTGGATGCCCATCAACTCCATACTACATGGATAGATTGTCATGTCTTTCAGACGATAGGAGAAGATAATTAAATTCTCCACACTACATGGATGAATTGCCATCAACTATAGACTCAATTCGACTATAGCCTCATGAACCACTATTAAGTCCATTCGACCACATTAGATCTATTTCACAGTGGCCTCATAGGCCTCTATCAGGTCTACTCGACCATAGTGTCATGGACTTTAATCAAGTCAATTTGTCCCAACCGACATGCTCTCCAAATGGTATGATCAAGGCGCGTCCCTCATGAGAACACATTTCCAACCATTCACCCCGTACGACGATGCAATGAAGACTCAACTTGAGGAGGACGTCCCAGTCGACAATACATGAATGAAGACTTGGCAATGTCATCCCACTTGACATTACATATATGCAGAATTGGCGTGATGCTACTCCAGTCGACATGCATGTGAGGAATTGACGTGATGATACTCCAGTCGACATGCATGTGATGAATTGGCATGATGATACTCGAGTCGACATGCGTGTGCAGAATTGGCGTGATGCTACTCCAATCGACATGCATTTGAGGAATTGACGTGATGATACTCCAGTCTACATGCATGTGATGAATTGACATGATGATACTCGAGTCGACATGCGTGTGAGGATTCGGCGTGAAGCTACTCCAGTCGACATGCGTGTGAGGAATTGGCGTGATGCTACTCCAGTCGACATGAGTGTGAGGAATTGGCCTGATGCTACTCCAGTCGACATGCGTGTGAGGAATTGGCGTGATGCTACTCCAGTCGACATGCGTGTGAGGAATTGGCCTGATGATACTCCAATTGACATGCATGTGAGGAATTGATGTGAATATGTTCTGTTCGACACTACCAGATAAGCCTATAGTTCATTCGACATCGCCATGTGTGTAGCTTGAGATTTCTTGTGGGTCTCAAGCCTGTATATCTTAAAGCTTGGTGTCTGTCTCATTCGACATCTACATGTGTAGCTTGGGACTTGTTGTGAATCTTATGCGTGTATGGCTTGATGCTTGGTGTCTGTCCCAATCGACATCTACATGTGTAGCTTGGGACTTGTTGTATGGCTTGATGCTTGGTGTCTGTCCCAATCGACATCTACATGTGTAGCTTGGGACTTGTTGTGGATCCTATGCGTGTATGGCTTTATGCTTGGTGTCTGTCCCAATTGACATTTACATGTGTAGCTTGGGACATGTTGTGAATCTTATGCGTGTATGGTTTGATGCTTGGTGTCTGTCCCAATCGACATCTACATGTGTAGCTTGGGACTTGTTGTATGGCTTGATGCTTGGTGTCTGTCCCAATCGACATCTACATGTGTAGCTTGGGACTTGTTATGGATCATATGCGTGTATGGCTTTATGCTTGGTGTCTGTCCCAATCGACATCTACATGTGTAGCTTGGGACTTGTTGTGAATCTTATGCGTGTATGGCTTGATGCTTGGTGTCTGTCCCAATCGACATCTACATGTGTAGCTTGGGACTTGTTGTGGATCTTATGCATGTATGGCTTGATGCTTGGTGTCTGTCCCAATCGACATCTACATGTGTAGCTTGGGACTTGTTGTGAATCCTATGCTTGTATGGCTTTATGCTTGGTGTCTGTCCCAATCGACATCTACATGTGTAGCTTGGGACTTGTTGTGAATCTTATACGTGTATGGCTTGATGTTTAGTGTCTGTCTCAATCGACATCTACATGTGTAGCTTGGGACTTGTTGTGGATCTTATGCATGTATGGCTTGATGCTTGGTGTCTGTCCCAATCGACATCTACATGTGTAGTTTGGGACTTGTTGTGAATCCTATGCGTGTATGGCTTGATGCTTGGTGTCTGTCCCAATCGACATCTACATGTGTAGCTTGTGACTTGTTGTGAATCCTATGCGTGTATGGCTTGATGTTTGGTGTCTGTCTCATTTGACATCTACATGTGTAGCTTGAGACTTGTTGTGGATCTTATGCGTGTATGACTTGATGCTTGATACGTGTCTTATTTGACATCTACATGTGTAGCTCGGGACTTAAAGAAAAACCCAGTCGACACAACACCTCATTGACTTTAGACTAATTAAGAATTACTTAGTTAACATCTCAACGTGTAGCTTGGGGCGTAACATTGATCCCAATCGACACTACACGTTTGTAGTTTGGGACTTATTGATGATCCCAGCCGACATCATCTAGTCTGTAGTTTGGGGATTGTTATAGTTAGTACACTTGCATATCTTGAGACATGATATGAATCTCAGCCGACATCATCTAGTATATAGCTTGGGAATTGTCATAGATACCACATATAGTTTTGACTTGAGACTTGATGTTCATCCCAGTCTACATCTACACGCCTATATCTTGGAACTTGTTGATGAACTCATTCGACAATATACCCATTATCCTGACCTTCATCTGGTTCAGTCGACTGGGAACATTCCTCATTGGCTCATGTAGAGTCAAGTTGAAGACCTGGCCTTCATCTGGTCCAGAAGATATTGTAGACTCCCCTGGTCATTTGACCCGTAGTGTGTGGATTATCCTGACCTTCATCTGGTTCAGTCGACTGGAACATTCCCCATGGCTCATGTAGAGTCAAGTTGAAGACCTGGCCTTCATCTAGTCCAGAAGACATTGTAGACTCCCCCGGTCCTTTGACCCGTAGTATGGGGATTATCCTGACCTTCATATGGTCTAGAAAAATTTGAAGACTCCCTTGGTCATTGACCACTAGTATGGAGATTGTCATTACCTTCATCTGGTTCAGTCGACCGGGGACATCCTCCCATAGACTTATGTCGAGTCAAATGAAGACATGGACTTCCTACAGTCCAGATGACACATGTCGTGTGAAATAAACTCCTGAACCTTCATCTGGTTCAGTCGACTGGGAACATTCCCCATGACTCATGTAGAGTCGAGTTCAGCACATGACATTCATCTGGTCTAGAAACATTTGAAGACTCCCCTTGTCCTTGACCAGTAGTATGGAGATATCCTGACCTTCATCTGGTTCAGTCGACTGGGAACATTCCTCATTGGCTCATGTGGAGTCAAGTTCAAGACCTGGCCTTCATCTGGTCCAGATGACATTATACTCCCCTAGTCCTTGACCAGTAGTATGGAGATTGTCCTGACCTTCATTCTGTTCAGTCGACTGGGAACATCCCCCATAGACTTATGTCGAGTCAAATGAAGACATGGACTTCCTACAGTCCAGACGACACATGTACTGTGAAATAACTCCCGAACCTTCACCTGGTTCAGTCGACTGGGAACATTCCTCATGGCTCATGTAGAGTCGAGTTCAACACATGACCTTCATATGGTCTAGAAAAATTTGAAGACTCCCTTGGTCCTTGACCACTAGTATGGAGATTGTCATGACCTTCATCTGGTTCAGTCGATCGGGGACATCCCCCATAGACTCATGTCGAGTCAAATGAAGACATGGACTTCCTACAGTCCAGATGACACATGTCGTGTGAAATAAACTCCTGAACCTTCATCTGGTTCAGTCGACTGGGAACATTCCCCATGACTCATGTAGAGTCGAGTTCAGCACATGACCTTCATCTGGTCTAAAAACATTTGAAGACTCCCCTAGTCCTTGACCAGTAGTATGGAGATATCCTGACCATCATCTGGTTCAGTCGACTGGGAACATTCCCCATTGGCTCATGTGGAGTCAAGTTCAAGACCTGGCCTTCATCTGGTCCAGATGACATTATAAACCCCTGGTATTTGGACCTGTTGTATGGGGATTACCCTGACCTTCATCTGGTTCACTCAAATGGGAACATTCTCCATTGGCTCATGTGAAGTCAAGTTCAAGACCTGACCTTCATCTGGTCTAGACGACATTATAAACCCCTGGTCTTTTAACCCGTTGTATGGGGATTACCCTAAGCTTCATATGGTTCAGTCAAGTGGGAACATCCCGCATGGCTCTTAAAGAAACAAGTTCAAAGACCCAAAATTTTACCTACATATATTTTCATATATTTCGCTTCATACGACATGCTTGACAAATACTCTCCAAGTCAAAGAACTTCTTGACTTAGAGAGTATGAGACAAACTGTACGTGCCAAATTTGGGCCAAGGGCAAAACCGTCTTTCATTTCGAACCCAATACCATGTGAGGCCCAAAGTGATAACCCAGCCCATTAAACGTTAAATCATTTACAAAAGCAAATCCAATAGCTTAAGGACAAACCCCCTAAATTATTCACCGACTATTTCTCTCTTTTTCTAAATATAATATATATTATCACATGCAAATATTCTTCATCACCGAAAGATGAAATCCAGAGCACGTTGTGGGTTCCTTTTCCAGAAATGTCAGAATGTTGTGGGCTCATTGCCAGCTTATGTTACAACTATAAAGTAATCTCTTCCAAGTCTATAAAAAGGGAGATAACTCAGCATAACGAGAGGCTGGACTTCTTTTGGACAAACCTCTGCTCTCTGACACTAGCTCTCTCAGAGCTCTCCATCCCCCTTATACACTTACCACCGCCCTCACGGCCACCCAAAGAGTTCAAGGTAACATAAAACCTTGCTTTCACATTTACATATTTACTGCTCATTTCATACTACTGACTTGATCGTCGGAGTGCCCCCGGCACCCACCACACCGGTGGGTAGTCTACTTCCGCTCACTCTACCTTTGTTTTGCAGGATCGCTAGTGCCCTCAACCTACAAATTCTGATTGTGGACCTCGGCCGAAATCCAGCATCCACATGGAGCATACCCAGTCGAGCCTCCTAGGATTGAGCCAGCTATCACTCAACCAACCGCTCGTTGGTGAAGCTTGACATTTTCAACTCAAACTATAATCGGTTACATTATTTACATATTATTTTTTAAATGCTTATTAAAAAAATCAAAATATTGTGTTTGATTCATAAGTTTTAACATTCTAATTTATAATTCGAAAGAATCAAACCTTCACCTTTAGACATGGAGATGATGGACTTCAACCCGGACCATTTCTTCAATTATAATCGACAGTGGCCCAATTTCACAATTCTTTTCAACCAATTATTTTACCTTGCAATTAAAGAGTACATTATCTTGGTCTATTGATGAAGAAAATGAAAACTCATAAGCCCATTTGATGTTAAACCACCACGTTCTCTTTTGTTATCCCTCGATTGGAGTTTGAATGTAATGTCCTGAAATTTGGGAACTTTTCCGGAAGGTTCCAGATTTTTAGATCAAGTCTCGGAACGAGACGATGTTAGAGAATAAGATTTTAAGTATTAAAATATAGCTCAAAATATTTTAAATTATAGATTTTTTTCATTGAAAATTGCGTAATTCCAAAGAACTGATTTCACGAAATTACGTATATTATTTTATACGGAGAAAGTTTGTGTTTTCTGATATAAAAATAGTAAATGAACTTCGATTGAGCTGATTCTTAAACCATCTTACTTTTTTTCAAGACGAACAATGTTTATGTTGAGCATTTTTTGAAATTCATAACAAAAGTGCCTCAAAAATATGAACTTCTGAAATAGTACACTTTCAGAGACCTAAGTGCAAATTAGTATGGGTCAATTTATATTTTTCAGAAAATATTATATATTTACCCCAAACTTTCACAAATTACAAAACGATAAGAGTTAATCACCAAGTCCCACCCGACCCCTATTGTGTGTGAGAGGAGAGGGCTCACCGGTCCTGGCCATCGCTGGCCAACGCGAGAGTCATACCAGGATCGACCAGACATCGTTCATTCATTGGTGGCCAGCGGCAGCCCTTGGGACGTCGGAATCCGGAGAAAACAAAGGAAAGACACGCGCGCATGAGCGATCTGATCTCGGCTTATCGTTTTGATTCACGTGTCGAGCCACCCATTAAATCGAAGCCCTTGGAGAGTACTGCAAGCTATGTTGTCGGTTTTACGGAACGGTGCTCGATTTTATGCATATCAAGAGAGAAATATTAAGATGAATAGTGACTCATTTTCCCAATAGTTCTTATTCGAATTCCATTGATTTCTACACGTTCGTGAGGGCGTTGGGAGTCCGTCGGTACCCTCAAAATTTCGGTAAGACATCCCGGTAAAAATCATTATTTTCAAGTTTATTGTATTATATTTGGATGCTTCCCGTAGATTCGTAGAGTAACGTATTGAATTGATTCTACTAGAATATGTTGAAAATGAGCTATTTGTAAAATCCGAGTAAAATCGGAGCGAATTAGATCGATCCGATAAGTAAAGCGAGTTTTGGTAAAATCGAGTTTCGTCTGTATCTGTGCTTTGATGATTGTAATTATGGATGTAGCTTAATTATGATGATATGATAATAACTGAGTATTTTCAGGAGGTTCGAATGGCTTAAGATCCTTTCATAGCGTTTTCAAAAACTTTTCAGAAGATTTTTTGATAACACATAATTTGCTTATTTAAGCTTCTAGATTGGCATTAAACTATGTATGATGATGTAGTAATGGTATTAGATATGTTTTGGGTGAAACGGGAAAAATCCGAATAGTTTCAGATTCGTCCGCAATATTTTTTGATTTTTCGGAAGGTTTTTTGAATTTTAATCAGAAACGAAATCTAATGCTACAATATATTTTATTGGATATATTATAAGTAATGAAACTGAAATCGTTAAAAATGGATGTGTTTTGGGTGTTCCCGGAAAGTCGGGAAGTTTATGCAATCAGTTAGTTTTCTATGATTGACAATCATAACCGTCTGTATTTTGTGTTACAGGTTGATAAAGAGAAAGACCAACATGAGACCCCAAGTAAGTACCTCACCATTGGTTTTCTTAAGTAAATATTGTAGTATGACGGATAGTCGTAGATACATGTTGTGTGTGTGAGTATACTTAAATTAGAATGCATAGTTACAAATTATTAGAGACATGAATGGAAGATGTTAAGTGTCACACTCGTCCCCTTAGGTAGGGTATGGGTGGGACGGAGACTTGAAACAGACATAGTTTTCCTTGTAAAATGGATTAATCCTCCAAATACAAAAGACAATTCTAAACTGAATAATGTCATCATATAAATAGGATCTCCATGATCCAACTCAAACAAATATCCATGCTAAAATATAAATATTCTCAGTATCAAATAAAGGCTCAGTGCCTATATCCAAATAACAAATTCTCTCAAGAATGACATATCTAGAACTATAATAAAAAAAAAAAACGTAACAAATACACTATACTGTTGGCACAACCTTTCTCTACTGGCAGGAAATGATGATGAAACAGCAGATGAAAAAGAATGATCTACTAATCTGCTAAACCTGAAATATTAAAGAAATGGGTAAGCTCACGCTTAGTGCAATGGATCACAGCTTAGTGCCGTGGATAATCAAGTAACAAAGTGGATCGAATAAGTCTTTCATAATATAAATAAATACATAAGCTGTAAATCGATATTTCAAACATTTACTTGAAATCATAAATCTCATTTCTCATAAAACTCATTCTGCTCAAGAATACTCTGTAATAATAAAGTTGTTTATTCATCTATATGCACACTCTCGTGACAATACGGCAAAGCTGGCAACATGGGGCATCCCCACGGTAATAACTGACATCCGGAGCAAAAACTGGCAACATGAGACCTCGTTTCACGGCAAATAATCTGGCACATATAAGTACACGAGGTGCATTCTAGCATAAAAATAATTTCTAAAACACATGCTCATATATCTCAAATCATGCAAGTTTCTCATATATCACGAATCATGATTTCAACATAATCAATATTCGATCCATATTTTATACCAAAATATAAAATTTTCTAAAAACAAAATCTTTAATGCATTACCTTGAAAATTCATTTAAGAAAACATACATACTATATACTTTTGAAAACATCAATGTTACAGGCTTATCCACGCACCTGGCGAGCTGACTACAGATAAATGAACTATGCAGCAGGACCGTCCCCGCTTATTGTATCACGATTACCTAAAGAGACAAAAGAATTTACTATAAGGAACATAATCCTGACTAGAATAGATGAAAGAATATGCAAGAACGTGATTCGGTCGCTCTCGTAATCCTAACGAAATTTTGGCAAGGTTCTGTCTATAATACGGACATCCATTATACAACCTGATGAATGGTAAATGTATCATTATTTCCCACTCATTTGACCTAATATTTTGTATAGTTTCTTGATTTTTGTGAATATTTTGATGTGTTTTGTGTTATTTTGTATATAAATAAAGTTTCAGGACATTCTGGAGGTGATTTGGGGCCAAAACAGTGAAAAAGAACACAAAAGGGCATTTTGGTCATTTCGCGCGTCGCGACGCCTAACGTGCGCCGCACCATGCTAACTTGCGCCGGGGACACATGTCAAAATATGAGAAGTTTGACTTTACTAACGTGCGCTGGACTTTGCTAACGTGCGTCGTGCCACGTGTCAACATCATAACCGATCTGCTAACGTGCGTCGTGACACGTGTCATCATCATATGGTGCCGACAATCGCCATCGCCATGTGTCGACACGTGTCGTCCCGCGTGTCAGCCACGTCATCAACCATGTCAGCAGAAGACCGAGTCAATGTGCCACGTCACCGCCACGTCATCATCATCCAATCACAGCGTGCCACGTGTCGTAATTCTATGGTGCCGACAATCACTTTCGCCACGTCAGCGCCACATTATCTCAATTATTGACTCATTTATCCAAATTGCAAAGTGGCAGATAAGAATCTGAAACGGACCAATCAGCGCTTGACACGTCAGCGTGTCGCGACGCAAGAAGAAACTTACGCGTCGCTACGCGCGGGGCCTTTGATGCCTATAGATAGAGCTTGAAATTTCAGTTTCAGATGTACATTCCTCTCTGAATTCTCTGATGTAAATAGAGAGTTTTCTATCTAGTTTATTTTAATTTCAGTTTTGTAATTAATTTTAATTATGTTCTGTAATAGTAATAGTAAATTACTTTCTTTACTTTTACAGTTTTTACTATTCAACCAGGAGGAGGTAAATTCCCATTGCTATGGTGAAAGGTAATTCTTTTACTATTACTATTTAGATTAATCTCCCTTAATTATAATATATTCACTATTTAAAATTTGACTTAATAAGGATACCGCTATATTGGTCGGTTGGTAATTCATTTTAAACTGTTTAAACCTGACTAAGCAATGATACCGCCAGATTGGTCTATTAGTAATTAAATTTTCTTACCGCCTATATGGCAGGTTTATGGACAAATTTTGATACCGCCTATATGGCTGGTCGGACTTAATTTGACTTAATCAGGTTACCGCCTATATGGCTGGTTGGTAATATCATCACAAGTTAATATATTATATTAATGGAGATATCTAAATTAGTAGTAGTAAAAATAAATCATTTTACCTTAGCATTTTATTTTATTGTAATTTTACTTTTCAGTATTTATTTTACCGTATTTACTTTTCAGCATTGTAATTTATGTCTTTTATTTTTAAGTTTTTACTAGCCCTAGTTATGTGTCGTAACTAAGTTAGTTATCTGGGGTTGTGATGACTTCTAATATCACCGGTTTATAAGAGGTTACTTTATAGTTTGGGTAATTTAAAGGTTTACTTATTAAGTCTTAAACTGAATGGGTCTTGTTAATTGTCCACTAATAAGATTGATCTGGTAAATCTAAAATAAACTTGACAAATGAATTTTAGGTTTCAGCCTTAGACTTAATAGCCCACGATCTTCCTTGAGGATAAATAACCATTTAATAGATTTCCTTACATGATAGACATATACCTGTCGGGCGGGGGTAGCCATAATTGGAACTTAAACTTAATGAATCCAAGTAATTTGGTTGACATAGACATATGGTTCAATTGGGTTATACTGGGTATTTGCATCTGACCATCGACAGAGGCTTTCGCATAATTTAGTTTTTCAGGTTAGTAAACTGATATATTGCACAAACATGAAATAACCACTTCATCTTTTAAAAGATATTAGAAAGATTCACAACCCTAGATAGTTTCATAATATTGAATTTTCTTAAACATACTTTCGTATAATTTTATTTACTAGTTTTTAAATTTAAAATCATCATCATTTCAATTCAATCAATCAACCTGTTAGATACTAGTAATCATTTGACCTCATAAAATTAATATATTAGGTATTAAGTCCTCGTGGAATCGATACTGTTTATACTACTTGAACGATACGTGCGCTTGCGTTATACGCGTGTGATTACGCACCGATCACAACCCATAATCATTAATTTACATCCATACTTGATTCACAACATATACATCCATAATTTAATCCAACATCACTATCTCAAGTCTCGGGCTCACAATAATTTCCCGCATAATACATAACATGCATAAACCGAATATAACGATAAATTACACGAAAATTAAGACTCGGAGGTCCGTTACTATTCAGAATGTTCTGGAAATCACGGAGGGAGACTCAGAAAGTCAGAGGGAACATTATGTATGGCGCGTGAGGGACACACGCCGCTCGTCCAAGCCGCGCGTGGGCCTCACGCGCCACTACGTGAGGCACACGTGAGCGCCACGCGCTGACCGGAATCTAGATTTTCCGGTGGCCGAACGTTCGTCTCCCCCTCATAGTTCCAATGTCGCTAACGGTTCGTCAATCAGAGTTCCGGATCAACGGAAAATCAAGAAAAACTATTAAAAGTTTCTTACAGGGATTCCTGTGAAAATTGGGAGTTTCCCGAGATGAAACTACCACCGAAATATTCGTCTTGTCGAGATCTACACTTTTCCTAAAAGACTCGATCGAGAACGGTTTCGAATCGGACGAATTGGGGCCAAATCTCTCTCTGTTCTCTTTTTTTCTTATTTCTCTCTCTCTCTCTCACTCACGCCTGCTGCTGGAAATTTAGGGTGGCTGCTGGAAACTTAGGGTTGTGTGTGTTTATTTTATATACTCACATGGAAATTTTCAATTGCCTCCCTCAACTAGTCCCTAACATCATTTTTAATTCCAACTTTAATAAACCTAACAATTTATCCCCTAAATTTCAAATACACCAAATTTAATAAATTAAAATATGGGTAAAAATAAATTGGGGAGTTACATTAAGAACCGTATAGATACATGCATAGTATAATAGTGATACTGAGATATATCATATGAGTATAATCATATGTGCGCGTATGTACGTAACCTATAACATATATAAATAATAGATAAAAAATTATAAGTATGTTAATGTATCTACTAGATATAGATACTTATCATGTAATTGACTTTTGACTACGGTGATGATATAGCTGTAAGTATCCTACTATTGGGAATTGCAGTTTGATACAATAGTATGTAGTTACTTTATGAGTATTATTATGAATAGTCAAACTCCACACAAGAGTATGTGTGTCGTTGTATATATGATGTGTGATGATGATGATGATGACATGTTTGACGTTCGATATCTGATTGAGACTTTGATGTGATGTGCTACGAAAGTTTGCTTTAGCGTGTATAATACATTGTCAGTTGTGGTCAAGGTTTAAAGTTTAGAACGTTTTCAAGTAAAGATAAACTTTCGTATATGAGTTTTAGAAATATTTTCAGAGATATTTCTAAACAGATTTTAGTCTTATTTTTGGGCCGAAATAGTTTTGATCCGAGTGAGGATATAGTTGTATGATATGTGTCGATATGTCTGCTGCTATGTGTGAGCATGTTACATATGGATGTGATTATTGAGATGGGGCACGAGTACACTTTGTATGTATTGGGTGACTAGGACGTCATCAGTTCATGGTTGACTAGGGCAGGTTGTGTTGATTTGTATATAGATGATGGCATTGCATTGCATTGTATTGCATCGCACGATATACATGTTCTTATGGTTGCTATGATGATGCAAATTCATTTTGCATACCCAAATAGAGACCACTTGCACATGGATAGAGACAAATTTGAGGTTAATAGGACAACGATACGTAATGCCCCTAGACTCTGGTTCAAATTCAGATTCGGGACCAGATGGATGGTGATACATAACGCCTCTGGATCTCAACATCAGTGTCATGGGGGACTGCGACACGTAACGCCTTATGACAGTAGTTAGGTGTTTATGAGGTTGATGATACATAACGCCTCTAAACATCAGGATTTAAGAGAGTTTTTTCAGTGAATTTTTTAAAGGTTTTCATATAATAATGATTTCAAAATCTAGGACGATATCCAAATGCAAAAACATGATTTCTAGAAAGCTTTATGGGATTCTAACTACAGAGATTTTAAGAATTACACAAAGTTTTACAGTTGTCCGGATTCAAAAATTTCCACAAAGGCTTTATAGTTTTCCAAAGCACATAAGTTTTTTATTTCACCAACTTCATGGAACTTTTTCATAAAAATCATTTTCATAATTTTTCTGTTTTATATAAGCATTAATTTCCAATGGATTTTGAGATTAGAACCTTATATATTGGATTTCGACACTAGTTGATTTTGTATACAACCACAAGATTTCGAACTCGATTTTACTCATAGCAGATTTCCTGAGTTATAAAACCCATCCAGTTTTCAAAGTTGTCTTTAAGTTTTACAGGTTTCTAACAGAGAGGTTTCAGTTTTTTACATATAGCTTGCTTTATGAGGCCATATACAGTTGTCCCCCTATCTTGATACGGGCCCAGGATATAGACCATGTACAGTTAGTCCCCATATCTGGTAGAGATATCTCACAGATATGGACTTTTTTGGATTCCGTATATGTATTTTGTGATTGTGTATATGGATTATGCATGATTATAGTTTCCATCAAAATATTTTCAGATTCATCTTTTTAGAAAGAATGGATGGCTTTTAGAAATTTTCATTTTTAGATCTAGTGACATGAATAAGAAGCATATGTATGAGTTCATTTATTTACTTTGAATGATTTGTATATTGAAATGCATTGTTGATTTGTGATTAAAAATAAAGGCTCGTGATTATGTGTGATGTGTTCATCACATTTTTAATACAGATTATGAGAACTCTAGCCGATGGGATCAAATGTTGGTACCTAGTATCGCTATAGAGGTAAGAGGTTTTAGTTTAGTATTTCAACATAAGTTTTATAGCTCACAGTCAGTTTACGTTTACTTTTTTAGCTCACGTAATCCATATATAGTAATCATGGATAACTTAAGCTGACTAAACTACCACGGGTTTGGGTTGGCCTTAGCCACGAGTTTGAGTGGTTTGGTAGGTAATGAGTTAATTCTGATCTAACCGATGTGATATCACTAGT
Source organism: Zanthoxylum bungeanum (assembly GCA_019454045.1). Taxonomy (NCBI): domain Eukaryota; kingdom Viridiplantae; phylum Streptophyta; class Magnoliopsida; order Sapindales; family Rutaceae; genus Zanthoxylum; species Zanthoxylum bungeanum. Next base: position 320,690 of record SKCR01031739.1, on the reverse strand, counting down.
ATGTTAAGTATAGCTACATTACGGAACATATAGTAATTATGCAGTTAAAGGTTTCTAGACTAGTGTGTGAGAGATGTCAGAATTCCGTAAATTCATAGTACAATATAGAATCCAGAAGATAAGTCTACAGAAATGTCGTATAGATTACAATGAGTGAGTTATCAGTATATGGCTTTAGTATGAGATGAAATTTATAAAGTTTTTGTATATTTACATGCATGTATTTACTGTTTATGTCTTTATAGTTTATTTAACATTTAATTGAGGTGTGAGATACTTACTGAGTTTTTTAGCTCATACAACAACAGTTTGTTAGTTTTACAAGTTTGTGATGGATTCGATGATCCCGTTGAGTTCCGGAGAAGACTTTGAAGATAGCAGAGCGCCACAATTGTAGTCATAGATGTCATAAAGTCTTTTTGTATTTCTGGGTTGAGTTTTGGGTCACCACCCTAATTATGAAAGAATTACATCATGTATTGTACTTACGTGCTGAGCACGTTATTGTATAGTTATAAGTTGAGTTGCAGGTCTGAGTCCGTTGTGTATATTGGATTGTGTATATTTGAATTTCAGGTTATCCTGAGGTGCTGGACAAGATTCAGGTTGCATGATTTTTAGCTGAATCGGAGGTTTATGGAGAAGAGTTTTCCCTATCTCCTGCCAGTAGCATCCTAGCTCAGGAGGGATGTTACATTGAAACAAAGAATTTGAAGAGCATATAATTTAATTGTAGAGAAGAAAATGAAAGGCGAAAAGAAAATTGAGCAGCCTTTGTTGATAAACATTATGTCCACCCACAAAACATTAACAATACGACCCTTAAGTTTCATAATAGTCCATTTAAAATTATTAATAATTTTTAAAAAATTCAATAAATCCATTAGCTCAAAACTTTTAGAATCTCAATAGCCTTTCAAATATTTAATAACTATTATGAAGAAATTAATTTTTTTAAACAACCTCAATAAATCTATTAGCTAAAAATTTTTAGAATCTCAATAGTCCTTGGAGTATTTAATAGCTATTGTGAATAAATTAATTTTTCCCTCAAATTAAGGAGAATAGCTCAAGATTCATAGGATGTATGAGAGTGCTTGAAATGTCTTTGTATTATAATAGATATACTATATGTTTGGTTCAATGTATGAAGTAGTTTAATATAAGACGAATATGAGCTTACCATGAATGAAGAATAGAGAGAAGGTGAATGAGTTTAAAGATGAGAAATTGTATATTTGAATGAATGAGAGAATGAACATGAGTTTTGGGTAGATAAATTTGGAAAATATATTAAATGTCTTTTTTACCCTTTTTCGTTAGTTTGATTTTAAACATTATTACACATTATCAATACACAATATTATTTATCCTTGACTTGGTACTTTGGCTCACACATATAGCGAAAAATCTCATACAATACAACTAATGTTAAAATAATAATAATAATTAGCAAAATACAATACTAGTTCCACGTCTTAAATAATGATGATGATAATATTAACCTACAGACGAAGCTCGTATCAGATTTGTTCACGACTCGAAGTAATTAGAGGCTTGAGAAATTGAGATATGAGAATCGGAAATTTCAACTTCAATAAAATTTTAAATTAACGTGATTCAGGACAGACAATATGTTATTATAATTAATTGATCTAACGACTAAAATAAATTATATTTTACGGTTAAAACTTAATCAAGTCAATGATTATTTGATAATTTTCAATAAATATGTTATTATCCCCCAACGTGGTAATAGCAATACCACTTATATGAGGAAAATTATTTATCGCGACATGAGGAGCTCATGAACCTCTTTTAAATTCAATCAAATGAAGAAATGAGTATTTTCTAAACTCATTTTCTCAGCTCACCTTCTATTTACTCAAACCAAAGCAATAATAGATTATAGATAGATAAATAAAGGCCAGGCTGGATAGACGTTAGGCTATACTTCAAACCCAACAGAAATTGTTTTGATGTATTTATATTATACCGTATGCAATTTAAAATTAACACAAATCATGAACGATTTTATTACATTAATTCAAAATATATCATGAGTTTGTTTATGAATAGATAATTTGAAATCTACCGTTGCTTTTTAAGTATGAAGAAGCAGATTCGATTAATTAAGATTTCAAAATAAATTATCTATTTAAAATTTAAATAATGATAATCTTATTTAAATTTTGGATATATGATTTCCTCTATCTATTTAATATTTTATTATAAAAATGCAATTATTTGTGATGTGTGAACAAATCAATAAAAGAATCATGCAACTCATTATTTTCTTCCTACTGATATCAGACATCACTATCACCAATTAAAAAATTTCCATTCAACAAAAAAATCGAAATTCCCACATATATATATATATATATTAGCCGCCTATCATACTAGCCGCCTATTATGCTGAATACTGATCTTTTTTAAACCAATTGTCTTTTAGGTTAAAATATAGGATTTATGATAATTTTTCGTATTGAATCATGCTTCTATATTTTTATCGGGAATTAAAAATCATTCCGAATTCTGACCGGAATTTAAATTTTGGATATGTGATTTCCTCTATTTAGTTAGTATTTTATTATAAATATGCAAATTTATCATTGTTTGTAATGTATGAAAAGAAAATCAACAAAAAAAAAAAAAGAGCTCGTTTCATATTTTCCTCTAGAAAGGATTCCAACCAAACAAAAAAAAAAAAAAACATAAATAAAGAAAAATATTAAGGTGTAACCCGGCTCATTTAGGTAGGTCCATTATTCTTGGGAATAATGATATGAAAATGTCACTCCTGTCTTTATTCAAATGAAAATTACTTAGAACACACGCTAACAACAACAAAAACAAAAATTAATGAAAAAGAGTAGATATTTGAATTATTGAGATGCTTAATATAATATAAGAAGTGATGTCATCATGGCATGGATGAGATATTGTGCATTTTGATGCGAATTGTATGGCTATAATTAAAAAAAATGAAAATAAAATAAGAAAGTGATACATGATATATATTTTTTAAAATCGTTAGAGAATTCCGCCGCCAAACCATTCATTTCGGGCGTAAATGGAGAAGGTAAAACTTCCGATTTTTCTCAGATTTTTACAAGAAATACACACTCTGGATTGGAACCCAGAACTTTAAGGTCTGATCATTAACCCTACACCACCAAATCATGCCCATTGGGAACAAGTGGGACATGATGCTTCGACCAAAAAGACTTATTTGGAACACAAAATTTGACTAAGCATAGCATTTTAAATATAGTATTTTTTTAAGAAGAGCATTGAGCATTTCAATTATAGTTAAAAAAAAAAATGACAATTGGTCCTTTTCTTGACCTTTTATATCAAGGTGCAATCTTAATTTTTGTAATACATTGAGACGTGGATTCGATACTGAACAGAAATTTGTACTGAGTATTTTATAAATAATATTTGATGATTAATAATTATTGGATAATAATTTAAATATAAATTAATATTAATCGTGTAACATTCTTAATTAAGTTCCCGATTTGGGGACCATTATTTTTTAATTGGCTCCACATATAAAGATGCAATTCACTAATTCTTGTGTCTCCAACAACTATCATTGGCTCTTGCAAGGATTTTTTTTTAAAACATTTTTTGAATTTCATAAATAAAAATCAAACGTGATTCTCACTCTATCGACAAAGAGATTTGCTTTCAATACCTTTTGTATCACTAAGGAATATTCTTCACTGAATCGATTAGTACGCAAGCAAGAAAATATAAATAAATATCTAGAAATTACATTTTAAAAAAATAAATAAAATTGATGAATATATGAGGGAAAGTTATGTAACATAAGATAAAAATCAACAAATTTCCATTAACACGTTCAATGAGCATGAGCATAGATTAAAAAGTCGAAATTCGATATTGATCAATATGATTTTTTGTAACTAAATTAATATTTAGATTATATTCAACTAAGTAATTAATATATATGATAGTTGTGTAATTGTGTATTTAATATGATAGTTGTGTATTTAATATAGTAGTTGTGTAGTTGTGTATTTAATATGGTAGTTGTATAATGCCGATATAAAGGCCTTTCATTATAGTTCTAAACTCAAGCAAATGTTAATACACATTTTCTTCACAAATTCTCACATGGTATCAGATAGGGGTGGGCATTATCGGATTCGGATCGGATCGGACCGAATCTGAATCCGATCCGATCCGAAATTCGTTGATATATACGATCCGATCGGATCGGAATGGCGATCGAACTCGATCTGATTCGATCCGATCCGATAATTATCGGATCGAATCGGATCAATTCGATTCGAATCGATTATAAACGGATCGGACCAACCCGATCCGAAAACTCACTACAGACAGACAGCAACAGCAGTGCAGCACAGCAGAAGGATCATCTGATTCTAGTAGTTTTGTACACACAACAATAACAATAACATGTTACAACATGACCACAAGATGAAGAAAAATAAAATAGTAGTTGACACAGTACAGTTACTAGAGTACACACTACACATAACAATACCACAAGATCAAGATGTCAAGATCAACAAAACTACAAAAGACAAAATTTTACACATAACACAACCAACATGACCACAATATCAAATTATCAATCCACAATATTATCCACTATCCAGTATTCCCAGTGTCCTTCCTCCACTTCCAGCACGGCAGCAGCACAACAACATCAAGCCTGCAAAAGATGGAAATTAATAAACAATGTTTCTGAAACAACCAATATAAATATATAACCACTTCCACTTCATATCGTAAAGGCACCATCATATCGTAAAAAAGGAAATACATGAACAAACTAAATAAAGTTGTACCTTCAAAGATAATTCGCCCCAAACTATGTTGCCAACGACATGATCCGGTGATTGTGATTCAGATTGTAACTTGTGTCTTGTGATATTCTTCAAATAAAATAAAATAAAAAATTATTCACAGTTAGTAAGTTTGCATTTAATATAATGGTATTCATTATAAAAAATTAAAAATTAAAAAACTAATTAAGTAATTAATAATTTTGTTTTTTCCTTCCTCAAGTTTTTCGTAGTACTCTACCTCCAATAACATTGCTTCCACTTCATTGGTTTTGTCAATTGTAAGCCTATTCCGTATCCAATTTTGAGTGCATATTAGAGCCTCGACCATAACAGGAGTTAATGAGCTACGAAAACTGTCAAGAACACGACTACCCGTACTAAATGCCGATTCAGATGCCACAGTTGATACCGGCATTGCAAAAATATCACGAGCAATCCTAGCCAAAATTGGATACTTACCGGTATTTGCTTTCCCCACCACATCAGAACATTAAAACTAGGGTCACGACTAATCTCATAGGGTTCCATTAAATACATTTCAACCTCAGTACTATCCTCTTGATGCATTGCATGACTAGTCTGAAAAACTTGAAATGGATCATCAGGTTGCACGTTTGTATTGCGCTTACGCACTCTATCTTGTACTCGCGGTCTAACAAATGGCTGAGATTGTGTAGCACTAGACCCATCTCCACCAACACCAGTTACACCCCAGCCCTTGATCCATCACTGTCAACAAACAACCCATTTGTGCCATACCAATCATTATACATATCGTATAATCTCTTCAATAAATCTCTAGAAGACTTTCTCATTTCCTCTATCTTCACATCATCATTATCAAAAAGTATACCAAAGCAAACAGAGGCAAATGTCATCTTACGTCGTGGATCAAGAATAGTACTACAATCAATAATTTATTGATTTTGGCAGTGGTCTCCCAATATTTATCAAACTTCATCTTCATAGATAATGCCATGTCATGCAAAAGAGGATGTTCATTACGCGCCAGGTTTTTCATACTTGTATGAATCTTGCAAATCTCATTGTAGGTGAAACAAGATGTGACGGTGGATGAGGCACTGAACATATTCGTTGCATCATAAAAAATCTCCAAAAAATCAGCAAAGTATTGAGCTTTCTCCCAATCTATATCTGTAGGAGGCCCAACCCTTTTTGCTCACATTTTCATCATCTCTAAAATATGGAGCATAGTGACCATCATCATCAATCATTCGATCAAAGGCCTTCTGAAAGTCTAATGCAGCATTCAATATTAAGTAGGTGGAATTCCACCTAGTAGGAACATCTAAGATGACACTGCCCTTGCTCTCAATCTTCTCACGTGCTACCGCCGATTTAAATGCTTCCAATCTTGATGGAGAAGATCTCACATACTTAACAGCATTTCGAATTGCTATAATGCTGTCATCCATTTGTTTCAAACCATCAGACACAACTAAGTTCAATATGTGAGCACAACACCGCATATGCACATACTCTCCATTAAGCACCAATGCATCTCCCATCCCCTCCACGTCTTCATCTTCCTCACCAACTGTTGGATGGCTACGGCATTGGCACTGGCGTTATCCACAGTTATAGTAAAAATTCTCTCAATACCCCAATGATGTAAACAAGATTCTATTAATCTTCCGATAGTGTCTCCTTTGTGATTGTTAATTGGACAGAAGCTAAGGATTCGCCGATGCAACTGCCAATCATTGTCTATAAAATGTCCAGTGATAACCATGTAATTAATATTTTGAATTGACGTCCATATGTCGGTGGTCAAACTAACTCTCTAATAACCCGCAGATAAAATACTCTTCAACATCACTTTTTCATCAGCAAACAACTGTAGGATATCTCTTGTTATAGTCCTACGAGATGGGACATCAAAACGAGGGACGTCAACACTACAGAAATGTCGAAAACCCTCTTTCTCTATAAAGCTAAATGGTAGCTCGTCAACAATGATCATCTTCACAGCTGCTTTCCGACACGCTGCTTGATTGAAATGACCATCTCTCACAGAGAGATTTCCACTCGTGCCTCCCTCTTCACCAACCCCAACCAAAACACCTTGTGCTTCACAATAAGCCAGATATGATTTGCAGGCCTCCATGTGTCTCTTCAAGTTGGTTGTTGACCGATCCTTCGAACTACAAGCATAAGTCTTCTGACAATACATACATTCAGCCATATCTTGATTATCTTCACACATGCGGAAAACTTTCCACACTTCAGATCTTCTATTTCTTATTTTATTTGCTACTGATGTGATTGATGGCGAAGAATCATGTTTTTTTTACAATGGCGGTCTCTCAGAGTTTGGGGGAAATTTTCTCTTCTGTTTCCTTGGTTCTCTTAATTGTACATCAAATGAATCTGATTCCGACCCACTAATGTCGGGTGAGCTTTCAAATCTACTCATCTACAAGAAAAATAAATAATCTCTTAGGAGTTAGGAACAAACAAACAAATAATTTCAGTTTTCCCAAAGTTCAATGCCAGAAAAATAGAACAATGTTACATCCATACTCGATTGGAATTTATTTAACAAATAAAAAGCTGAAAAAATCAAGGCTAACAGTCTAACACCTCACTGCTTTCCAGTTTCCAGTTTCCACAGAGTTCTTTCAAAAGGATAGCAAACACCTCACTGCCTCAGACCTCACAGACACAATCACAGTATCATTTAATTGCTCTGAAACAATAATTGGACAGAAGCCTAACATTTTCTGTTTTGAAGGAAGGATATGATGGCTTCATTCCTAACAATGAACTCACATTCATTTAACTACTAACTATTGAAATTGCAGTGAAATTACAATTATCAATTGTACAAACAGTCAAACACCCACGCCTAATAAACCCTAAATAATCAAAACATCCGTATGACTGTATGTATCTATCAACTATCAAGAATATAATCCTCAGTTCCTCACGGCTAATGCACTGTAAGCTAACATATTTTAGAGAAACCGAATTCTTAATCTTAACTAATCAAACGGTTAAAACAGAATCAGTGACTGTCCACCGTGAAGATGCAGAACAGAATCCGAATTCTTAATCTTAACTAATCAAATGGCAATTAAATTATAATAATCAATGTCTCAACTCTCAATGAATTGTAAGCTAACGCCTAACAGACGAAGAAAATCAAACACCCAAAAGGGCCAAAACCAAAAAACCCAGATTTTTTTGATGAAGATGAAGTGTCCACTGTCCAGTGAATGAATCAATGAAGTAGAGAAAGAAGTTAATTACCTTGATCCTTGATGAAACTTGAAACCTGCGTGGATGATGTCTCTGGTTGTGTCTGATGTCTCTGGTTGTGTACTTGTGTGTGGCTGATTCGAGGAACGGAGGAAGTGGATGATGAAGAACAGATCAACAGAAGAAGAGTAGAACTTAGAAGTCTGATTTTTGATAGTCTGAAACTATGGGTGAGATGAGAGTATGAGACCGTGAGAGTGACCGTGACTGAGAGACTGAGAGTTGAGGTTGAAAGATGAACCAAAATGAACCCTAACTTATGCAAAACGACGTCGTTTCTGACACTGCAAAACGACGTCGTTTTGCTCTTAAAAAAAAACATTTATCCGATCCGATCCGAAATCCGTCGAATCCGTCTGTGACTGTCCGATCGGATAAATGAATCGGATCGGATCGGATTCGATTCGATTCGATGCCCACCCCTAGTATCAGAGCATGAGTTACGATTTCTAGATATGTCATGTCTCTGTCTCCAAACAGGTCTTATCTCATTGTCCATGTTTCCAAACAGGTCTTATCTCATTGTCCATGTTTCCAAACAGGTCTTATCTCATTATCTCTGTCTCCAAACATGTCTTATCTTCTTGTCATTATCTCCAAATAGGTCGTATCTTATTGTTCATGTCTCCAAACATGTGTATTTACGCTCCGATGATCAAATAGTTGATATCTTCACCGAGTCTTTTTTTCCTGACTGTTACACAGCCATAGTTTCCAAACTCAATCTGGTTTCCTCACTACCATCTTGAGTTTGAAGGGGAATGTTAGATTATATTCAATCAAGCAATTAATATATATGGTAGTTGTGTATTTAATATGGTAGTTGTATAATGTCTATATAAAAGTCTTTCATTATAGTTCTAAACTCAAGCAAATGTTAATACACATTTTTCTTCACAAATTCTCACAATCATTTTTATTGAAAATTTGATATGAATATTTTAAATGATAGATTCATATTTTCATACTTTTTAACACATGTTTTAAACTTTAGATTGTTGGAGATGGTACTCGGCGTGCCAATTTCATATATATTTTCTTGTAAATACGTGTATGAATAATATATTGTTATGAATTAAATATGCAGTTTCGTCAATATATTTTATTTTAAATGGTAAAGACGTACAAGTCCTAAGAATGATTAAGTTATAACGTAATTGCAAAAGCGTCGCAATTGACATTGAGAAATATTATAATAGTATCATTCTTGAACTGTTCCTGATCAAGGTTTACATTCTTGGTCCGTAAGTAAACCTAGGATACTGGTACATGTTGTATATCGAAATATTGGAATCTGATAGTTTATCTCGATGAGCCACGAGTTTAGAGAGACTCGTATAGACATGTAGGTGTTCATAGCGGATGAGTACTGAACGACTCACAGAAGATTCCTAATATATGGTACGTTTGCGTCAATATGAATCTTTTCGATTTGAGTAGCATAGTGTTCTTTTGACTTGAGATATCACAGTGGATATATGCGTTATCCTCCACACTTTGATGGCAGTCACGTCTTCGACCTTTTTAGGTTAGACCTGTAGGGGTTTTATTGCGAAAATCCGGTAATAGTGGAAAATCAAAATTTTCCGATTTCAAAATTTTTCTTGAATCAATTAAATAAACTTATTTATTTAATTATCCAATTATCAAATTCTGAAAAATTACACAAGAGATCAAATTTCTTAGTAATTACCGAATTACCCCATAACTTTGCAAATTGATCATTTTAGTCCAAAAATTGTCAAATACAATTTTGGATGATTCTAAATTATTTCTAAAATATTTTTCAACATATCCAATACATCAAAATCAGATTTCACACAAATCCCCAATTTTAAGCATAATGCTAAGAGCACCCCAAAATTTTTAATTAATTACAATTTGATCCATTTTGTTCAAAACATGCCAATATCAAATCCAATCAACCCAAAAATTTACATGCATCATATACACTCCATAACACATCACATATATGAAAAGCCTCAATTTTGGAATGGGTTATGAATCCTAATTTTTCAATTTCATATTGACCAATTTTACCAAATCTTTAAAATCCAACACTTTAATCCATTCATTACTTCACCAAACAAGCCTCACCACTTTGAAATAACTCTAGAACAATTCTAGGTCACCAAGGAGTGGCTCAACAACTCTAGAATGGCAACTTGATTTCCAAAGAATCAAAAGTAAGCCTTTAAAACCATTTCAAGCTTACTTACATGCATAGATCTTTCTTTCAAATTCACAACCAATTAAACACAAACTATAAGAGAGAACATCAAAGCAACACAAAATGATGTCAAGCATGTTAGAAACTATTTTCATGTTGAAGACTAAAGAAAAACTTACAAAAATAAGCTTTTTCAAAGCTTTATTGTTTAGCCTCCAAGCTTTTTCTCTCAACTTCTTTTATATTTATTTTGTGTATATTGAACTTATGAAATCCTAAAATGAAACAAAAAAATTTATACATCTTACATTAGCCTTGGCCGAAATTTGGTATATGTTAAATATCTAGATATTTTCAATTTGTTTCATTAAAGCCAACCTGTCAACTTGCGTTTGAAATCATTAACACTTTAATGTAATTCAACAAGTCAACAATTGCAACTAAAGTCATTTAATAAAATATCACAACTTAGGATATTTATATTTTTAATTAATTTAATTATTTAACAATTAAATAATTAAATAATAATTAAATACAAATATATTAAATATATGTATTATATTTACATTAAATATCAAATAAATATATATTTATGATATTACTCAAATATCTCAATTTGACAATTAATTAATGTGTATTTGATAAAATCTATCATTAAATGCAAATACACAAAAATTAGGAAATGACTATTGGGTCCCTTCATATGTATTTTGCGTTTAACCTTTAAACGACTTATAAATAATCAGTATTATTTATAAATGTTGCCCTAGTGCTCTACGAGTATATTTCATTAGTGAGACTCTCTAGATTCAGGCATATCCGTCACGAAATCCAATTTCGTGTCCATAATTTACCCACCCGTAAATTATGACGACCACGGATAAACTCGCTGAATCATACAGGTCGAGGTCATGGCAAATGTATAATTCTTCTGTCACAGGTATCCGGATATATCCCAGAGATATAGATGTAAACGTCAAATCTCTATAGGGACTATCACGTCGACGTCTCTATTAGCAATCTCAAAAAGAGAACACTTAGAACTGACTTCTAAAGTGTACCACGGGCCCATGGTTTTTATCCGATTGCTAATCATAAATGGACTATTTATGCTCTGTACACAGAACTGACAGATCCTATCTCGACACACACATGATACCTTGAGGATCTATCCACACCCAACGAACAAGCGAATGTCTGATCTAAATAGATTGGTGACGTGACTGCCATCTAAGTGTGGAAGATGTCTCATGTGCCCACAGTGGTATCTCAAGTCGAAGAATCACAAATGCTACTCAACCCGAGAAGATTCTTATTGACGTTGGTGTGCCATCCATTAAGAATTTTCGGTGAGTCGTTCAGTGTCTATCCGCTATAAACACTTGCACGTCTATACGAGTCCCCAAGACTAATGGTTCATTGAGAAAGCATTGGATCCATATATTCCAGTATACGACATGTACCAGTCTCAACTGGTTTACTTTACTGACCAAGTAGTGTAAACCTTGACCAGGAACTGTCTGAGAATGACAACATCATGATAGAACTCAATGTCAGTTGCGACGCTTTTGCAACAGTACCATGACTAATCATCATAAGGTCAATTATGTCTTTACCATATAAGAAGATATATTATATTATAGAAACTGCTCATTTTATTCATAATAAAACGTTTTACAAAAGTATTTTCAAGGAAATACAAACGGGAATTGGCGCTCTTAGCACCAACCCCAACAAGGCCTTCGTATATTCATTGGTGTGAGTTGATGCTCATGATATCCAGTGATGTATTCAGAGAAGATCCATCACTCATGCGTACAAGATTTTGATGTCCACTTCATGAGATTATGATTTACCAAATCCATGGCCATGGTACACTTAGAATTGAGTTCTGAGTGTTATTGAGAAATTGCGGATCTATACATCGATGAGGTTATACCTTATGTGATTTGACGATTATATCTATGTCTCTGGTATTTATCTGAATACATGTGATGGAATGATTATACGCATGCAAAGATCTCAACTTGTATGGTTCAGCGAGAATATCAATGGTCGTCATAATTTACGAGTGGATGAATTATGGACATAGAATTGGATTCCGTGACAGATATACCTGAACTTAGAGAGTCTCACATAATTAAAAATACTCGTAAAGCACTAGGGAAATTTATTATGAATAATATCGATTATTCGTAAATCGTTTAACGGTTAACGGTTAAACAAAAATTACATATGCATGGGCATTCCGTAATTTCCTAAATTAATGTGTATATGTATTAGATACATAATTTGATTAGATGCACATTAATTAATTATCAAATATTTTTTGACACATGTTACCCATGGATGTATTTTTATCATTTAGTGTAAATGTAAAAATACATGATATATATATATATATTTAAATTAATTAAATTGATTAGTTAAAGGTTAATTAATTAATTAATTATACACACACATAAGTATATGTCATTTTTTATGACATATGTTTTATTTTAATGGGTACATGTGGCAATAGTTGGAAGTTAGTGGGGATAGATATTTTGTTTTGTTTTTAGAAACAAAATTCCCTAAATGTCCCTTCTCCCTTATTCACGTGGACTTGGCCAATTTTTTTTTTTGGGTTGTCTATTTTGGTGGTTGAGAAAAAAGGAAAAGAAAATTCTTCCTAAAGAATCCTAAGTGAGAGAAATTTGGGGAAATTAAATCCTAGAGCAATTTGTTGAAGAATTGGATTTTTAAGGCAAGTTTTCTTAATTCTTTTATTAGGAAATTATTTATCTTTGCCTTATTCGAATACATATGATGTATTATTTATTTTTTCACCTCTTGAATATGAGTTTTGCTTGTTGGAAGCTTGTTGGGAAGAAATTATGCATGTGTGATAATCTTTTAAGCCTTATAAGTGTTTAATAAGTGTTATTAAAGTTTAATTTAGTTAAAGAATGATGAGTTCTTTATAAAAACTTAGAATTGTTCTTGTGTGTTTTTAATTGTGGTGAGACATTTGGAATCTTGGAAAGTTAGATTAAAGCTAGATTGAAAGTCAATTTTGATATAATTTGATAAATTTGATTAATTGATTTTTTTAGGGTTTATACCCTATACTAAATTTGAGACTTTTGATTTTATGGATGTAATTGAGTATATTAAAAGTATATTAATCATTTTGATAGTGTTTTGGAAACACTTACATGTGTAAGTGCCACTTTTGGACTAAAATGAGAAAAATATAAAAGTATACATATTTTGGTAATTTCGGTTAAGGGGTATTTTAGACATTTCTAAACTTATTTTTGGGATTTAATATTAAAATAAATAGTTTATTTTAATAGTTTAAAGAAAAAAAATTAAAGCATGATGAAATGTTTTAAAAAATATTTGTCGAAAAATATTTTCTTAAAATAATTCGTCGTGTAACGAAATATATTATGTTATTAAATGTTAATAAATAATATATTTAAACTTATTTGGGTGAATTAAAAATATTTGATATTTATTAATTCGCTCGGAAAAATTTTAAAATGTTTAAAAATCATTTTCGTCTTCCACCGCGCCCTTCCGCTGCGCATACCCTAACAGTATTCAGAGAGGGTTTGTTAGTCTTGCGTACAGGATTTTGGTGTCCACTTCATGAGATTGCGATTTATCAAATCCAAGGCCATGGTGCACTCGGAAATGAGTTCTGAGTGTTATTGAGAAATCGTGGATCTATACGTCGAAGAGGTTATACCTTATGAGATTTGACGATTATATATATGCCTCTGGTATTTATCTGGATACCTATGATGGAAGGATTATACGTATACGAAGATTTCAACTTGTATGGTTCAGCGAGAATATTTGTGGTCGTCATAATTTACGAGTTGGTGAATTATGGACACAGAATTGGATTCTGTGACGGATATACCTGAAATTAGAGAGTCTCACATAATTAAAAATACTCGTAGAGCACTAGGGCAATTTATTATGAATAATATCGATTATTCGTAAATCATTTAACGATTAAATGAAAATTACACATGCCGGGGCATTCTGTAATTTCCTAAAGTAATGTGTATATGTATTAGATACATAATTTGATTAGATGCACATTAATTAATTATCAAATATTTTTTTACCCATTGATGTATTTTTGTCATTTAGTGTAAATATAAAAATACATGATATATATTTAAATTAATTAAATTGATTAGTTAAAGGTTAATTAATTAATTAATTTTATATACACACACATAAGTATATGTCATTTTTTTATGACATATATTTTATTTTAATGGGTACATGTGGCGATAGTTGGAAGTTAGTGGGGATATATATTTTTTTTTATTTTTGGAAATAAAATTCCCTAAATGCCCATTCTCCCTTATTCACGTGGACTTAGCCATTTTAGTTTTTTGTTTTTGGTTGTCCATCTTGGTGGTTGAGAAAAAAAAAAGGAAAATAAAAATCTTCCTAAAGAATCATAAGTGAGAGAAATTTGGGGAAATCAAATCCTAGAACAATTTGTTGAAGAATTAGATTTTTAAGGTAAGTTTTCTTAATTCTTTCATTAGGGAATTGTTTCTCTTTGCCTTATTTGAATACATATGATGTATCATTTATTTTTCCTTCTATTGAATATATGTTTTGCTTGTTGGAAGCTTGTTGAGAAGAAATTATGCATGTGTGATAATCTTGTAAGCTTAGTAAGTGTTATTGGAGTTTAATTTGGTTAAAGAATGACGAGTTATCATTCTAGAGTTTTTATGCCACTTTATAAAAACCTAAAATTGTTATTGTGTGTGTTTTTTTTTTTATTGTGGTAAGACAGTTGGAATGTTGGAAAGTTAGATTAAAGCTAGATTGAAAGTCAATTTTGGTATAATTGATTAATTTGATTAATTGAATTTTTTAGGGTTTATGCCTAATACGAAATTTGGGCTTTTCATTTTATGGATGTAATTGAGTATATTAAAAGTATATTAATCATTTTGGTAGTGTTTTGGAAACACTTAAATGTGTAATTGGTACTTTTAGACAAAAATGAGAAAAATACAAAAGTATGCATATTTTGGTAATTTCGATTAAGGGGTATTTTAGACATTTCCAAATTTATTTTTGGGATTCAATATTAAAATAAATAGTTTATTTTAATAGTCTAAAGAAAAATTTTGAAATTGAAAAATTCGATTTTTCACGCTCCACTGCGATACTCGGTAAAACCGTAAATATACGCTAACAAATGGTATCAGAGCTAGTCTGATTCTTAATCCATGATATGATTCTTGCTTGATATTTGATATATAATCTTAACTTAATTCATTATATGCATGCTTTCTTAGATTTGATCTAACTAATATGTTTAACAGTTTAGCGGAAAATTCCATTTTATAATAACCACCTAAAATAGATCCTTAATGAGTGTCTTTAGGGCACTCGTTAGCATGACCCTTCTATAATAACCGCCTCATATAAGTTTTTCTCCCGTACTAGAATCTTCTTTCCCGTCATGATCTTATTATTTTTTTTTCTTCATCCCTCGAGGTGAGGTACCACTTATCAAAGAGTATCAGTGGAAGAGTAATGATACATAGACGAAAATCTGATTTTTCACGTTTCACCGCAAATACGCCAACATGCTATACATGCAAAAGGAATTTTACAAACCTCAATTAATTATCAAAATTGTAGTAACAATAAGAACATTCAAAAGTGATATTGATTAGAATGTGAGACAATCTTAATTTTCAGATTTATGTCAAGCATAGTAATTAGAATACTTCTAAATAATTTGATTCTATTAAAGGTAATTTGGGATTATTGGAAGATGTATTTTAGCTTAGAGACAAAGACGGTAGTTTATGCTCTCCCATATAAATATAAGGCAATAAATTAAGCTTATTTGTGAGTATGAAAGATTCAAGAATGTGTTTGGAATGAAAGTAATGGGGAAATTTCTGGATTATTAATTAGTTTGCAAGTATACAAAAAGAGAGAGTTTGTAATGAGTTGTGGTTTCAATTAGTGTAGTTCGTAAAAAAAAAAAAATTGAGTGAAATAAATTAGGTTGCTATTAGAAAATAAAATATAGATTGCTGTTGTTGACAGAGGAAATTCTAGTCACCCTGGAGCGAAATCGCCCTAAGACGAAGGAAAGAACGAAGGGAGGAACGACGATGGAGCGAAGAGCGACGAAGAGCTTGAGACGACCGAATTAGCGATTAGGACGAAAATGCATGATGCAGTTGCTTCCACAACCGCAGCAGTTGGACGGTTTTCCCTCCACAATCGTGCAGTTGAGACACGCAGCTCAACGGTTACAGGCACGATCCAGCAACTGCAGGGAGATACTAGGACCGCCCAAGTAGTTTACAAGCTTCACTATAAAAGCTCAACCCACGATCAAGCAGTTGAGACGCACAGCCCAACGGTTGAAGGCACGATCCAGCAGCTGCTGGGAGATACTGGGACCGCCCAAGCAGTTTACAAGTTTCACTATAAAAGCTCACTCGGACAGAGAGAAAAGTCCCGATCAAATGAAGACTCAAACGAGTAATTTTTTTATCTTTTAGTTTCTATAACTTTTAGGACTGTAATTTATGTGCTTGCGCCCCTTGGAGGCTTATTCACTTAATCAAACACCCATTGCTGGGACTTTATCTCAGGAGGTTTGAACCTTACACGTTTCTATTTCTTCTTCGCGCATAAAAATCGCGCAAACAGTTTTTTGCGACCACAGTGGGAGAATGGTGTAAATAGTGGAGATGCCTCCGAAAAGAAACACTCAAACTGGCTCGAGCGCGGAGGAAAAAAGACCGGAGCAAACCAACCAGCCCCACTTTCCAGCCGTATTCGGTCATTTCGAGGGTCTGGCAGACGATAGTCGATACGAACCTATGAGGGAGCTCGGCCCTAACGCGGTACGCGCGTTGTTCGATGAGTTCACGCAGGATGTTGTCGAACAGGTTAGACTTCAAAACGCGCATGTCATAGACAAATTCGTATCAACTAGCAACTCACATTACGAAAACATGGCCAAACATCTAAGCTCGTTGAATGAATTAATGGCCAAATGTGTGAACGGCGGGATGGCGCTGCCGTGGACTACGCCCCTTGACAAGAAACCCACTTGGATTCGAAATCCAAGCAAACCCCAAGCAACGGACAGAACCCCAAGAACCGCGAATATGATTTTGTAGGAACAAAACCTTTCCAAGGCCACAAAGAAGACCACAAAGAACTTGCCCTTGAGAACCTTTAAGATGAATCCTTGTAGTGTTTTGCTAGCAATGGAGACGCCACTAAGTTTGCCAAAACTTAGATAAGTCGATTCAAACTTGAAAAGGGGAATCCCTCCCTTACAATAATTCGGCCATAGCCAAAGCTTTAAGCTTTTTGAGTTTACAAATTCGTTGGTTGCCTCAAAAGAAGAAAGAAAGAAAGCTTAAATATTGTTACAACAAGAAACCCTAAAGGCATAAAGACAATAATGCCCCTAAAAACGAAATTACACAAATATCAAGTCTTTAAGTCTTTAAATGCCTAAAAGCTTTATTCTAAAATGATTTGGGCCAAGTGAAATGGCTTTGGGCCCTTTCCATCGAAGCCCACATGCGCCTCTATTTGTTTGTTGCAGCCGGCCATAAAACTCTGAACTAATCCCGCCATTGCTTCTCTGAGTCTTTTGGTCCTTGCCTCGTAATTGGCCCTTCTGGTACTTGTAATGCGTCATTTGGTTTGTTGTCTGCCTGGATCATGCCATCCCCTCCCTCTTGAAAAGGATTCGACCTCGAATCTGTACCTGCATCAAAAGGAGTTAAGTCAGAAACATTAAATGTAGCAGACACATTATACTTACCTTGTAAATCCAGCTTGTATGCATTGTCATTAATCCGTTCCAAAACTTGAAATGGACCATCCCCTCTCGGTTGTAGCTTAGATTTACGTTGTTCAGGAAATCTCTCCTTGCGCATGTTACCCCACCAACCCAATCTCCAGGCTGAAATACCACACGCTTTCTTCCCTTATTAGCATGAGAAGCATATTGCTCATTCTTTCCTTGTATTTGCTCTCTTGCTTTCTCATGTATGTGCTTCACCAAATCGGCCTTCCTTTTTCCATCTAGCCCCGCGTGCTCATCAACAGGCAAAGGTAACAAATCCAATGGAGTTAGTGGCTGAAAACCATAAACAATTTCAAAAGGTGAAAATGAAGTAGAAGAATGAATGCTACGATTATATGCAAACTCAATAAATGGCAAACAATCTTCCCAACTCTTCAAATTCTTGCCAACTATAGTGCGCAATAATTGAGATAAAGTCCTATTAACTACCTCTATGTGTCCGTCAGTCTGTGGATGACATGTGGTAGAATACAATAGTTTGGTGCCTAGTTTAGCCCACAACACCTTCCAAAAATGGCTAAGGAACTTAACATCTCTATCAGATACAATACTCCTAGGTATACCATGGAGTCGCACTATGTCTCTGAAAAATAAATCTGCAATGTTTGTAGCATCATCGGTTTTATGACATGCAATGAAATGAGCCATTTTACTAAACCTATCAACTACAACAAAGATTGAATCTCTACCCCTCTTTGTCCTAGGCAAACCTACACAACAAATCCATCGATATATAAACCAGGGTTCACTAGGTACAGGCAAAGGAGTATACAAACCATGTGGCATTAATTTAGATTTAGCATGCTTACATGTTAGACACTTATCACAAATTCGCTCAACATCACGTTCATTTTAGGCCAATAAAAGTGCTCATGTAAAATAGCTAAAGTCTTAGTAATCCCAAAATGCCCCATCAAACCTCCCCCATGCGCTTCTTTCACAAGCAACTCACGCATACTACAAGCAGGGACACAACCTGTTCTCTTTAAATAAGAATCCGTCATGAATGTAAAACTTTCCAAAAGATGACTTTGCACAAGTAGTATAAATCTCACCAAAATCAGAATCACATCATATAATTCCTTAATCAATCAAATCCCAACATCCGGGCATGCATTGAAGTAAGTAAAACATACCTGCGAGATAATGCATCGGCCACTATGTTTTCTTTACCTTGCTTGTAGCGTATAACATATGGAAATGACTCAACGAATTCCATCCATTTTGCGTGTCGCTTATTCAGCTTACCTTGACCCTTCAAGTGTTTTAATGATTCATGGTCGGTGTGGATCACGAACTCTTTAGGCCACAAGTAGTGCTGCCATGTCTTAAGGGCTCTCACAAGCGCATATAACTCTTTGTCATACGTGGGGTACCTCAAAGCTGCTCCATTCAGCTTCTCACTAAATAGGCTATTGGCCGCTTTCTTGCATGAGAACTGCTCCAATACCTAACCCTGATGCGTCGCACTCAATCTCAAATGTCTTCTCGAAGTTGGGTAGTGCTAAAATGGGTGCACTGCATAACTTCGCTTTAAGGTCCTGGAATGCTCGCTCTTGCGCCTCGCCCCATTGAAAACCAACTGTCTTTTTTACTACCTCAGTCAATGGCGCGACAATACTACTGAAGTCCTTGACAAATCTCCTATAGAAGCTCGCTAACCCATGAAAGCTTCGGACTTCTGTCACTGTAGTTGGTGTAGGCCATTCCTGAATTGCCTTTACCTTCTCCACATCTACCTCGATGCCATCTGCACTCACAACAAAGCCAAGAAAAACAATTCTATCCATGCAAAATGTGCATTTTTCAGAGTTAGCATACAATTGTTCTTTTCGTAAAACATCAAGTACATGCTCCAAATGCATTACATGCTCATCTACTGTTTTACTAAAACTAAGATGTCATCAAAGTAAACCACAACAAACTTACCTAAAAATGCACGCATAACATGATTCATCAATCTCATAAATGTGCTAGGTGCGTTTGAGAGACCAAATGGCATAACTAACCATTCATACAAGCCATACTTAGTCTTAAATGCAGTTTTCCACTCATCTCCCTCTCTCATGCGAATTTGATGGTATCCACTCTCTTTAAATCAATCTTACTAAAAATTTTGGAACCATGCAATTCATCCAACATGTCATCTAGCCTAGGAATGGGGTGACGATACTTTACCGTAATATTGTTGATAGCCCGACAATCAACGCACATACGCCACGTCCCATCTTTCTTAGGAACTAGAAGTACTGGTACTGCACAAGGGCTCATGCTTTCCCTTACATACCCTTACCCATCAATTCCCGTACTTGCTTTGTAGCTCCTTTGTCTCCTCGGGATTGCTCCTATAAGCCGGTCTGTTAGGAATGACTGCTCCAGGTATGAAGTCTATCTGGTGCTCAATACCTCTAATGGGTGGAAGCCCACTAGGTATGTCCTCTGTGAGTACGTCACTGTAATCCTACCAAAGAGATGAAATAGACACAGGAAGCAAAGGATCAGCGTTAGTAAAATAAATATGAGGCTCCTTATAGACTAACAATAGCATGAGCTTGCTAGCCTTGAACGCTTTTCTCGCTTCACCTTCACCCATGTAGAAACTCTTTTTAACTCTCCCTTTTGTTTCCCTCTCACGTTCACTCACACTCCCCTTGGGAACTCCCACGGCCTTGGCCTTATTTTTCTCACCAGATACACCACTCTCACTAGTCTCACCCAAGGTGGTGTTTCCTTTCGCTCTCTCTTTGTCACGCTCAAGTTGCAACTTAACCTGATCGTCATGGACTTGTGCAGGTGTAAGTGGATATAATGTAATGGGTTTTCCCTTATGCTGGAAAGAGTACTTGTTCTTGAACCCATCATGAATAACCTTCTTATCAAACTGCCACGGCCTGCCCAAAAGAATATGTCCTGCATGCATCGGTATCACATCACATAGGACATCATCTGTGTATAGCCCAATGGTAAAGCTCAACAGTACCTGCTTTGTCACACTTATCTCCCCACAATCATTAACCACTGCAACTTGTAAGGCTTCGGGTGTCTCAAGCAACTCAACCCCAATCGCTCAATCAAAGCTGTGCTAGCAACATTAGTACAACTGCCCTCCATCTATGATCATACTACACCCCTTTCCATTCACACGGCACCTAGTATGGAATATGTTCTCCCTCTGCTGCACACTCTCATCCTCTACAACAAGTGCACTCAAAGCACGCTTGACAACTAAGGATAAGTTATCCAGCGGGTATGCAGCTCCCTCATGGTCACTAGCATCCTCCAACTCTGGCATCTCCTCCTCAACCTCACTATCGGTAGAGTACACCTCTCCACTCTTTTATCAATCACTAAGGTACGCCTATTGGGACATTGTGAAGCATAGTGTCCCATGCCCAAACACTTGAAACACTTGACATCTTTAGTTCTAGCAGCTGCGCCCTCAGGTTTTGGTCTAGTTTTGCTCGGTTCCGCAGCCTCTTTACCCTTGGCACTAGGTTCGGCCCTAGGCTTATTAAAGCCTCCATTGAATTCGCCTATAGGCTTGTCAAAGCCTCCATCTCGTTCTCATCGGAACCCATTTCCCTTTCCATGCAGAAGTAGCCTGAGTACCAAATCTGGATGTTGACTTTTTCTTGAGTTGCCTTTCTATCTTGATAGCCATGTGAAGCATATCCTCCAAATCAACATAATGATGCAACTCCACCATGTTTGCAATCTCTCTATTCAAGCCCCCTAGAAACCGTGCCATAGTAGCTTCTGCATCCTCAACTACATTTGCCCTGATCATGGCAACTTCCATCTCTGTGTAATAGTCCTCAACACTTTTGGTCCCCTGATACAGATGTTGTAGTTTCTGATACAACTCCCTATAGTAATGGCTGGGTATAAATCTCTTTCTCATGAGACCCTTAAGTTCTGCCCATGTCTGAACCGGTCTCTCATAGTTTCTCCTCCGAGTAGTGACAAGCTGATCCCACCAAATCATAGCTAATCGGTAAACTCATTGCTGCCAGACTGATCTTCTTCTCGTCTGAGTAGTGATGACAGTTGAAAATCAATTCTATTTTCTTTTCCCATTCCAAATAAGCTTCAGGATCATTCTTGCCTTGGAAAGTTGGTATCTTGATCTTGATGCTACCTAGATCACCATCTACATCTCCTCGCCTACCATATCCTCTCCGATCATAATCCCCTCTTCTGGCATCAAATGCACCCCTATCATCAAACCGTCTATCCCTCCTATCATTCCTCCTATCAAACCTCCTATTAGGCCTCCTATCATGCCCAGGCTGAAATCTCTCCTCCACATCATCAAAACCATCAGAATCATCAAACTCATTTTCAGCTTCCTCTTCATCTGGTGGTACATACTGTGGTGGTACACAGACGGCGATGGTGGCGCATTGTGAGGTGGTGGCACATTCTGAGGTGGTGGTACTCTGGGACCGCTACCAGTTTGAATACTCTCTACTCTTGGACAATCTCTCCAAAGCAGTATTCATATTCTCCATCATATCTGTAAATTTCCTATCCAATGCCTCAAGCTTTTCATCAGTAGTTAGACCTGCCATCTCAACACTAAACAAACAAATTAGAAATAACATGAAAGTAAAGCAAATATCTAAATCCTCACAATCTCACGTGTTTACACTCGAATGATATCACTCCACTCGTGTTTGCACTCTATTGGCTTTTACCCGATACTGTGCTCACAATCACTGCCTTTTACCACTCTTGAGTTCGTCCTCAATTCAAATGTGAATCACACTCTATCCAAGAATACAACCAAATGTAGTCCTCAAGCCATCATGAAACACAAAGGTCTAATAATAATATATAGGACAGGTGGAAACAAAATACGAACAGGAATAGCAACGACGAAGACTCAATCAATATACTTAACTAGAGTATTAGAAATAAGGAGTAAACAATTAGCACAATGGAAAAAAATAAGCATGCAAATTCACGGTCGTATGCAATTTCGGTAGAAAATTTGGCACCGCTATAGAAATTTTGATGGAATACCCTCCACGGGCACCTAAATGATAATATGGAACAAACTAAATTCAACCAAAAAATTTCACTTTTTTTTTTTTTTTTTGCCCAAGTGATCACTATCACTCAAGTCCCTTTTTCTTTTCTCTTTTTTTTTTTTTTTTGATAACGTCAGATGCTAAATGTGGTTCTGATTTCAGAGGTTGATTTAGGTTCTGATTTCAGAGGCTGGTTTTCAAAGCCTGATTTCAGAGTCTGATGATGGTCTGAATCTAAGGTCTGAATTCAGAGGCTGCTGGTCAGTGTCTGATTTCAGAGTCGAATAAGGGTCTGATTTCAGGGTCTGAATTCAGAGGCTAATTTTCAGAGGTTACTGGTCAGAGTCTGATTTCAGGGTCTAATTTTCAGAGGTTACTGGTCAGAGTCTGATTTCAGGGTCTAATTTTCAGAGGTTACTGGTCAGGGTCTGATTTCAGAGGCTACTGGTCTGGGTCTGATTTCAGAGGCTACTGGTCTGGGTCTGATTTCATAGGTTAAGTTTCAGGGTCTGATCTCAGAGTCTGATTCAATGGTTAAGTTTCAAGGTCTGAACTCAGAGTCTGATTTCAGAGGCAGATTTCAAAGGTTACGTTTTAGGTCTGATTTCAGAAGCTAAGATTTCAGGGTCTGATTTCAGACTTGACTTAGCTTCTCAGGGTCTGATTCACACTTCACTAGGGTTTAGAGACAAAACACACAGCCGCCAAGAACATGCTTATTTCTTAAACATATGCTAAAGAACAAAATGACTATGACGAACTGATATGAAGAACAGAATAGAAGCCCAGAACTGGAAAAGTGATGAAGATGAACTGATATGCAACTGGAATGAACTGATATGCAGCAGAACACACCAATAACAGATCCAGAAATAAACAAAACAAAAACAGAATCAAGAACCAACAAGGACTGAAACGAAAATAACAAAGAACAAACACACCAAAAACAGATCTAGAAATAAACAAAAAAAAAAAAAGAAAAACAAGATCCAACAAGAACTGAAACGAAAATAACAAAGAACAAGAGAAAACAGAATCAAAAAGGAAAGATAGAAAAATCAGACCTTGGAACCCTGAGCTCTAGATACCAAATGACAAGAACCCACTTGGATTCGAAATCCAAGCAAACCCCAAGCAACGGACAGAACCCCAAGAACCGCGAATATGATTTTGTAGGAACAAAACATTTCCAAGGCCACAAAGAAGACCCACAAAGAACTTGCCCTTGAGAACCTTTAAGATGAATCCTTGTAGTGTTTTGCTAGCAATGGAGACGCCACTAAGTTTGCCAAACTTAGATAAGTCGATTCAAACTTGAAAAGGGGAATCCCTCCCTTACAATAATTCGACCATAGCCAAAGCTTTAAGCTTTTTGAGTTTACAAATTCGTTGGTTGCCTCAAAAAAAGAAGAAAGAAAGCTTAAATATTGTTACAACAAGAAACCCTAAAGGCATAAAGACAATAATGCCCCTAAAAACGAAATTACACAAATATCAAGTCTTTAAGTCTTTAAATGCCTAGAAAGCTTTATTCTAAACTGATTTGGGCCAAGTGAAATGGCTTTGGGCCCTTTCCATCGAAGCCCACATGCGCCTCTATTTGTTTGTTGCAGCCGGCCATAAAAACTGAACTAATCCAGCCATTGCTTCTCTGAGTCTTTTGGTCCTCTGCCTCGTAATTGGCCCTTCTGGTACTTGTAATGCGTCATTTGGTTTGTTGTCTGCCTGGATCATGTCACCTCTCCATGCACCAAGCAGTCAGGAGGTTGGTCATAGTAATATTCTTGCGCAAGGGACCAACATCCCTACGGTTCTCAGGGGAGGAATAAGTCATGGGGGCAATGGCCCACAATTAGGGCCAAATATGTACCAAGGGCCAAGTATGGCACAACATGAAGTGGTGTTGCCTCAAGGCATCCGGGCTTCTCAGGGGCAGAATCACGATTATGTCCCACTTTTGAGAGGACCGCAGCCGCCGTCCATAGCCGTGCCATTTAATGGCAACGATAAATTAAGGGAACAAATGACCGAGATCCTTCAAGACCAATTCGGTCTAGGCATACGGCCAATTCAGCCAAGATATCGGAAGCCATATCCTGATTGGATCGATATGACTTATCCGTGGCCTCGAAACTACAAGATACCAGATTTTTCCCTATTTACGGGGTCTGGGGAGGTTTCTACCATGGAACATATAGGGCAATTTACACTTCAGTGTGGGGAAGTCAACGATTTCCACAAATTGAGGTTATTTCACGGCTCATTGTTAGGAGTAGCTTTCTCCTGGTATGTCAGTCTGCCGGACAATTCGGTAGAATGTTGGCAGCAAATGAAACAATTGTTCCATGCGCAATTTACAAGGCCAAATCTGAAGTAGCCTTGGCCGATTTGGCAAACCTAAGACAGTTTCCAGGAGAGTGGGCCGAGACCTTTTTACAGCGGTTTAAGGTAGCTCGAGGCTGATGTTACGTGCCTCTGCCCGAAAAGGAATTTGTGAGAATCGCTTAAGGTTGCCTCAATCTCGATCTAAAAAAAAAATTTCAGGATCGTCAATTTTGGGACCTTCCCCAACTCACCACTAGTGTGGTGCGTTATGAGCGGTTATTACGAGAAGATGAGTAAATAAAAAATTCGAGCAAATGGACAAATTATAGAAACATTGATTATGAAATGGGCGAAGTAAACGTCGAATCGGCCGATTTATGTTTGGCCGAATTGGTTAAGGGGAAGTCTTACATTTATAAGATGTGGGCGGAGCCCCAAGCCAATGAAAAGAACGATAAAAAGAGTAGGAACTTCTCTTTTGATATCACTAAGTGGATGCCATATTCGACCAGTTGTATAAAGATAAACAAATTAGTTTGAGCGATCGATATACGTTGCCAACAACCGAACAAATCGGTAGTAGTAAAAAATATTGTAAGTGGCACAATGCATGGTCTCATACAACTAATAATTGTCTTGTTTTTCGAAATTTTTTACAGGATGCCATAGAATCTGGATGAATTACGTTCGAGAAAAATATGGCAGTGGATAACAACCCTTTTCCAAAATCGGTGGAATTGAACATGATCAACCCATACCTTGCCAAGATGAATCTGCCGAAGGTCAAATTAGTTCTAGACAAATGACAGCACCATCATCGTACCAGCGCTCTTGAAATGATTAAGGCACCTTCAGAGCATGGAGAACGGCATAATGTTTATATTCGATACAAAAACAATATAGAATGGATGAGGGAATTAGAAGAGACTTGTGAAAGGCCCGTGAAGAAAGAGTCAGTAGCATGACAGACACGGACCTTCGCCCCAAGATTCTATGGGGAGAATTCAAATTTCGTCCAAAATGTAAGAACGTTTAGGCCGAAAATTCATCGACCCAATATATGGCATTCATACTGAAGGCCACTGCCAGGACAGCGTCCAAGCAGGAACTATTCCCCGTGGACGAAATGACGAGGACGCAGTTAAGGCGACATCAAAGAAACTATGGTCGATGATGCGCCAACAAGTCGAAGAAGAAATAGCCACCACGGGTCGTAGCCCTCGCATCATAGAGAATATAGAAGCAAACACAAAAGTGAGTGACCAGCATAAAAATAGCAAAGTAGCAGTGACGAGCAGCGATGAACGCACCAAGTTCGACAGGCAAAAGCAGGACGAAACAGACGATGAAGAACCTCCTATCGTCGTTCAGTTCGGTAGTATGCCACCGGTTGTGGCCAACCATTACTTGTTGCCCGTAAAATTCAAGGGGGATAACAGCGGAGAAGCTGAAACAAGCGAAGACATTTATGAGGGCAACAAAACCGAATTTGCAGCGCTCTCAAAAACATATAGGGAAGCTTCGGATGAGGAAATGACTGGTATAGAAGAAGAAATAGACATCAAAACCGAAGCAAGGAAAAAAGGGAATTTCACAAAATCGGCTTCTCAAAGAATTATATGAGGCCAACAATCCTGCAGTCGGGACGTTGGTAGAAGATTTGGGACGATATCCATTCCTCGTTTTGTATGGGACACCTAAGATAAAGAGGACCATCACCAAAGCCAAAAAACGGAGATTGGCCGTCAATAACGTCTCTCAAGGTGCACCAGCCACGTTGCTACCATCTGGATGAGACATGGAAGAAAAACCGCCTCAATCTAACAATGAGGGCGATCAAGCAATGAAGATAGGTCTGTCAGGGAAGGTAATATTCCCAAAGCCACCACCACAAATGACAAAGCATCTGCGGCTGCTGTACGTGAAAGCAAAGGCTAATGGGATACCTATCACCAAAGTGTTGATTGATAATGGGGCGGCCATTAATGCAATACCAGTTAGGATGCTATGACGTTTGGCAAAGTCAGAAGAAGACCTCATCCCTACGGAAGTGGTTCTTACCAGCTTTAATGGAGGGGCGATGACGGCCAAAGGGGTTATTCCGTTTGACTTGCAAGTGGGAAGTATTACGAAAATAGTAGTATTTTTCGTCATAGATGGGCCGACAACATACAATATGCTCCTAGGACGAGACTGGATACACGGCATCCGATGCATCTCTTCATCCCTTCATCAATGCCTAGTTTTCTGGAACTAGAGGGACGAGGTGGAGATAGTGCATGCCGACAATAAACCTTTCGCTGCAGATAAATTCGCCGAGTACTTCATATACGAAGGGAATATGGGCCGACCAGAGTTCTGAATGAAGGGGAGAGCCCGACCATTATTGCTCAAAATGACGAGTCGTACCCCGCGGGACTGCTGAATGATTTTTTCGCACAGACGAGACCAACCATAGTGGTTTTTGGAGAGCCAACGCACAACAATTTAAATGAAGAACAGGTAGAATAAGGAGCAAGCCGCCCTTGCGGCCTCCAAGGCCAGTTTAATGGCCTATGTAGCAGAGCAAAAAATGAGGCCGAAGCACATGCTGCGATTTCGGCTTTGAGAGGCAAACTGCTGGCGCATCAACGGATGACAAGATAAGAGAACTATGCAGAGTGGACTGCTTTATAGAAGGAGGTGAATCAATGGAAGAAGAAAAATACGCTCTGAATGGACGAAGAAAGATAAATATCTCAAGAGGACAAGATGCATTGGACGAGGTAAATCTGGGGAGTGAGCATGATAGACGCATCACTTACGTCAGCAAGGAATTGGAGTCCCAGGTACGCGAAAAGCTAATTTGTTTACTGCGAGAGTACAAAGATTGTTTTGCATGGGACTACAATGAGATGCCAGGTTTAGATAGGACGTTGGTGGAGCATAGGTTGCCAATCATGTCAAGCCATAGGCCTCATAAGCAGCATCCCCGGAGGTTTGCGCCCAATTTCATGCCTGATATTAAGAAAGAAGTTGAGCGCCTTTTAGAGGCGAAGTTCATTACCAGATATGTGGAATGGTTGTCAAATATCGTTCCAGTCAGGAAAAAGAACGGAAAAATAAGGATCTGTATAGACTTCAGAAATTTAAACTTAGCGACACCAAAAGATCAATACCCAATGCCGACAGTAGATTCCCTAGTGGACTCCACGGCGGGGTACCAAGTCTGCTCTTTTATGGATGGGTATGCAGGTTATAATCAGATTTACATCGCCGAAAACGATATACATAAAACAGCCTTTAGGTGCCCAGGATCTCTAGGGTGTTATGAATGGATAGTGATGTCGTTCGGCTAAAAAAATGCTGGTGCCACTTATCAGCGGGCCATGAATTTGATCTTTCATGACATGATCGGTGAATCTGTAGAAGTCTATGTGGACGATATAGTGGCGAAATCTGTGACCATGGAAAAATATTTTAGCCATTTAGCAACGGCCTTTGAGCGAATGGGAAAGTTTAAACTAAAATTGAACTTTGCCAAATGTGCTTTCGGGGTGTGCGCAGGAAATTTCCTAGGTTTTCTACTGCACCAACGGGGAATCGAGATTGACACCAATAAATATCGGTCGATCACCGAAGTTATACCACCCCGAAATAAGAAAGAGTTACAGAGGTTCTTAGGGAAAAATAACTTTTTAAGACGATTTATCTCCAATTGTGCAGGGAAAACAAAAGTGTTGTCCTCCTTATTGAGGTTAAAGGACAATGACGAATTCGTCTGGACCGAAGAACATGAACAAGCTTTTGACAGCCTGAAGAAATACTTGTCACAGCTGCCGGTGATGGTACCTCCAATGTCAGGAAGGCCAATGAAATTGTACATATCGGCCGAAGAACAATCCATAGCTGGGATGATCGCGCAAGATGATGACATGAACATTGAGAGAGTCATTTATTATATCAGCAGACAATTGCTGAATTATGAATGTAATTATTCTCCAATGGAGAAATTATGTTTGGCTCTATATTTCACATGTACTAAATTACGAGCCTATCTTAGGCCGAACATAGTGTATTTGATCACAAGAATTAATATAATAAAATACATGTTTTCTCGTCCTATCTTGCATCAAAGAGTTGGGTTTTGGTCACTGTCACTTTCAGAATTCGATATACGGCATGAGCCTCAAAAGGCCGTTAAAAATCAAGCTTTGGCCGATTTCTTGGCCGATCACCCATGTTTGAGCACTATTATAGAAATAGAAATGGATCTGGACGAATACAGCCTGAAACCATGGACGATGTATTTCGATGGATCTAGCACAATGAAAAGAGGCTGAATAGGGATTGTCTTAGTCATCCCGTTGGGGGAATCATTTCGGTTCTTAATCAAGTTGAACGAATATTTCACTAATAACTAGGCTGAATACGAAGCCTTGATACTTGGGTTGGAGATACTCTTCAACATGGGAGTAACCCATGTATCCATTAAGGGGGATTCACAACTAGTAATCCAACAAGTGATAGGAACCTTTAAATGCCAAAGCCCATATGTCATGGCATTATTGGATGTGGCCAAAGAGTTGGTAGAGCGATTTGATCATGTAGAGTTGGAACACGTTCCAATGGCAAAAAATGAATTGGCCAATAGTTTAGCCCAAGCAACTTTCGGGTACAAGCAAGCAAACATAGATGGTATATATAGAAGCGGCGAGGTGAAGCCGGTCCTGATGCGACGAAAGGAAGGGAAAAATGTCACGACCGTTGAAATCAAAAAGGAGGACGATTGGATAAGCGAAATCAAGACGTTTCTAAAACAGCCCGAATGAGGGAAGGATCGAAGGCTAAAACTTAAAGCCCTGAACTACGTAGTCTCAGGAGATGTGCTATATAAAAAATGACAAGATGGATTGTTGTTGAAATGTGTAGGGTCAGCTGAATCCAAAACTATCATGGCCGAAGTGCATGAAGGTGTTTGTGGGGCACACCAAGCAGAAGTAAAGATGAGATGGTTAATTATACGAAGCGGCTATTATTGGCCAAAGATGGGAGAATCATGCATCTCGTATGCCAAATGATGCATTGCTTGTCAGAAGCACGGGCCTATTCAAATGGCACCAGCGACCGAGATGACCCCAATCATTAAACCGTGGCCGTTTATGGGATGGGTGATAGACTTGATATGGAAGATTTACCCAGCATCAAGTAAGAGGCATATTTTCATCATTGTTGCTACCGATTTCTTTACCAAATGGGTGGAAGCTATCCCAGTTGTGGAAATCTCCCAAGAAAAGATCATCAAGTTCATAAAAGAGCATATAATGTACCGATTTGGTATACCACAAACAAAAATGGTAGACCATGGCACCTCACTAAACGGTGAAAATGTGAAAGATTTGTTGTCCGAGTACGGAATTCGGTTGGTGAACACTACCCCCTATTACCCTCATTCAAAAGGTCAAGCAGAATTGTCCAATAAGACCCTTAAAGGGTTGATTCGGAAGATGGTGACAGACAACGCTAGACGATGGGACGAATATTTGAGTCAGGCTCTATGGGCCTATAGGACGTCACCACGAACAAGTACTTCAGTGACACCGTTTCAGTTAGTGTATGGTCACGAGGTTGTGCTTCCAGTAGAAATGAATATCGAGTCCACCAGGGTGATGTTACAAGAAAAGCTGATAAAGAAAGACTACGACGAGGCAATGATCCAGAATTTGTTGGAATTGGAAGATATCAGATGTGATGTGCTAAATCGTCTAGGAGCATAAAAAAGAAAAATAGCCAAGGAATATAATCTCAGAGTAATGGCTAAATCGTTCAGGGAGGGCGAATTGGTGTGAAAAATTATATTGCCATTTGGTTCTAAAGACCCGGCGTATGGCAAATGGTCGCCCAACTGGGAAGGCTCATTCGTGGTGAAAAATGTGTTACCAAACGGAGCCTACCATTTGCAGGACTTAAACGGAAGAGTGCATGCAAGAGCGATAAATGGCAAGTACTTAAAGAGATATGTGCCCTCTTTGTGGGAGCACGAAAATGTATAAAATGCACTGGAATAATAATGTATTTTCATTAATTACGGACGAAAACGTCCTAAAAATACAAGGAATAAACGATATAACGTCTTACAACAACCACTAATTTTGTCCCGAAGACCGCCGAAAACCCCTGGGCAGCTCCTTAATGGCCGAAAGCGTATCTCTCATCAAGCGTCATTCGTCCTGAATCTCCAAACCCACTGTATCCAAATCGGCCAAGCTTTTCTCAAAATTTATACAGGCCAGACCTTCATACTCTGCCATAGACTCGTCCATCTCCGTTACTTGAGTAGCAATGGTACTCCTCTTAGCCTCTTTTCTCATACGGCTTTCCTCGACAAGACGTTGAATCTCTTGTAACTTTCGCTCCAGTCCCAAGAAGACCAATTCCTCGGTCATCATTTCTTCTGTAGTGTCCCTCAGGGCCTGCTGAAGGGTGTCAAGAGAGCCACAGAGCGTTTCTTTCCTCATTACAGAGGAGTGAAGCCCAACCCTCTG
Source organism: Zanthoxylum bungeanum (assembly GCA_019454045.1). NCBI lineage: Eukaryota > Viridiplantae > Streptophyta > Magnoliopsida > Sapindales > Rutaceae > Zanthoxylum > Zanthoxylum bungeanum. The sequence goes on along the minus strand of SKCR01031739.1, from coordinate 288,618 downwards.
GCTGTGCATATTGCGATACCGAGAGAGAAGAGCTGCTATGTCGTCTTGTATTTCTTGGAGGAAAAGCCGATCATCAACCGATATGGGCAAGGTAGGGAGGGCCAATATCCGGCTTAATTCGGAGGAGCTTTTGTCCAATTGAAGGACGTTCTCTGGCCGAGCGACCTGACTAACCTCCAGTGCAGCAAAGGAAGCGTATTGACCAAGAATCTCCCGAAGGCCCTCCAGGTCTGTACTGGTGCTGACCGAAGGCGAAGGGGGCCGAAAAGAAGCAGAGGACAATCGCCCAAAGCGGTCCAAAATGTTCTGGACCAATTGCAGCAATGGGTCGGATGCCTACACACGAAGAATGAATTAGCAAAATGAACTAAGGCCATGAGCTAAAGGAAAGGGGGAAAGACTTACCACCCCAGAACCAGAACTGGAAGGCCGATCCACCAATGCCTCAAATGCCTCAGCTTGTGGCTGCACTAGTTCTTGCTGAGATGAATGATCTGAGGATGATGAATGTTGGGGGACAAGATCCAGCGGCCATGCGGCCTGAGGAGGAGATGGCCGAGCAGGAGAACTTTGTGGCAAAATGGGAGACTCAGCCCGAGGGGGCGATGATTTTTCAGAAGCGGCTAGCATTTGGACTGTCGGAACAGGAGCTGCGGAAGAAGTAATCATGAAAGCCGGAGAAGACGGCTGTTCAGACACAATGGACTCCACTCGAGAAGGAGAGGGCGGAGGAGCCGAAGACGACGGCTGTGCAGAGGCCAAAGTCTGGTGCGTAGAAGTACTTAGAGGTACTACTTCTGGCGTTGGGCGTTGCGGCGCAGTAGTAGGCCGAGCAACTGCATGAGAATCAGAGTCGGACGAATCAGAAATGTAAATGACTTCATCTTCTTCGTAAATGCGACGAAGTACGTTGTCTTTATACATAGACCAAGCCTCCTCTAACAACTCAAATTCGGCCAAACTATAAAGGTTGTCCACGTCCCTATAACTCCCTCGAAGCCATGAGGCAGACATCCTGCGTACTAAGGGATAAAGTTGCTTGAGGTAGTGCCAAAAAGACCCAGTCGGCCAAGTAGGCTCTGGCACTTCAGCCTCGTCATCCGGATCCTGCACAATTGGTACAGAACCGTCTGAAGAGAAGCGCTCAAATAGAGGATGGTCTCTTGGAATTTCCTCGACTCTTGGACACGAACAGCCAGATTCAATATATGGCTTCATACCTTGGGGATCGACTCCGACTGCACCGCCCTCTCCTGGTAATTGCTCCATGATGGGACCCTCGGCCGCTTCCTCCGCATCAGAGGGAACCTGAACGACTGGTATTTCTGCAGGTCCCACCTCCTCGCCTCCGCCCATAGGAGCTTCGGCCCTCGGAGTTCACGCCGTTTCAGGCATTGTGGAAGACGACTCAATCATAAACGCATGCACAAGATACACAATTATAATTTCAGAGTACATCAAACTCATGTGCAAAAGAAGACGGGTCTCAAACTCATACCTTAGAGCGACGGACGAGTGGCACGTCCGAATCTAAACTACGACTGGGGGAAGGCTGTTTCCTCTTGGCAGGCTTTATCTTCTTGGGTTTGGCCGTCTCAATTGCCTTTTTTGACCCTGTTGGCTCAGAAGACTTTGGGGACAATGGGATAGTAGGAAATACCCTCATAGAGGGCAGAGAAAAAAAATCACTCACGGACAGGTGGCCAGAAACAATCAAAAGAAGAATGGACCGATGTACAAGAAGCAAAATGAGCTATAACAAAAGAATAGATCAAAGAGCAAGTTTCCGCCAAGGAATTCTCAACTTCAGAGACTGAAAAGACCTTAAAACGGTCTGACAAAGCAGGGCGCGTGTGAAAGAAAGAAAGAGGCCACCCTTCAACGAGGCCAAATTGACGGCCAACGAAGTTAGATGAGTACACCTCCACTTCGGCCTTGTCGTTGGCCCCAGTCATGATATCATGAATCAGGTCGCGGCTACATAAAAACCTGCGCCATATGCGAGACCTGATTCGTCCTCTTCCGAAAGAGGGAGGTCAGGGATGAATGATGGACTATCCGACACAGAAAAAGGGAAAAAAGAATGAGCCCAAGGAATAGTATAGAAATACTCAAAAATAGCGCGAGGGGAGAAAGAAGATGGCCGAAGTTGAGAAAAAATAAGACCGGCACAAGGATAAAGGTGAGTTGAATCAATTGTGCTGAAGACAGGGAAATAGGCTCTCAACCAGAGCTGAACGAGCCACAGGGGACCGGAGGCAATGGGTGATGCCCCCGACTGAAGTTGTTTCTAGAGGACGGCCAATCCCCGATATATGGCGGCCAGTAAAAAGGAGGCCAGGTCTAAGTGACGGCTGTGGGCAAGATCGGAAGAGATATGGAGATAGCCCGCCACAGGCTTTTGGCTAGGTGCACAAATGATGTATTTACACAGCCAGTAATGAAGGAAGGCCGTTCGTTCTACCATCGAGACCGTACCGGCCGTTTTTTAAAATGTGCGAAGGAAAGAAGAATATGAAGAAAAAAAAGAAGGACCCATTGAAGGATGAGGGAAACGAAAAGTTATGGAGGTCGAGACGGTCACTCCAAGAGGGGCCAGTCTAGTAAGAGCACAAATATCACGAAGGGTGATAGAGAGGGGTCCGACCGGAAGAATGAATACATTGTATTCAGAATACCAAAAGAGCAAAGAAATAGGAAACAAGTTACGGTCAAAATGGGGCAAAGCTAATGAAAGCTCGATGAAAGGAAGAATGTGATGTTTGTCTAAAAAGGCTCGAGTATCCGCATGCAACAACATACGTTGAAACCAAGCTTCGAATGCGGTATCAGGTTTGGGCCAGGTGCGAATCGGATTGGACTGAGCGAAATGAGAGATCTTAAGTGGCTCAGAAAATTGGAGGCCAGAAGAATAGGGGAACTGTTGAGCCAAGGGAGCCGTTGCAATAGTGTCATCTTCAACGAAGATGGGGCCAAGAGCGCACTGGCCGAAATTCTCATCAAGAGTGTGAACGCCGAAGGTGCCCACGGAAGAAGATTTCAGCGCCATCTTATAATCGGCGAAGGTTGAGGCGCTAGTTTTGGGAGCAGATGATGAAGAATCCATTAATAACAGAAGGTCGAGAATGCGATAAAAGTGGGTTTGCAGAGGAAGTCGAAGGTAAAGTCAAGGCCAGAATGGGATGAATCCTTATGTAACAGACGAAAGGTTTAACCTGAGACAAGTGTCGCAATACGAATTGTCGAGAAGTGAAAGCGGTGGGAAAACGGAAAAGGATGAAAGGTTGCCCTAGACAGGTGTTCGAATGTAACTCGCTGCGAAAGTGACGTGCGACGGAAGGAAATACGGAAGTGACGTAAAAACGGCTCTTAAATTGGCCTCATGATGAAACGTATAGGAAATGGCCGCACATTTATTGCAGAAGTGATAGGTTCACGAAGGACTCTAAAAGGAAGCCCGACAGGTTACAGAGCGAAGAGTTCCACCCCGGGTTTTACCTCGCTCGACCTTGCAACATCGGCCCCCAACAGATCGGCCGAACCTCAAAATCTTAGCATTGACCTCCAAGATCGGTTAAGGACATATGTCAATACTACATCCTCTAGAGGCATCGCCCAAGCTGTTTCCATTATTGGCACAAGCAGTAAAGACATAATTGATATGACAAGACCATCAGGCCGCAGGCTTACTTTCGGCAAAAAACCAGACCTAGAGCAGGGAGCCCCCCAATTGGTCAGGTAACACATGGAAAAAAGCACTTCACGTGAAAACAGTATCATGACTTAGGAGTATATAAAAAGAGGAAGGTTGAAGAAGTAACTTGCAAGGTCTCCCAATCGCCCAAGGTCTCCCAACCGCCCATTTAAGGGCCGACCTTACTCAAAACATCGCAGCTTAGCCCTCCGTAACCAAGCAGACTCCCTAAGATGAAAAAGAAAAGATCGGGAGAGGCAGAAGAAAGTCGAGAAAAAGAAAAGATCTGCATGAAACAAAGGCCATCAGAAATAGAATGTAAAGAGATTAGATAACAGTCATCCACACGGTGTAAGGTGTGAAATGGAATGTAATGGTGTGGATGGACTATGTCCGTTAGCGACGGCTGACCAGGGTCCTCTGTGTGGAAGGTACTGCATCTCTTGGTTGCGGATGGGTTACGACCGGTGACAACGGCGAATCGCATGCCTCTGCGCGGAGGGTGCCGCACTCCTCGGCTTCGCGGGTTCTCTGGACTAAGGGACCGGCCGGGGGACTTGTTTCCCACATTCTCTAGACTGAGGATCGGCCAGGAGACTGGCTCGGTTGGTGTGGTGGTCTTCCCTGCACGAGGAAGGAACGAACCTGGATGAAAAGCCGAAAAATTGCCCTAGAACAAAGAGGAATGACCGTACAAGTTTCTATCATTCCAATCTATACGCCTTTTCGTCGATGGAAGACCGAAAAATTTACCTCGATCTTCACTTCCGATTCAATCAAGGTAAATTTGGGGGACAATTGTTGACAGAGGAAATTCTAGTCACTCTGGAGCGAAATCGCCCTAAGACGAAGGAAAGAACGAATGAAGGAAATACGATGGAGCGAAAAGCGACGAAGAGCTTGAGACGACCGAATTAGCGGTTAGGACGAAAATGCATGATGCAGTTGCTTCCACGATCGCAGCAGTTGGACGGTTTTCCCTCCACAATCGAGCAGTTGAGACACGCAGCTCAACGGTTACAGGCACGATCCAGCAACTGCAGGGAGATACTGGGACCGCCCAAGTAGTTTACAAGCTTCACTATAAAAGCTCAACCCACGATCAAGCAGTTGAGACGCACAGCCCAACGGCTGAAGGCACGATCCAGCAGCTGCAGGGAGATACTGGGACCGCCCAAGCAGTTTACAAGTTTCACTATAAAAGCTCACTCGGACAGAGAGAAAAGCCCCGATCAAATGAAGACTCAAACGAGCATTTTTTTATCTTTTAGTTTCTATAACTTTTAGGACTGTAATTTGTGTGCTTGCACCCCTTGGAGGCTTATTCACTTAATCAAACACCTATTGCTGGAACTTTGTCTCATGAGGTTTGAACCTTACAAGTTTCTCTTTCTTCTTCACATACAAAAATCGCGCAAACAGCTGTAAAAAAAATGAGGTGTAATGAGGTTTTCCTTTTCATTTTGAGGAATATAGTTAGTTCTGATATATTTGGGGTTTGAGATTATTTTTATATCTAATGTCATTGACTATTATATATTATTTTAATATAAAAAATTTAAGACACTTTTTTATTGATTATTTTAGAATAATAATAATAATAATAATAATAAATATTTGAGGATTATAGGCGGACGCCCTATTCGTCTTACCCTAGTACCGGTCTAATTAAGGAGAGTATAAATATTATCTTTAAAAAACTAAATGCTAATATAATTTAAAAAACTATGACTTAATAAAAAAGAAGAAGTTAAGAATATCTTTTTTTTTTTAATAATAAACTCGAAATGGCATATAATAATTCTCAATTATTTTCAGGAAACCTAGTAAAAAGCAAAATCTGTGAAAACCGTAAAGCCACGCGCTGAATAAGGCAGTGCACACAGAGCAAGTAGCAGTTCCGCATTGAGCCTTCTACGGGAGCCCCACTGTTCTGACACCAGTTCCACGACAGCTTTGTTCTGCAGGCAGTACCGAAAATTGTTAACCACTCGCACTCCCTTGGCGCGTGAACTACTACTCCTTGTCATATCACTCTATATTATAATATAGAAAAAATTATATGGGAAAAGTCTTATATGACCGTTCAATTAGTGAGTGACATGTGTCTTAATTATTTTTAAAACACGTAATATTTATTGATTAGACGGTTTTTACGGTCCTATAAGGACCGTCTCGTATATGTTTTTCTTATGTACTAGAATCTTCTTCCCCGTTCTGATCTTATTATTTTTTTGTCTTCGATCTCGAAGTCTCGAGATGAGGTACCACTTATCATAGAGTATTTTTTTGAAATATGAAATTCATTCATAACAAACATCACATAAGATGTAAATACACTGTCATATCAACTCGAATATAATACTTAGGAAAAACCTAAGACTCAAGCCTAGTCAGAATAACGGCTGACAACATAAAACTTTATACATTATGTATTCTCATAACTAATCAAAACTCGAATTCACACCTAATTCCAATAAGGTCCTAGAGGAATTACGGATTCGGCCTGATCTCCAACCTCTCGACATGAGTTGGTGAATACAAATTTTATAATTATAAGAGGAAAAAACATATACATAGTAAACATAAGATCAATACAACAACTAAATAGAATCATTACACAATAAACACCAATAAATCTATGAAAAGACATCTCTTTCACCATCCGATCTATTAGCCGAAGTCATGCAAATCCACAAAGACAGTAACCCATACAAAAATAAAAAAAAATCAATATAGATAAAATCTAATTGGATTTACCAACCACCACATATGGGTGGAAACCAAAATAAATGAACAAAAAACCAAACACAAAGCAAAAGGACAATGAGATTGAGGGGACACACAGAGAAGGAAAATGAGGGGGAAGAAGTGGGGGAAGCAGTAAAGGAAAGGAAACAAAGAGGAATGAGGTAGACAGGGGGAGAGGGAGAAGAAGGATCGAAAGAAGGGCAGAAGGTGGAGGGGGTTTCCTTATTAGGGCTAAAGATGGAGGGTTGAAAGGGGTGAGGGCGTAAGAGGAAAAGAGGAGAGTTGAGAAAAGCTAGCCGCCGACCACAACCCATGGTGTGACCTGCAGCTAGAGGAAGGAGCTGCTAGATCTAGGATTTATTAAGTTGAGAGAGAGAGAGTTGAGAGAAGAGGTTGCTAGATCTAGGGTTTTATCTAAGGACTAAGATCAGTCTTACTCTCTATCTCCTACATGCAAATCAAATCTGTCAATTAGATAAAACGTATGTAGGAAGATTGTCAGAATAATTCTTTAAATACTTATCATAGAGTATTGGTGGAAGAGTAATGATACATAGACAAAAATCAATATAAAAGTTATGATAAAATTATTAAAAGACAAATAATATTTAATTAAAAGATAAATAATTTTAATTATCTTTTAGTGATTTTATGTTAATTTATATGGATGTATCATTTTTGTTAGTGGAAAGTATAAATTAATTTATAAATATTATATTGATAATATAAATTAGTTTATAAACTCATTAAATTCTATATCAAAACTATACATTAATTTCATACTTACACTTAGCTGTCACAATGTTGACAAAAACTTTATGGAACAAATTCAATGCAACAAGTTAATAAATATACGACACGTATTAATTAATAATTTTTGTCTTCATTATTATTAATTAAATTTAAATTATATATATATATATATATATATATATATAATATATATATATATATATATATATATATATATATATATATCAAACATTTGTCTCATATAAATCTCTCTCTTCAATATCATGTATGTGTCTTTTTTTTTTTTACTTTTCCCAAAATTTGAACACTACTCACTTTGCAAAACTACTAAAATATTTAAACATTTCCTTTTTCTTTATTTTTTTTTTATTTTTTTTTTTGATAAATTTAATTAATAACAATCTAGCATACGAGACAACAATTTCTGAGTGTGGGTTTTGCCTTTCTGGACTCGATCAATTTTCTTCGTAATAGATCTGAGTAAAAATTTATATTTGTAAAATTTTGTATGGTTCGGGTATTCGGAATCAAAGTTTCAAACTCATATTTCATAAAAATAATATTTTAAAAAAAAATCAATTCTGAATTTAAAGTCCGCATTGCATTAAATTTATCAGTGGCGGTCCTGGCGGAGCCACTTGGTGCCCAGTGGGGGCAACTCATAAATACATGTTAGGAAACGTAATTCCTAATATATTTACATGTTTATCCTCTTAGGATCTAACCATACATGTATTACTAGTCCTAGATTTATTTACATGCTAATTGAAATAAATCTATATTAACCACAACACAATTGCATACCTTTTATGCTTGTAGAGACCTCTTAATCAAACTTAATTGATTGCTTAACTTAATAAGCAAATTGTCTTATTTATAGGAGGGAAACCAAGTCACTATTAGCTCACATGCATGGATTACTATTAATCCTTTATTACTATTTAATCACATGCATTGATTACTATGTAATCACATGTATTTGGATGCATAATGACTTTCTCTAACCCTTCCAAAAATGTTACCATCATGGGTGTACCATATGTTCCCCATTTAATATTTTACTAATTGTTGTCACTTAACAACTCTTGTTGTTACTTAATTATTTGATTAACAACTCTTGTTGTTTACTTAGTAATGAAATCATACTAATTGTTGTTATTTAACAACACCAAATAATTAACTTAATAATTTCCAACATGAAATTATTACTAATTGTTGTTATTTAACAACACCAAATAATTAACTTAATAATTTCCAACATGAAATTATTACTAATTGTTGTTATTTAACAACACCAAATAATTAACAACAATTAATTTCCAACATCTCTCACTCACACATGATGGGATCAACAATTTTTATTATCTCTACAAGTATAATTCATACTTTGTAATTGTGTCATGCGACCAGCATACTTCGAGAGCTCAATTGCTATACATCTGTTAGGAATATATAGCTGCTCGAAAAATAGATAGAACCATAGTTTATTATGTATGCAGTATCCTCGATCATTTATCACATTAAATCTCTCTCGATCTATTTTCGAATGTAATATTTATTTTGTATTCACAATCATGTTTGATCACATAGAATAACATAATTGGTCGACCAGTGAATACAAGCTAATGTGATATTACTCATATAATGATCTTTCTCCTTTCTCGAATCTCTCAACTTTGATTCAATTCGCTTTTCCAGAGATGTCCTTTCGATCGAATCTCTCATGATCCTTCAGTAACATTCCAAGATAGCAATCATCAAATCTAAGTTTTAAGAAACAGACAAGGGTACAATTTGAGATTGAAATAATCTCAAGGGTCTCACACAATATCAAGACTGAGATCTTTACTTGTATTACCCTCAATAGCCGCAAATGTACACATGGTATGAAAACATGTGCTACGATATTCTCTCATTTCCCATGGAGCTCATGTCTCATAAAATACTGTACAGATTATAGTTCAGACAAACACAATGTCTAACTCATAACTGACATTAAGACAAGTAAGGTGAAACAAACTTATTCACCTTATGTCATATCACAGAGAAAGTGACCTCATAACGATATTACTGAATTTTCAAGCTTGAGCTCTCTAAATTATCACTCAGATAATTAGCTTAAAAATTTGCCTCATCTCCCATTAACACAAAGTAATGGAGGCGATTTCCCGTGTGAGAGGGCCAATCATTCACTTGTCCGACATACTTCTCATACTAACGAATAATATATTTGTTTAAACATGTATCAACATAATAACATGTAAGCATTGAAGACAAATATCAATGAGTATTAACATTAGTAAACATTATTTGGGAAAAATGCATATCATAATATGTAAGCACATTAACATCTACGCAATCCCTGAGTTTTTACATGTCTAACAAAGACAGCTCTAGGAACAGGCTTGGTCAATGGATCTGCTACCATTTCTTGCGTAGAAATGTACTTCATGTTTACCTCTTCTCGTGCAACTATGTCTTTCACAAAGTTATATTTGGTATCTATATGTTTCGTTTTACAATGGAATTTGGGGTCTTTTGTGTAGGCTATCGCTGCTTCACTATCACAGTTAACTAATACTGGACCAGAAACTTCATTTGACATACCCAAATGATCCAAGAACCTTTTCAACCACACAACCTCTTGTACTGCTGATGAAAAAGCCACAATTCAGCCTCCATTGTGGATAAGGCTATACAAGATTGTTTCTTACTGCTCCATGAAATGGCACCATTGTTTAGCAAGAAAACAAAACCAGAGGTAGATTTTCTTTTATCTAAATCTCTTCCCCAGTCAGCATCAATATAGCCTCTCAATTGCAGATCATTTCCTTGATAACACAATGAGTAATCAGATGTCCCTCTCAGATACCTAAATATTCTTTTAACTGCTTTCCAATGTGCTAGTCCTGGATTGGATTGGATTGGTATCTACTTACCATTTCAACAGCGAAACAGATATCAGGTCTTGTACACAACATTGCGTACATTAAACTTCCAACTGCATTTGCATAAGGAACTTTCTTCATTTGTTCCTTTTCCTGTGGAGTTTCAGGACATAATCTACGACTCAAAGCTTCAGTTTTCGTGATAGGAGTATCAATGGGTTTACAAGCCTGCATTTGAAAGCGTTCAAGAATTTTTTTATATATGACTCATGTGAAAGAGATAATAAATTCTTTGAACGATTTCTTGAGATCTTAACCCCAAGAATATATTCAGCTTCACCCATATCTTTCATCTCGAAGTTAGATGATAACCATTCTTTAAGTGTTTTACAAACTCCTTATCATTTCCAGCTATAAGTATATCATCCACGTACAAAGATAAGATAATGAACTTATCTTTATCTCTCTTGATGTACACACAATGATCCTCATCTATCATTGTGAAATCATTCGAAATGATTGTATTGTGGAATCGTATATACCATTGTTTAGACGATTGCTTGAGACCATATATAAACTTTAAAAGTCTACATATTGCTTGAGACCATATATAAACTTTAAAAGTCTACATACTTTCTCCTTTTTCATTTTCTTTTATGAAACCTACTGGTTGTTCTATGTAGATTTCTTCATCAAGTTCTCCATTGAGAAAAGCAGTCTTTACATCCATTTGATGTAATTCTAGATCCATACTTGCTACTATAGCCAGAATCAAGCGAATTGAGGTAAACCTTACAACGGGTGAAAAAATCTCTTCGTAGTCAATTCTTTCCTGTTGTGTATACCCTTTTGCTACAAGTCGTGCTTTATATCTTTCGATATTGCCATCAGCATTACGCTTTATTTTAAGAACCCATTTGTTCTTGACAGCTTTGCGTCCTTTGGGTAGATCAACCAATTCCCAAACTTGGTTGGACCTCATTGACTCATCTCTTCTTCCATTGCTTTCATCCATTTTTCCTTAGCAGGACACTGAAGAGCCTCTCTTATGTTTCTAGGTTCTTCATCATCTTGAGGTAGAATCATAAAGATTTCTCATTCGATATCGAAACGACGTCGAGGAATGCATATACGATTACTACGTCGCAATTGGGATTCTAGTGGTGGAACTGATTCCTCACTTTCGATATTATTCCCATTTGGATCGTGCACATTGCTCCCACTTGGATTATGTACATCACTCCCACTCGGATCACGTAAATGAGACTCGTGTGAAAAACATTCATCATTTTGAGATTCATGTGAAACAGATTCATCATGTTTTCTCAAATTTCTCTCATCACTCCCACTTGAATTAGGTAAACCCGAGAGTGTCATCAATCATGTGATCCATGTGATCTTGAGTTTCATATAGAGATAAATCTTGACATATCTCTCCCTGCTTAGGAAAATCATTTTCTAAAAATGTGATATCTCGTGATTCAAATTCTGTCACGCCTCCACTTTCATGTTCACCTATGCAAACATATCATTTTGATTGTTCAGAATATCTTATGAAGATACTCTTTTTCCTCTTGGGCCTAACTTTCCATGTTCGTGAGAACGCACATGGACATAAGCCGCACAACCCCAAGGTTTTAGAAAGTGAATATCTGGTTTACGATCTGTCTATAACTCCTATGGTGTGGTGGACATAGATTTAGACGGCACTCGGTTAAGTACATATGTGGCAGTTAATAATGCATCACCCCAATAGGTTATAGGCAAATTTGCTTGTGCCATCATAGACCTAACCATTTCAAGAAGAGTTCTATTTCTTCTTTCCGCAACACCATTTTGTTGAGGAGTAGCAGGAGTAGTCAACTGACGACTAATTCATTTTTCATCACATAATTCTCTGAACTGATCAGATAAGTACTCACGACCACGGTCAGTGCGTAGTGCTTTAATTTTCTTGTCCAATTGATTTTCTGTTAAATTCATAAATTTCTTGAAACATTCTAATGCTTCGGATTTATGAGCAATCAAATAGACATAACCAAAGCGAGTAAAATCATCTATAAATGTGATGAAATAAGATGCTCAATGCCTTGCCCTGACATTCATTGGACCACAGATATCTGAATGAATTAATTGTAATGGAAATTCTGCTCTAGTCCATTTTCCAAATGGTTTTCTCGCAGTTTTTCCTGCCAAGCATATTCACATGTTGACAATTCTACCTTCTCAATATTCCCAGAAAGCCTTCTTGGCTAATATGTTCATTCTTTGCTGGCCAATGTGGCCAAGTCTAGCATGCCACACAGTTACATCACTATCATCACTGACAGATGAAGTAACAAACGAAAACCGAAATTGTGATTAAAACATTCAACATTTAATACAATAAAACCATCCAGAAAATAACCAGAACCATAGTGTATTGTACCTAAGTACAAATCAACACCAAATTTATGGAAGTTCAAATTGAAACCTAAATTAACCAAAACCAACACATAGACTAAATTTCGACGAATTGTGGAGCAAACAATACATCATGTAGCAGTAAAGTTTTTCCACCATGCATGACTAACTTGCATGTTCCTATGCATTTGACTTCAACCCGTGAGTTGTTGCCAACATATATCCATTTCACCCCAGGTGAAATTCACCGAAATTCCACGAAGGCATCTCTATCATTCGCTACATGGTCTGTGGCTCATGAGTCTACAGTCCACAAAGGATTAGTGTAGACAACAGAACATGGGCGACGCTGTTCTAGGCTTGTGGCCTAGTTGGGAGTACGAAATAACATGGAGTCGCCACCCGGTGTGAACCGGGACAAAGATTTAAGGCCGCACTCACCCCTCGCAAGGGAAGACCTCAAACCGTTGGGTTCGGAATGGTCCCTTACTTATGTCACTTGTGATGATATAATTTGTGCAATTAATCAACCGAATCTACTCAATAATCATGCTCAATGGTACTTAGATCTAACATGCTTTCATCCAAATAACTCCACGCAATGTAACACAACGAGCATATTGAACCATAAATCAACATGTATGAATCATTACCCAAGAACATCATAAACTAATATTATGCATAAAGAACAACCTAAATATGCTTTAACAAATAAATATCAAACTAAATTAAACCATGCTTTAAATAATAAACGAATAACCTAAAGACTATAACATGCTCAAATACAAATTTGGATGAGACGAGAGATGTGTATCCTAAGTGGTACGTGGCATTGTATCCCGAGTGCAGACCATACTACCGTCCATTCGGAATCGGCTATGGAATTTACGTCCGGGTTTTCATCCGATATACCACAAAAGGGGAACACATATCCCGCTCATCCAACAATCACATCATGCTTCAAACGACTCTCATGCAATTATATATCAAAATAAATAAAACAAAAATAAAGAAGATAAGTAAAAAAAGGTGCCCTCAGGTCTAACCTCTTTCGTCGTCCAAGAAAGGGCGTTACACGTTCGTTGGAAGGGTGAATGATCCGCAACTTTTTTAATTCGTTAACTCAACGTCTTTCTTCGCTGTTTTGCTGTTCGGGCTGCTATTTTTTGGTCCGTTTCGCTGCTGTTTCCTCGCGGTTTTCTAGTCACTGTTTTGGTGTATTAATGGATTGTTTTGTGCGGTTTCAGGGTTGGGGAGTGGTTTAGGTTCCAAGGGTTTCAGGAGTCCTTGCATCTTCAATTTCTCAAACACCTTTGATAGAGGTCTACCCAAGTTGGAGAAACGTCTGTTCCTGATGGCAGTGACCTCAGCACTGGAAGACTTGGCTTCAGGATGTCCCCCAAAATTCCTTCTATTCTGGCCATAAAACTTCCGGTTTTCCGCCTCCTCTTCTTCAATGTCCATGACAGTTTCCCTCAACTGTCGGAAATCAACAATCATGGAGGTCATCCTCCTCAACTTGCTGTAGATCGAGGGCTTAGTGCCCTTGATGATCACTTTAATTTGGTCCTTCTCAGAGAGCCGAGTCTGCATTTTCATAAGTTGGCTTCTCCAGCGGTCTACATACTCCTTGAAGCTTTCTTCCGGCTTCTGCTTAGTGTTCTCCAAATCACGAAGTGACAAGTCAATTTCTAAGTCTGTAACATACTACTTCAGAAAAGCATCAGCTAGTTCCTTCCAATCTTCATTAACCTTCTTCTCAAGGCTATGATACCAAACCACAGGTGCCCCCTCGAGTGACATCCCAAACATCTTTTGGACTTGGCGCTGTGATAGGCCCATTGAACTCATGACTGGGACATATTGCTGCAGATGGACCCTCGGGTCTCCGTTCCCATTAAACTTGGCCATGTCAGGCATTTTAAACTGAGCTGGCAGCTGTTCTCCGAAGGTCATTGCCTCATAATCTAGCAAATCCTCGTTCTTACCCCTCATTTTGCGGGTAACTGTTTCAACCTGATCTCGAAGCTTCTGAAATTCTGCCTGAGACCCAATCACTCTGCCTGTTGCATATTCTGCCATGTCATCATCAAAAGTGGGGACATCATCCCACAACCCATTCGAAGGCTCATCACGCCTCACATTCTCAGAATTTCCCCCGGCACGGGGCACAGCCATATTTGTCATGGCAGTAGTCAAGGCTTGCAACTGTTCAGTAATCTTGGAGAAGCCATTTTCCAACTGATCTATCCGGGATACCTCAATATCTGATTCACTCATGTCTGTTCTCAGTATTTTGGTGAGTCTTCCCTTTTTTCTAACCCAACGGGAATCTATGATGGCTTTCAGAACACAAGGGTTAACATGATGTATGTATGCATGGGGTGCATGAGATGCATGTAACATATATAACATACTAAATCAACTAAAATTTTCAAACAAGTCGGCCCATTATCATTTTAGAAGCTTTTGGGCTAACTGTCATATGAGTGAACTCGTCCCAGTTTAAATGACCCAAAGAGTTCACATCTCATGGTAAGGAGCCCAACTAAATCCAAATGGTAATGTTCCGAACACAAGCACAAAGAAAGATAATGCAAACATACAACAATAATTTCTACAGAATGGCCCATCAACATTTTAGAAGCTTTGGGCCCAATGGTCATAAGGTACGAACTCGCCCCAGTTTAAATGGCCCAGCAAGTCCGCATTTCTGACAATGGTCCAACTGCATCCAAATGAGGATGGTCCACAAGCACATACTCAAGGAAATAATTGTTACTTTAACCATACAACCCCGGTCTATGGGTGGGTTCACAAGAGTATAGACAAAGGCTCTCATCGGCGAAGGATGGCCCACAACTAGGTCTCCCCAATCAAGGGTTCGAGCAACCAAGTGAGCGCACCTTTTTTTATACACTAAGGTACGTGCCAATGAGCTATGGTGTGTGACAGACTGTCAAATGGATTTCCCGTTGTAGATTCCCCATAGGGAAGGTGGAGCGAGGCTCACTTAAATACCCAAGCCTCTTAGGCTCTTATCGCTTGGTGTCAGGAATAAACAACGAGTCCTCCAAATTAGTCCATCACAATAGGCTACGAGTAGATGGCTATCTAGGTGCCTTCACAGCTTTTCCTTCCAGAAAGGTAGTGAATGAAGGAAGACACCAAACCATTACCTAGCCTCAAAATGCCTTTGATTAAACCATCACTTTATCCACTATAGACACGGTCAATTAAAACATAAATCCAAACATCACAAGACAATATTTCGGGGCCGATTCTCTATCCCCAGTGGAGTCGCCAGACTGTGGGACACAGAAACTAGGCGACGCATGCTGTCCCGGGCTCGCGGCCCGGTCGGGAGTACGGAATAGCCACGGGGGGCTAAACCGGAGAATAATGGAGTCGCCACCCGGTGTGAACCGGGAAAATGAGATTTAAGACCGCACTCACCCCTCGCAAGGGAAGACCTCAAACCGTTGGGTTCGGAATGGTCCCTTACTTATGCCACTTGTAATGAAAAGATTTATATGATAATTTAATCAGGCTTAAGTAACACTTATTTCTAAGAATATCATGCTTCTAAATCCACATACATACATCAACAAGTTCATCTAAATTTATATGTAACACATATTCGAATTTGCATACAGCCTATTTGCATGTAATCTATGTCTCAATTTGCATACATAAGGTTTATCATATGGCAAGCATATAAGTTAATGAACACATTGGTGGACACAGAAGCGCAAACAAATAGCATTCTTACTAGCATGCATATTAAGAAAAGATATTTAAGCGCATAACAGAAATAGACAACTAGAGAGGTAATACAAATGCATAACGTAAGAAAAATGGAACTATGTGCTAAGATGGACATGTCGTAATGTGATGCAAAAGGATCTGTTTACCGTGGGCGTTCGTAGACGCGTTCGAACGATAAACAGAAGGTTCTCATTCGAGTAGCGTTCGTAAACGCATTCGAACGGAAATGAAACAGAATACTCACGTTCGTATGGCGTTTGTGAACGCGTTCGAACGGAAATGAAACAGAATGCTCACGTTCGTATGGCATTCGTGAACGCGTTCGAACAGAGATGAGACCTGATGCATGATAAGGCAAAAATGCATGCGCGTTGGAGTTGTGTTCGTAAACGCGTTCAAACGGGAACAGACCTGATGCATGAAATGGGACGCAATACATAAATAACAAATAGTACAATGCGAGGCGCGGCGAAGCATCGTGGTAAAGGATTTTAACCTCTTCAATTAGAGGACCTCTCATCGCACTTACTAAGCCCATGCGCTCGAACATAAACTGCCACCAGCCCATAAGCGCACCCTCAGCCACGAACAGACCACCAGCGCACCATCGCCCACTCACCAGTTCATTCAGCACGTTCACAGACCACTCCAAAGCCAAGCACGCATAAAATAAACAAAACCAAAACCTGCGCTAGCCACGAACAGACCACCAGCCTTCCAACGCAATTAATCATCAAAGCCTCCACAATGCCGCACCTGCCACCACGTAATTAATGGTCAAAAGCCCTCGCCTACACGCTACCTGCCTCTTCTTTCAACAAACCAGACGCCATTAGCCAAAACAACACCGCTTCACCAAGCATAGCCCACGCCACATAGCCTAGAAAACTCACACGAATTGACCACACTGCCTCACGCAATCAGCAACTCACTCCACTGCCCAAAACCGAGCATCATAAACCCTAATAACTGCGGCATATCACTGTCCAAAACCTCACCATAAACGCACAATAACAAGCCCAGAACAGTCCCTAAAATAACCTAAATACAGTCCCCTTAACCCTTCACTGAAATACCCCAAAACAGCCCCGAAACAACCAAAACAGTGACCTGAAAAATAGCAGCAAAACAGCAGCGAAACGGAGTAAAAAAAACAGCAGCATGAACAGCAAAACAGTGAGGAAAGACGTTGAGTTAGTGAACCAAAAGAGTTGCGGATCATTCACCCTTCCAACGGACGTGTAACGCCCTTTCTTGGACGACAAAAGAGGTTAGACCTGAGGGCACTTTGTTACTTATCATCTTTTATTTATTTTGTGTATTTAAAAAATATTATTGCATGAGAGTCGTTTGAGGCATGATGTGATTGTTGGATGAGCGGGATATGTGTTCCCTTTTGTGGTATATCGGATGGAAACCCGGACATAAATTCCATAGCCGATTCCGAATGGACGGTAATATGGTCTGCACTCGGGATACAATGCCACGTACCACTTAAGATACACATATCTCGTCTCATCCAAATTTGTATTTGAGCATGTTATAGTCTTTAGGTTATTCGTTTATTATTTAAAGCATGGCATAATTTAGTTGTTATTTATTTGTTAAAGCATATTTAGGTTGTTCCTTATGCATATTATTAGTTTATGATGTGTTAGGATAATGATTTATACATGTTGATTTAATGGTTCAATATGCTCGTTGTGTTATGTTGCGTGAAGTTATTTGGATGAAAGCATGTTAGATCTAAGTACCCTTGAGCATGAATGTTGAATAGATTCGGTTCATGCAAAAATGCATGCGCGTTCGAGTTACGTTCGTAAACGCGTTCGAACGGGAACAGACCTGATGTATGAAATGGGACGCAATACATAAATAACAAATAGTACAATGCGAGGCGCGGCGAAGCATCGTGGTAAAGGATTTTAACCTCTTCAATTAGAGGACCTCTCATCGCACTTACTAAGCCCATGCGCTCGATCGCATCATGCATACAAACATAAAGACAATCATATCAAACTAAGTATGCCCGATTGAACACATCTTACATCCAACCGAACATACATCAACCGACGCGGCAAAACATCGTGGTAAAGGGCTTTAACCCCTCCCCATAGGGGATATTTCATTCCACTTACTAAGCCCATGCGCTCGATTGAGTCATGCATACAAAGAATTAAACACAATAATATCAACTTAGTATGCCCGATTGAACTTATCTTACATCCAACCGAACACACATCAACCGGCGCGGCAAAGCATCGTGGTAAAGGGCTTTAACCCCTCCCCATAGGGGATCTTTCATTCCACTTACTAAGCCCATGCGCTTGATTGAACCATGCATAAAAACATAAAGACAATCATATCAAACTAAGTATGCCCGATTGAACACATCTTACATCCAACCGAACACACATCAATCGGCGCGGCAAAGCATCGCGGTAAAGGGCTTTAACCCCTCCCCATATGGGATCTTTTATTCCACTTACTAAGCCCATGCGCTTGATTGAACCATGCATAAATAAGCAACATGAAGAATTCAAGTGAGGAAAAATAAATAAACCAAAACAACACAAAACAAAAGAGGGTGTCGTTTGATCAAGCGGTACGTGGAGTTGTATCCCAAGTACAGACCGCACTACCATCCATTCGGATTCAGCTACGGAATTTACGTCTGGGTTTCCATCATATATACCACAAGAGACGACACTCTTCCATTCATCCAATACCCACAACACACATCATACACAAACAAGATTTAACAAACAAGTAAAATACAATCAAAATAAATAACAAAAATCAAATAAAGATGAGTGTGAAAAGTACCCTCAGGGCTAACCTTTTAAATCACCTCTCGGATGTACGGCACACGGTCGTCGGAAGGGTGGTTGCTCCGCAACTCTTTCGGTTCACTGGTTCACTACTCTCGTTCGTTGTCTCACTATTTGGAGTCGTCGTTCTCCGTTTTTTTCTGCTGTTTTTTACTCCGATTTGCTACTGTTCGGCCTCTGTTTTGCTACTCACTGTTCAGGTCACCTGTTTTGATGTTTTAATTATTTTAATGATTATGAATGCAGTTTTTTTATGTTATTACTTTAAGTTTTTTAGGGAATGTCTTAAGAGGATTTCGCTGTTGTATATGGGGTGGTTTGGGCGTGATTTGGCTACTGTAGGGGGTGGTTTGGGCGTGATTTGGCTACTGTTTTAGTGTTAAAGGGGCTGCTATATTCGGTTATGGAGTGGAGGAGATTTGCGAGGTTTATGGACGTGTAGGGCTGATCGGTTTGTGAAGGTGCTTTTAATGTGAATGCTTGGGGTTATTTTCTTTTCTCTTGTGATTTGTGTGAGTTGTGTGTATATTATGTGTATGAGCTATGGGTTGGAAATTCTTTTCTTCTTTTCTTCTTTATGTTTGTATGCATGATGCGATCGAGCGCATGGGCTTAGTAAGTGCGATGAGAGGTCCTCTAATTGAAGAGGTTAAAATCCTTTACCACGATGCTTCGCCGCGCCTCGCATTGTACTATTTGTTATTTATGTATTGCGTCCCATTTCATGCATCAGGTCTGTTCCCGTTCGAACGCGTTTACGAACGCAACTCGAACGCGCATGCATTTTTGCCTTATCATGCATCAGGTCTCATCTCTGTTCGAACGCCATACGAACGTGAGCATTCTGTTTCATTTCCGTTCGAACGCGTTCACAAACGCCATACGAATGTGAGTATTCTGTTTCATTTCCGTTCGAACGCGTTTACGAACGCTACTCGAACGAGAACCTTCTGTTTACCGTTTGAACGCGTCTACGAACGTTGCACGAACACCCACGGTAAACAGATCCTCTTGCATCACATTACGACATGTCCATCTTAGCACATAGTTCCCTTTTTCTTACGTTATGCATTTGTATTACCTCTCTAGTTGTCTATTTCTGTTATGCGCTTAAATATCTTTTCTTAATATGCATGCTAGTAAGAATGCTATTTGTTTGCGCTTCTGTGTCCACCAATGTGTTCATTAACTTGTATGCTTGCCATATGATAAACCTTATGTATGCAAATTGAGACATAGATTACATGCAAATAGGCTGTATGCAAATTCGAATATGTGTTACATATAAATTTAGATGAACTTGTTGATGTATGTATGTGGATTTAGAAGCATGATATTCTTAGAAATAAGTGTTACTTAAGCCTGATTAAATTATCATATAAATCATTTCATTACAAGTGGCATAAGTAAGGGACCATTCCGAACCCAACGGTTTGAGGTCTTCCCTTGCGAGGGGTGAATGCGGCCTTAAATCTCATTTTCCCGGTTCACACCGGGTGGCGACTCCATTATTCTCCGGTTTAGTCCCCCATGGCTATTCCGTACTCCCGACCGGGCCGCGAGCCCGGGACAGCATGCGTCGCCCAGTTTCTGTGTCCCACAATTAGATTCAGTTATAAAGATTGAACTTGAAACACATATTTCATTTAATATGAGCGAAAGGTATTCACCTTCTTAGGCTCAGTGCAGTCACGAACAAAATGACATTTCTTACCACAGTTAAAACATTTAACATTTGCCATGTTTTTCTTTTTGGTAGGACGTTTTCCTTTCCCATGTTGATTGGTTTTCTGTTTCTTTTCTGGCTTGGAAGAATTTTGTTCTTTTCCGAACTGGAACCCACCACCATGAAACTTTCTTTTCTTCTTGAAACCCCCAGGTTTGCTAGTTTCTGTCATATACACTTCAGTATTTGACTTAGCAGCCGCAAGGCGGTCGCTTTCTAATTCAAGGTGACGTTTAGCATCATCAAAGGTTTTGATGCTCTCATTGTGGGTCAAATGCATCTTCATATGCTCTCAGCTATTTGGAAGAGAACGAATGACCGCTTGGACTTTTTGTTCATCTGTAAGAACATGTCCAGCATCTGCCAGTTCAGTAATCATGTTTGACATTTGCCTCAAGTGTTTTGACATAGTGAACTCATGACGTTTCTTATATGTGTCAAACTTGATTGTCAGTGACCTGAGTTTGGTTATTGAGGTACTACCAAACTTTTCAGCTAGTGTGGACCACATGTCCTTAGCCATGTCATATTTCATGAACTCTTTCATTAGGTCATTATCCATACTGCTCAGCAACGTAATGCGGGCAATGAAATTCTTTTTCTTCCAGGCCTCATAAGCCTCTCGGTCTCGCCTGTGTTGGGCCGTAGTGCCCTGTTCAGGTTCATCCATGCTCATTTTCAAAGTTTCAAGAACCTCTTGTTCTTCTAGCACATATTGGATTTTCATGCTCCAAATTTCATAATTATCGCCATTCAGTTTCTCACCCTTGTTGAGTTCAGCGATAATGTTCTTTGTTGCGGAAGCCATTAAAAAACACAAAGTTTCTACAGACATTCATGCACAATTGTTAATACTTTTGTTTATTTTATCATGAAACGAATTATGTTTAATAAAATTCTTCAATGGGGTTGGAGTCAAAAGGCCACTATGTGTCCAATCATCATCCAATTACCCAATGTAAAAATATTATCAACATAATCAATCATGTAAAATCATTTTCTAAAAATTACATAAATTCTTATAACATCTTAATCATGTGACTATTTTACATGACAATCATTGATTTAATTACATAAATTAAATTCAACGTGAAACATTCATACATATAAATACAATATTTACATGCCGTAAAATAACACACAGAAACAACATGAAAGAAATTAATATTTTACAATAATAATTTTCTCAGTTGTAGAGTCCCAACTCATATATGTTTTTGGATATGAATCCTCAAACTGTTTGGGTAACTCGTAATTGATCTTGGACAACCATGGAAAACCTATAGCAAATTTAGGATCCTTACAACGTTTCAGGGACATCGAAGGAAAAATTGTATTATTTGCCTTATGACGTAGATACTGAACCGCTAACCTCCCAATGGCTTTATTATAAGGAACATGTTTTTCCTCACGTTTTACTAATATTCAAATACGAGTAAATTGTTTTTGCCATATCTTGGGGAGAGTGTTTCTCAGTAATCTGAACCTATTCGGTTGTCCTATCCAATTACCTGCCCAGATAGACTTCTGTAACATGTTATTGAAAGTGATGATATGCGAAATCATATCATCGCTTTCACTCATTCGATATTTATCCATTTCCATCAACATGTCTAATATCATCTCCCGGTCTGTGGGTGTCGTAATCATTTTTGCAATTCTTCAAATAATCGCCATGATTTTTCTACAACAAATACAAGGAAAAATCAATACAATGAAACACAAAGTTACATTGACTAAAATAAACATCACAAAGATATTCATTTTCATAAACACAAAGTTTATATGATAAAACAAATTTATCGTGGCTGATTAAAACGTTTTGCAAAAAGGATTAGACTTTTAATCATGACGGATCAGAATTACCGAAGCAAACCGATACAGACATGACCCACACGGGCCGACAAAAACTTCACGCGCCATACACGCGCCTCAGGAGTGGCTCACGCACCTCCACGCGCCGGCCACGGGCTCCCACTCGCCCTCATGTGCTCTCACGCGTCGGCCAGTCTCGGCCGAGTTACACGCGCAGACGACATGTCGTCCGCGTGTTCCGTGACTGTATGACATGTCGGTTGTCAATTATTGGTAGAACCGACTTGTCGGTTTGGATGCTGTGGACGACATGTCGTCCTTCTCGGTGTTATGCGTACGACTTGTCGTACATAACTGGATGACATGTCGTATGTGACTAAGGGACAAGTACAACTTGTCGTACGGTAAAAGCGGACGACTTGTCGTCCTCTTCTCTAAATAGCGGATGACATGTAGTTTGGAAACACGGCAAATGTACGACATGCAGTACAGAATCTGGACGACTTGTCGTCCTCTTCTCTAAAGACCGGATGACATGTAGTACGGTTCTTCTGGGAGTGTTTTTCTGGGTAAAAACAGATTCAACTAGCCAACTTCTAGGGTCCATATCTTTCTCAATTTTAATCCAAATTAAGCAAATGATATACCAAATTGAAGATCTCATGGCCTAGTTTTCAAAACATATTTGAACATGCGATTATCAATTTATACAGAGAGTTGTTACAGCCCAAAGTTGGACAAAAATCATTTTTTAAAAACAAAAACCAGAAGCATTTTGAACATTTTTCATGCATGTTCATGCAATTTTTGTGTAATCCAACTAGAATACATGCATTTAAGCTCTGATACCAATGTTAGGAAACGTAATTCCTAATATATTTACATGTTTGTCCTCTTAGGATCTAACCATACATGTATTACTAGTCTTAGATTTATTTATATGCTAATTGAAATAAATCTATATTAACCACAACACAATTGCATACATTTTATGCTTGTAGAGACTTCTTAATCAAACTTAATTGATTGCTTAACTTAATAAGCAAATGGTCTTATTTATAGTAGAGAAACCAAGTCACTATTAGCTCACATGCATGGATTACTATTAATCATTGATTACTATTTAATCACATGCATTGATTACTATTTAATCGCATGCATTGATTACTATGTAATCACATGTATTCGGATGCATAATGACTTTCTCTAACCCTTCCAAAAATGTTACCATCATGGGTGTTGTTAAATAACAACAATTAGTAATAATTTCATGTTGGAAATTATTAAGTTAATTATGTGGTGTTGTTAAATAACAACAATTAGTAATGATTTCATTACGGCTCGGGGTCGGGTTACGTCCCACCGAGTCGGCTTCTTTGGACTGGGGATGTAACATTCCCTCACAGCCAAGTCTTTCTTTTAGCTCGGGGTCGGGTTACGTCTCACCGAGTCCGCTTCTTTGAACTGGGGATGTAACATTCCCCCAGAGCCAAGTCTTTCTTTCAGCTCGGGGTCGGGTTACGTCCCACCGAGTCGGCTTCTTGGGACTGGGGATGTAACATTCCCCCAGAGCCAAGTCTTTCTTTCAGCTCGGGGTCGGGTTACGTCCCACCGAGTCGGCTTCTTTGGACTGGAGATGTAACATTCCCCCAGAGCCAAGTCTTTCTTTCAGCTCGGGGTCGGGTTACGTCCCACCGAGTCGGCTTCTTTGGACTGGGGATGTAATATTCCCCCAGAGCCAGGTCTTTCTCCCCTCGGGGTCGGGTTACGTCCCACCGAGTCGGCTTCTTTGGACTGGGGATGTAACATTCCCCCATAGCCAAGTATTTCTTTCAGCTCGGGGTCGGGTTACGTCCCACCGAGTCAGTTTCTTTGGACTGGGGATGTAATATTCCCCCAGAGCCAAGTCTTTATTCAGCTCGGGGTCGGGTTACGTCCCACCGAGTCGGCTTCTTTGGACTGGGGATGTAACATTCCCCCAGAGCCAAGTCTTTCTTTCAGCTCGGGGTCGGGTTACGTCCCACCGAGTCGGCTTCTTGGGACTGAGGATGTAACATTCCCCCAGAGCCAAGTCTTTCTTTCAGCTCGGGGTCGGGTTACGTCCCACCGAGTCGGCTTCTTTGGACTGGGGATGTAACATTCCCCCAGAGCCAAGTCTTTCTTTCAGCTCGGGGTCGGGTTACGTCCCACCGAGTCGGATTCTTTGGACTGGGGATGTAATATTCCCCCAGAGCCAAGTCTTTCTCCGCTCGGGGTCGGGTTACGTCCCACCGAGTCGGCTTCTTTGGACTGGGGATGTAACATTCCCCCATAGCCAAGTTTTTCTTTCAGCTCGGGGTCGGATTACGTCCCACCGAGTCGGCTTCTTTGGACTGGGAATGTAACATTCCCCCAGAACCAAGTCTTTCTTCAGCTCGGGGTCGGGATACGTCCCACCGAGACACTTATCATCGGCATGGGATCGGAGCATCTCCCCCATGGTCGGCCCTCTATTGGTCTGTGGAGGTGACATTCCCCCAGAGCCAAATGTTCTTCTCAGCTCGGGGTCGGGTTACGTCCCACCGAGTCGATCGTCATCAGCATAAGGGCAAAGCATTTTCTCCACAGGTAGATATCGGGATCCTCGTTGACTGAGCACATGAAGGTGGCAGGAAGAACCAGATTTGCAGCCAAGGCATTTTTCTCTGCGGTTCCTGGAGTGACCACCGACGGATTCATCGACACACCATCTTTTTTTATAGTTCCCGGCATCAACTCACAAACTCGTTGTTACCGAGAACTAGGGGATAGATGTTGATGGTGTTTTTTAGGCACTATGATATTTAAGCAGCACGGCAGGGGTAAAGGGGTAACTCTTTTCTTGATCGAGATCATTAATACCGACCCGACCACATGAGTTAGGGGCCGAGCACTTATGATCTGTAACCCGACCACATAAGATCGGATGACCGGACATTATAAGATCGACAACAGCATTCTCAGCTCAAATGACCATTATGACCGACCTCATGAAGACCGAGCATATGGCGAGGCGTGCTCCGGAAGATGACACCCTATTCTTGCGGATAAGACGACAAGTTATCCTATTTTCATGGGGAAAACTTGTGAGTCAGAGTCCTAGTAGGATAAAGAAAGTAAATGTAGTTTTGATTAGGAATCCTTATGAGAAAAGAGAATAGTTTTGACTAGGAATCCTTATGGGAAAAAGGAATAGTTTTGACTAGGAATCCTTATGGGAAAATGGAATAGTTTCAACTAGGAAATTCTTGTAGGAGAAGGAATCTGATTTCTACACTATTATAAATAGAAGGGTAGAGTGTGCATAAGAAAGAAACAAGGGGAGAGCATTAAGAATCATCATCAGAATCATTATTATCAGACTTGTAAAAAACAAGAAGTAGAGATGAGAAGCGTGTTTGAGTAATAAAAGTATCATCCTTTTTGTGCCCGTGGACGTAGGTCGGACCAAGATCCGCCGAACCACGTTAAATCTCCTTGTCGGTTGGTGTATTATTTGTCTTTTGCTAAGTTTGCTTTTGGTCCCCCATAACCAAACAAATTCACTATTGAGGAAGGATTGTCTCGGAAGTAATATTCCAATATTGCCATGAGGCCAAAATCAGCCGTCAACAATATGTGTGTGGGGGTCGCATGGATAATATAATAATAGAGATAAAATGTTATTTGTTTATGGTAGTTTTTCATCCTGAGAAAATTTAAATATCGATAAGGGGTAAAATGAGGTTTGTATTTGGCCAAAAGGAGAATAATGAAGGCCAAAAGAGGCTGAAGTCAGACGAACGATCCGAGCCCATTATGCGAATGAGTTTTCCTGAGGACAAAACCGGTTGATGGAGCAAATTTGAAAGTTGACACGACCCATAGGATAAGTGTTAGATTTGACAGCATTTAAGCATTTGTGGAAGTCGACCCGAGGTGGTCATGTTTTGTGAACCTGACCCGATCAAGTTGACGAGAAGTCTGGCCAAGCATCATTCCCCCGAGGAGTTTGTCGACCCAAGCTGGAGCCACAAGTTATTTCGTGCTCAAAGGCATGTGACGTATGCCTTAGTAGAAAAGAATAACTTCAGGAAAACTTGTGATAATTAGGGAAAAACAACGGTTCTCATTGAAAGTAGCATTTACCAGCCGTCATAGGGCGATGCAGTGGTAGAGGAATGATAGAGCATAGCAGCCATAGGCCAATGCAATGACAGTAAAAAAAAAATGAGATTTTGATTGGCCGAAATTGAGGGTGGTTGATGAGAGTTGTTACTACGATGATGACAATGACATAAGTTGACGCCATTAGGGGTGTGCATCGGTCGGTTCGATCGGTTAATCCTTGATTTTTTAACAGAACCAAAATTATTTAGTTAAGTAAATGTTTAACCGATTTAACCATATGATGACACATAACCATTAACCAACTTAACCATTATTTTTCGATCAGTTTTGGTTAATTCGGTTATTAACCAATCTAGAATCTCCACAAATAACAATCCACATCAACACATTAATATAAATTTAAATTAATCAAAAAGACAAACATATATGTGTTTGACAACAGAATATAAATTTAAATTCATCAAAAATAGTCTACAACTACACTCAGTAGAGGTATAAAGTAAAAATTTTAATTTCGTTTCAATTAAAAATATATATAAAGTCAAATTATGGTTTGTAATCGGTTAATTGGTCAGTTTGGTTATATAAATCTCATAACCTTAACCGAACCGAAAAATCGAAAAAAATTAAAAATCTTGTCCGAAAAAACCGATTTAATCACAATAACCAAACCATTATAAAAAAAAAATTAGTCGGAACGGTTCGGTTAATCGGTTAAAACCGATTAATGCACACTCCTAGACGTCATGGGTGGAGTAATAGTGAATTTAGAAGCCTATATAAAGGGGTTGAAGCCACAAATTTAAGGATAACAATTTTCACATCTCACTACTTGTAAACAGCTCCAAAATTTAGTGATAGAGAGAGAAAGATGGTCGGTACTCGATCATATAAGAGATTTATAACGGACTTGTGAAAGACCCGATGAGTTATAAACCTTTTGAAAGCTTACCACACCATTTATAGTTCGGGTTTGTTTTGACCCCAAAAAGATAATAAAATACCCACATTTAATTCTGTAGATATAGGTTGGAGTCACTCTTCGCCGAACCACGTAAATTCTTATCTTTGTGATTATTTGTCTGCTTGCTAAGTTTATTTTGATTCCCTACTAACTAAATAAATTCACTAATGAAGAAGTTTTGTTCGAGTGGCTGATTTTTGAAATTATCATTGGAACGAAAAACAGTCATCAACATTATTAATTAATACATGTTATATCTTCATTAAATTACTGTATTGAGTATCACCAACTTTGTTTCATATTCCTCAGCTCCATCTATGTCAATATTTGTTTATTTGATTTGTATTTAAGAAAATATGAATTTGAAAAAAAGAATCAAAATATGAATTTAAAAAAATAATCAAATACGAATTTGAGTTTACTTATTCATTTATCCATTTAAAAGTCGTTTATTACTTATAATAAATTTTAATTAAGATTTGAAAAATTATCATAAGAAAAATAATATTATTTAGATTTGATTGATCATTTTTAATATAAATAAATAATTTTTTTTTTCAAGAAATGGAGCTAAGGACACACACATACATACATATATATATATATATATGAAAAAATAATATAACTAAATTATGATTATTTATTGAGTCATGTCCGAATTAAAAAAATATTTATTTTTTAAACAAATCAAATATAAATTCATATATCATAGAAATTATTTATTAAACAAATCGATCATCGATGATATTTTAATTAGATTAAAGCGGATGATGATTTGCTATTATTAAAAGGGTCATGCTAACTAAGAATCCATTTTAGGAAAATTTTCACATCATTTTTATGGGGAATATAAAAATTTGTCAAAACATTAATTATTTTTTCATTTTTTTCATAAAAACTTTCCTAAAATAGATCCTTAACATTTCCCTTATTAAAAACCAAACAGTCCTATAGTATCTACTCTGCTCTGCCAAGTAGGGAATCACAGCTCCAAGTAATACAGCTGTTAGCTAGAGATTCCACACCGATAAACTCGACAAACGTAGCCGGCTTAGTGGGGTCCACTAATCACTGTGACTTATACATAAGTTGTAGTAGCTATCAAGATAAGTTATTATAATATCATAAGCTATCAGATGATACGGAATTTTACTTATCATCTAATCAATCTGTCTACTTTTCCTATAAAAATCGCAATTTCTACAAGGTTTAAATATTATTTAGGGGAGAGAAAATAAGAAAAGAAAAGAAAAGAAAAAGCTTATATATATATATAGAGAAAGAAAAGTCTTTCATTTATAGAGAGAGAAAGCTCCATTTCTAGAGAGAGAAATTTTGTCTTAGCACGCTCTCTCTTTCTTTCTTGCTCACAAATCGATTCACAAGGTGAGTTTTATTGTTATCATTATTTGTTTAATTTTTGCTTATTATTTAATTTTTAATTTATTAAGCGCTTTTTTTTTTTTTTTTTTTTTTTTTTTTTTGCGTTTGATCTTTGAAATCAACACGATTTTCTTCGAAAGCTCGTTTTTTTAATTTTTAATTTTTATTTTACCTGATTGGACTTTATTTTTGGCTGTTTTTTGCGTATTATTTAAGGCAGTTCAATGATCTAGTTTAAGGAAGACTTTTATTTATTATTTAAAATTATCATTAAATGTTTTCAGCAGAGTTTTTTTAATTAATTTTTTCCCCTAAATTTTGTGTTTATGTAAAATGATATTGGCAGATCTACTGTAATACTTGGTGAAAATTGTACGCTTGGAAGAAAAAACTGGGTGCTTAAACGATGTCGTCTCTCAGTAGAGAGCTGGTGTTCCTGATCTTACAGTTTCTCGATGAGGAAAAGTTCAAAGAAACTGTTCACAAGTAAGCATTTCTTGTACTGTCTCACTTTTTAATTTTAAATTTTTTCCAACTTTTTTTAGTAATTTTTGTGTGGCTGTGGCCTGTGTGTTTAATTTAGTGTAATCATCATTGTTTTTTTACCATGTAATACTTTGGTAGCATTTAATTAATGCTTTTTTTTTTGAAAATAGACTCGAGCAGGAATCTGGGTTTTTCTTTAACATGAAATATTTCGAGGATGAGGTGCATAATGGGAACTGGGATGAGGTTGAGAAATACCTCTCTGGTTTCACTAAAGTAGATGATAATCGTTACTCTATGAAAATATTTTTCGAGATAAGGAAACAGAAATATCTGGAGGCCTTGGATAAGTAAGTTCACTGTTTTCTATAAGCATTTAATTTTTTGTCATTGTAAGTGTTTAGTTGATATAGTTGCAATATAAATTAGTGTATGGTTCGTAATAGGCATGACCGTCCAAAGGCTGTGGAAATATTAGTGAAAGATTTAAAGGTTTTTTCTACATTTAATGAGGAGCTTTTCAAGGAGATTACTCAGCTGTTGACGCTGGAGAATTTTAGGTATGATCGTTGTGTTAAATTGATTTTTGTTTTGGTTGAGTCTTTGAATGTGGAATAATAGCCGATATTAGAACTTAAAATGTGTCTATGTTGTTTTGTAGGGAGAATGAGCAATTGTCTAAGTATGGAGATACTAAGTCCGCAAGATCAATCATGTTGGTTGAGCTCAAGAAACTTGTTGAAGCTAACCCTTTGTTCCGTGATAAATTGCAGTTCCCTAACCTTAAGAATTCGAGGCTACGCACTCTTATTAATCAAAGGTAATTTTTTTAGAGATTTATTATATCCTGAAATTTAAGAGATTGATTGTCAGGGGGACTTGAGGGATATTTGCACATGATTGTGATTTTATTACAATGTCTGTATATTATGGAGAGAGTCTATTTGGCTTTCAGAATGTTAAATAGTTTGTGAAAGCAGTTCAATGAATCTTTTCTTTTCTAAGAACCTCTTATAATACTCACTTCAAATTGAAGTTCGAGTAATTCCACAATGTGCCATGGACTTCAAATTGAAGTTCGAGTAATTCCACTATGTGCCATGGAAAGAAAATGCTGTTATCCAAGTTTGATGGATGCTTGCAGTGTGCAGATTATGAATTTCGGTCAACCCACATTGTCACAGTAACTTTTATAAGGTTTTCATGACATTGACATTTTTCATATCCGGCCCTGTCAGCTGTATTTGTTTACTAGTAAGAGAACTGATTCTTCTCATATAAATCGCAGCCTGAACTGGCAGCACCAACTTTGTAAAAACCCAAGGCCAAATCCAGATATAAAAACTCTCTTTGTGGACCACACTTGTGGACAACCAAATGGTGCACGGGCCCCATCACCTGCAAACAGTCCATTGCTTGGAGCCTTACCAAAAGCTGGGGGTTTCCCTCCTCTGGGTGCACACGGCGTGAGTCATTAAGCTTTCTTTTGTTACTGATTTCATTTCTGAGCCTTTGTATGTATTCTCAACATTTCTTAATTCATGTGTTCAGCCGTTTCAACCTACACCAGCACCAGTTCCAACACCCCTTGCGGGTTGGATGTCCAATCCTCCCACTGTAACTCATCCGGCTGTTTCTGGAGGAGGAGCTATTAGTCTTGGTGGTCCATCAATCCCAGGTGGGACATCACTGTCTCACTCTAGGCCATCAAGTGGCTTTGTATTACAGGGCTGAGATCTATGTAATGCATAAGCAATATTTTTAACTGGTTGTTTTGAATTGCCATGTTCAGCTGCTTTGAAGCATCCCAGAACACCTCCAACTAACCCTTCTGTGGACTACCCATCAGGGGATTCTGACCATGTCTCCAAAAGAACTAGGCCAATGGGGATATCTGATGAGGTAATCTGGCTTTGGCTCTCATTTGATTCTTAAAAATATACGTCTCACTGTGAAGTTATGCTATCATGTTATTCGATATATGTTATTTTCTTCTTAGTGGCTTCTTTAATGGATCATTTTTCGCAGGTAAACCTGCCCGTTAACATATTGCCAGTGTCATTTCCGGGACACAGTCACAGTCAGAGTCAGGCTTTTAGTGCACCAGAAGACTTGCCAAAAACTGTGATAAGGACTTTGAATCAGGGATCATCCCCTATGAGCATGGACTTCCATCCTGTACAACAGACACTTCTTTTAGGTCTAAAATTTTTGAGCCTTTTATTTGTTATGTGCTATTTGGTATGTTTCTGTCCTTAAAAAGCATTTGTTCTTTTATCTTTCAATTGACTTCAATTTTTTTTTGCTCAATGTGGTTCTTAATGTAAATGCTTCAGTTGGAACTAATGTGGGCGACATAGGATTATGGGAAGTTGGTTCCAGGGAGAGACTTGTTTTGAGAAACTTTAAAGTTTGGGATCTTAGTGCATGTTCAATGCCTCTCCAGGTGTGTCACCTCTTTCCTTATCAATTAAAGACACCAATTATGCCCATACTCTATGATTAATACGTGTAATAGTGGAGTGGCTAAAATTGAATATTGATGGAATTCAGGCAGCTCTAGTCAAAGATCCTGCTGTATCTGTTAACCGTGTCATATGGAGCCCAGATGGTTCTTTATTTGGTAAGCTTGAAGACTTTGGAATATGGATTCTACACTGATTAATGTAATATAAGAATAATTTTGGAGGTGGAATAGAGCATTAGTTGATGTCCAAGCGATGTAATTGACAGGTGTTGCATACTCAAAGCACATTGTACAAATATATTCATATCATGGGAGAGATGAAGTTCGACAGCACTTGGAGGTATGTATACATTATCAAATTAAAGGAGTGTCCTGGTTTTCAACCTTTATGCTATTTTATTTGAATTCCCATATGCAAGTGATGCTGAAATTTGTGATCTAGATTGATGCTCATGTTGGTGGAGTAAATGATATTGCTTTCTCCCATCCAAATAAGCAACTTTGCGTGATAACCTGCGGCGACGACAAGACTATCAAGGTTTTTTTACCTACAAGATTATTTTTTATGTTTATTTGTGGTATAGAAGTTGTCATTCCTTGCTAAGTTGGTCTGTTAAATGTTAATTTAGGTGTGGGATGCTTCTAATGGTGCGAAGCAGTATATATTTGAAGGCCATGAGGCGCCTGTTTATTCTGTCTGCCCTCATCATAAGGAAAATATCCAGGTAGCTGTCTTGCTTATATTTTTGCTCTGTTGTCCTGTTTTCTTGCTTATATTTAGCCTTGTGTGTCTATTTTTGTTCTCTCTGTCCTGGTTCTTTATCCTCTGTTTGTGCTTTTATGCTTTAGTTCATCTTTTCAACGGCACTTGATGGAAAGATAAAAGCTTGGTTGTATGACAATTTGGGATCTCGAGTTGATTATGATGCTCCTGGCCGTTGGTGCACAACAATGGCCTACAGTGCCGACGGTACAAGGTTAATGCCCTTGACTCACTTCTGTCTGTGTTTCCAGTCTTATGCTATTTGTTATGTTAGTGAGTGTTCATGCTTGAATGGTTTTGTTTCTGTTTTATCTTCCCTGACTGTATTGGTTGGTGGATACTGCAGACTCTTTTCATGTGGGACAAGTAAAGATGGGGAGTCGTTTATTGTTGAATGGAATGAAAGTGAAGGAGCTGTGAAGAGGACCTATCTAGGATTCCGCAAACGATCTCTTGGAGTTGTGCAATTTGATACAACGAAAAACCGATTTTTGGCTGCTGGGGATGATTTCTCCATTAAATTCTGGGATATGGACAATGTGCAACTTTTGACTAGTATTGATGCTGATGGAGGCCTTCCGGTAAGTATATACTGTCTTTTTATCCTGAAAGGTAGTAAGCATTTGTTTGAAAACTTTTGAAGCTTAGCAGTTGCTCATTTTTGCCTTCCATAATTCTTAGGCAAGTCCACGAATCCGCTTTAACAAGGATGGCAGTCTCTTGGCTGTTTCTACCAATGATGACAACGGGATCAAGATTTTGGCGACTTCGGATGGCATTCGTTTGCTGCGTACATATGAGAATCTTACTTATGATGCATCACGGACATCTGAAAACTCAAAGGTGGTAATATTGGTTGATTGGTCTAGTGACCCATTGCTTAAGTGTTGAATTAGTGCAATCTTACATGTGTTACCTAATGCAGCCTGCCATAAACCCGATTTCAGCTGCTGCTGCTGCAGCAGCAGCTGCAACTAGTGCTGGACTTGCAGACAGAGGGGCCTCTGCAGTTTCAATTCCTGGAATGGTCAGTTGAACCATGCATGCTCTTAACTTTTATCTCACTGTTTTACTTCATCATTAACAGTTGTGTGTGTTTATATATTATTATATAATCTACATTTCTCCCACAACAGATGAAGCTTGGTATCATTGTTTTATGATTATTTTATCATATTTTATAAATAAGCAAATTAATTGTTTGCCAGAACGGGGATGTGCGGAGCTTGGGAGATGTGAAACCTAGAAAAACTGAAGAACCGAATGACAAATCAAAGGTTTGGAAGCTAACTGAACTCAGTGAACCGAATCAGTGCCGATCCTTGAGGCTTCCTGAAAACTTGAGAGCAACAAAGGTACAGAGTTCTGCTAACTGGCTTTGTTCATGGACTGCCTATCATACAATTCTAAAATAGTTGTGTTGGTTTTGAAGCCTGTTATGTGGCATATATGGTCATCTCTTTTTTCAGAAAATGTGATGTGTTCAGATTATGATTTCTTTGAAACTTTTTTTTTTAGTGTGAACAAGTAATTATCACCATTATTGAATGTTAATTCACGGTCATGCCTCAAGGGACCTTGATGGTACTAACCCTGAATGTCGACAATCAATTTGATTTCTGAAGTAAATTTGATGCCTATTTTAATGGAATTAGATTTGGTTTCATGCCATGCAAACTCATGAACAATGAACACCTTTCCTCTGTCCTCCAAGTAGGGTATCCTTATTACTCGTTACTTGAATATTACAGATATCAAGGTTGATCTTTACAAATTCGGGTAATGCTGTCTTGGCATTGGCTTCAAATGCAATTCATCTGCTCTGGAAGTGGCAGCGAAGTGACCGGAATTCAACCGGAAAGGTATTAGGATATGTTGAAAGTATTTTCTATCCCCGAGTGTTGAACAATTTTTTCGATAATTTTAGAAATGAGCTCTACAGTTTCAACAATTGCTTCATCCTGCAGGCAACTGCCTCTGTGGCACCTCAACTATGGCAACCACCAAGTGGCATTATGATGACTAATGATGTTACAGACACTAACCCTGAGGAGGCTGTACCCTGCTTTGCTTTGTCCAAGAATGATTCTTATGTAATGTCAGCATCTGGTGGAAAGATTTCTCTGTTCAATATGATGACATTTAAGGTATATCCATGAATCTTAGGATATAGTTTGATGTTTTTTTCCAAATTCATTTGACCAATCTCAACTTCTTGTGCAAATGCAGACTATGACAACTTTTATGCCACCACCACCTGCTGCAACATATCTTGCATTTCATCCTCAAGATAACAATATCATTGCTATTGGCATGGATGATTCCTCAATTCAAATATACAATGTCCGTGTAGATGAGGTATGGCGTGGATGATTTCAATTTGTGGACAGTTCTGCACCATTTTTTTGTGAGAAATGAGAGGCATTATTCATCAACCTTCTCTTTATGCAGGTTAAAAGCAAGCTTAAAGGCCACTCCAAAAGAATAACTGGCCTTGCCTTCTCTCATGCATTGAATGTGCTAGTTTCATCTGGAGCAGATTCTCAGGTAGTTATATTCGTATGTTGGTGTGTGCCATGAGCTGACGTACTCTTTTATAATTATAATGACCTAAATATATGAATTATTTTACCAACATTCTCTACCTCCGACACTCTAATTGACTGCTTGCTTTTTGACTAAAAGATTACAATCAAACTTCAAATTCAAATATTATCACTAGTGAATCATCTCTAAATACTACTATACTCAGCACAATAAAAGTTTATGTCTTTTGGGTTCCCATTTGGACTGTCATGTTGACTTATCTTGTTGCTTTTTTAACAGCTTTGTGTATGGAGCTCTGATGGATGGGAGAAGCAAAAGAATAGATTCTTGCAAATTCCAACTGGGAGGACACCGACAGCGCAGTCAGACACACGTGTACAGTTTCATCAAGACCAAATACACTTCTTGGTTGTACATGAGACACAACTCGCTATATATGAAACAACAAAACTGGAATGTGGGAAGCAGGTAATTTTCATCAAGTCCTCTTTGTTGTGAAGCAACAACTTTTTATTTTTGTACATTCCTAAAATCTTATTAATTATTTGTGATCAGTGGGTCCCTCGTGAGTCTTCTGCACCAATCACTCACGCAACATTCTCATGCGATAGCCAGCTGATATACGCTTGCTTCTTAGATGCAACTGTCTGTGTGTTTACTGCTGCAAATCTCAAATTGCGTTGTCGTATCAACCCATCTGCGTATCTTCCTTCTAGTGTTAGGTACATTTGTTGCTTCATTCTCAAATCAGGTGTACCGGTTCACTTCACTGCCTTAATATGTGCATGTTTGCATGTTCATTTTGCTTGGTACTCGGTTCTATATGATTGTAGTGGGTTCTCTTTTCATTTTCAGAATCAATTTTTAGATGAACTAACATCTTTTGTTTCATTAGCAATTGGATAATAATCATTTGAACAACATGTTAATTGCCTGATAGTGCTTGATTATTGTGATGTTCTTTGCTGGAAGCAACACTGAAAACAGTGTCGAGCAATTTTCTTTCTCTTATTTCATCTTCCCTGACCTAACTGATAGTATTTTCTATTATAAATTTGCAAATTTTTTTCATTTGGTTTGGAAAGTTAAATAATGCTCAACTCCTTCTGTGATTGTGACTGCCGATCCCATCATTGTTTTGCCTTTACAGCAGTTCCAGTGTCCACCCGCTTGTGATTGCTGCACATCCACAAGAACCAAATGAGTTTGCATTGGGACTATCCGATGGTGGGGTTCATGTTTTCGAGCCCCTTGAATCTGAAGGTAAATGGGGTGTGCCTCCACCTTCTGAGAATGGGTCAACAAGCAGTGTGCAAGCTACTCCTCCAGTCGGAGGTTCGGGTTCAGATCAAGCCCAGAGATGATGAAATGGCTGGCAGAGCATAAGTTCTTTTACATGCTTGGCTTGCCAGCCATCATTCCCGACTTAGGTATGCTTTGCTTTGTTTTGCTTTTAATGTTTGCAAATTGAATCCAAGACCATTTCAACTAGTTGATACATGTGAATCCGTTGTCACTTTGATTCAGCCCTGCCACGACGTAGGTAACTCAAATTGATGCATTTTGGGGCCATTAAATAATCCTTTTGGTTTTCCCAGTTGCTCAGAATAGAACACTCTAAACATTGACTTATATATTTCATGGTAATCTCATCAAAAGTGATTGAACCTGTTTTAATTTATTTTTTACATTTAGACGATTTGTTAGCTCTATAATTATCATGTTTTTATGGTTCCTCATTCTTCTCTTATCGGTTTTCGGCCCCCCTATTTTGCAGTTTGAGGTTCGTGATGTTTAATTTACGTGGAGAAGGACATGCAAAGATGTAGATTTAACAATGTTTTTATCAAGATAATTATAAGGAGATGTAAGGTAAATGCTGTAGGAGAATTGATAATGAAATGTTTTCCTTATTGCTATTTATATTCTCTCTTTTGACATTGAATATCAATCAATGCAGTTCTAAATATCAACTTGATTATGTTCCCAATTTATTTGACTGTTTACACGAGCCAACGGTGGATGATGCTTCCATGTTAGCAAGCATCACCGGTTCAATTTTGCCGATTTTTTAGGTACTATTTAACCGG
This sequence comes from Zanthoxylum bungeanum, assembly GCA_019454045.1. NCBI lineage: Eukaryota > Viridiplantae > Streptophyta > Magnoliopsida > Sapindales > Rutaceae > Zanthoxylum > Zanthoxylum bungeanum. Next base: position 251,161 of record SKCR01031739.1, on the reverse strand, counting down.
TCGAATCAGTGACCCAACGGTTCGATCACCGGTCCGGTTATGAAAACACTGTTTTTTCCCATTAGGTGGGAATGGATCCGCTGCATGAATCTGATTTCATTAATGGAGTAACATGACAATAATAACCTCGGAGGTCTGGCCAAAAGTGAAAAAATATGGAGTTAAAATCATTATTACTGGCGAGACATCCGATTCTACAATGAAAAATAAAGCAGAGACACAAATCAATAAATTTCCAAGCTGCTTCATGAAGAATCATTAGTTCAAAAAAAACCAGCTGCTGAAATGCATATTTGCTCTGTGGTCTCTGTTGACAATACATGGATTTTGATCTTCACATAGAACTTGAGACAGACCACTCCCCATCATAGCCTGCAATTTAGATAGTATTTTATTAATTTTATACCATGAATGCAATGAGTCATATGAGAGGACTTGGATTCGGTGTTTTGCTTAAACTTGAACTGAATATTTTAAAAATTATGATTAGTAGTTATTGGAAATAATTTTTAAAAAAAAAAACTGAATATTAACCGTGTATCATTATTGAAGCACGCGTGCTACGAGATTATGAAGCTAGTACGGTTCATCTTAACACGGGATCTAATTTCATATCAGGTGTACTAATTTTGTAAACTTGATACGACTTCTCAGTGATTGGAGAAAATGAACCGAAAAGAACCAAAACTAGTGGCGGAGCCATATAGTGGTGAGCGGGGGTTATTTTGAAAATTATTAAAATGTATTCTTTAGATGAATGAAAAAACTAATTTATTAATGAGATGATTTTGATTTACCAAAATATTTTGTAAAAATCAAATTTTGTCAAACCTGAATTAATGTTATGACTATGCCACAAATCGGAAAACATGTGATCGGGGGAATGCATTACCTCATTAGAAGGATTGGCAATCATAGTTCCATCAGAAAATTTCAACCTGGTTACTTGGTTTCCAAGGCGGCCGCGGCAATGGTGCAATTCCTGAAAATCCTGATAAATTTCATCTGCTAACTTTTTCCTTTCTTCCATGGTTTCAATGAATGTTTGTTTCATAGCTTCGTTTTCTTCTTCAAGAATCTTCAGTCGCTTGTCTAGTTCTTCAATTCCAATTTTAGCCTGCGAAATTTGCTTACCCTTGCAAGAGTGACTGGAAACCTTACTTCTGGAACAAGTCACCAGCATTTTGTGCCCTGCTATGGCCTCTGAATCTTTCAAAAGTTTCTTGCCAACATGTTGGCCTTCCTGGCCATAAGCCCTGTGCTTGCTGCTACTAGCAGTGTTGAAATTCTCAAATCTTGATTGATTCTTTCTTGAGGAATAAACTTGTAATTCTTGTGAGGTAATTTCCATTGCCTTCCTAAGCAAAACTTTTTCGAAAAGAATATGCATAGGACATCTACTTATAGCGGAAATCTTTGTACACCGGATCAGATCTTTTAAAGTCTAAATGATTTAAGGATTAGAAAAGAGCGAAGAACCCATGTATGGAAACATCAAAACAATTTAAAATTAAGCAAACACAACACAAACACACTGAAGCAATCTTGTGAACCAACCAAGAATATGAAAAGACTTTTGTCAGCCAATAAAGAAAATAGAAATATGAAAAGACAAGTTCTTGAAACTTTGCTTTCTCTAATATTTTGATATGAAGGGTCTTTCAAACTTTTAACAATACAATAAATGGAGAAGTTGGTTGATGAAAAAAAGAAAGAAAAATAATATCCCTTCTTTGTGTTGCAGTGCTCAATGAAAGAGAGAAGCTTACTCGACAATTTTCTTTTTTTCTTTTTTTACTTTTCTTTTTTTCTTTTCTTTTTTTCACTTTTGAGAAAGAGAGAGAGAAGAGGGAGGGAGATGGGTTTAAGGAGAAATTACTTGGAACAAGCAGATAATGTCTTTTTACTCTAAAATGGTCTCCATTATTAATGGTAATTTGGCACCTTATCAGATATGGGAGGCAATATTTGGCTCTATTTAAGCCGAGTCCTGTGAAAAGCATCTGCATCAGGACAGTATGATCTTCCACTTGAATCTGAGCCTCTATGTTCAAAAGTCTTTGTTATTCTATACATATATTATTTTATAAAAATGTGATGGGAATATATCTCATTAGAAGTGTGAAATTTTGGGTTGTATAGATTTCAAATTGTATTTCAAATTCAACCTTCATTTTTAGGCCAGAATTTGCGGAACCCTTTTATTTTATTTTTTTAACCCCGCCGCCAAACCACCCTTCCCGACTTAAGCGGAGCAAATCTCGGACTGTCCCAGGAAATTTGCAGAACAAGACTCGCTACAAACAGAATCTGGAAAAAACAATCCTGGTCTTATTATTTTTTATTCACAGAAGCCAACTATTATTAGAATATAGCCAAATCCACCATAAAATGATCTATTTAAGCAAAGTTCCCTTTTTTGAGTTTCCACTTGCAAGTGTATCAAGGATATGGGTTCCAAATATAGCGCATTTGTTGAACAAAAATGAAATCAATGGCCTTGAGCCAAAAACAAAATACACAGCCAATTAATCCAGAAGCAAGTTTTTTGCATAAATGATTAAAAGATTAAACTTACAAAATGTTTAAAGACGAAGCAGTTGTTCTACGAACTACATAGGACAAAAACTTGAAATAGACTGAAACATACCACCACCACCACCTCCACTGTGAGGTCCCCTCGCCATCTTTCTAACCATTCTCAATTATCATCAACATCCCCGCCGCATCAAAAATAGATTCACTAAACCAAGGAAACTTACTTGAAACCCGGTATCAAGGAAGAAAAGATGGACAGTAAAGGTGAAAGATGGGTGAGGATAATGTTACGAGTGAAGGAAAATTCAACGACTCTCTTCCCAAAATGTGTTTGTAATTATCCCCTTCTTCAGAAGATCTTGAAAAGCAGGCCACCGTGGGTGGCGAAGAAAGGAGCAAACACAAGTGATTCAACAGCCATGAGCTTGATGAGGATGTTCAGAGATGGTCCTGAGGTATCCTTGAGTGGGTCTCCAATGGTATCACCGATCACAGCTGCCTTGTGTGGCTCGGACCCCTTTGGTCCTAAGGTCCTTGCATGCTCCGAGGCACCAGCCTAAACAAATAGATCCCAAAATTTTGAATCATCATAAAGAAAACCCAAGTTAGAAAAACTAGCTAGAAACATTTGATAATCGGCTTACCTCAATATATTTCTTGGCATTATCCCATGCCCCACCAGTGTTAGATGCAGATATTGCTATCTGTTGAAACCAAATACAAGAGCATTTATGATTTCACCCAAGTGAAACTCGAATATAAAGCTTTTCTATGAAAGCGCTAAAATAATCTTACATTTATTTATAAAACTTCTGCATGATAGAAACAAAGTAAATAAATCAAAGTTCCCGCATTACCTGAACACCAGAAACAAGGGAGCCAGCGAGAACACCAGACAGGGTTTCCACTCCAAAGAAAGTTCCAACAATGAGGGGCGTGAGCATGACAAGAGCACCGGGTGGAATCATCTCCTTGATGGATGCATCAGTAGAGATCTTAACACAGGTAGCATAATCAGGCTTGGCAAGGCCCTCCATGAGACCTGGGATGGTGTTGAACTGTCTACGGACTTCCTCAACCATTTTCAAAGCTGCACTTCCCACACTCTTCATTGTCATGGCAGAGAACCAATAAGGAAGCATGGCACCAACAATCAGACCAATGAAGACCTTTGGGGTCAAGACATCAACAGTAGAAATTGCTGCACGGCTCACAAAAGCACCAAATAGAGCCAAAGACACCAATGCAGCTGATCCAATGGCAAATCCCTATTGCCAAATCACAGGTAAAGTTCAAAGATGAGTTGCAAGAATTTCAGCACGATATGAGAAATATAACGTGGTTAATACCAATTTTATATCTATGCAAGAAAAAAAAGGAGGGGAAAAGATGAGCAGTATTGTACGAGTGATGAGCCAGCCTATGGCTATAAAGCAAATACTAAGCTAAAGATCCTCAACCACTCACGGTGACAATCACTTGAGAAACTAAAACCTTGCCAAAACTGGACACAGAATGGATAAAGCGGTTAACAGAATCAATACATACAAGGTCAAACACAGTCCAGAAGAAAATCAACTACCTTTCCAATAGCAGCAGTTGTGTTCCCAGCAGCATCAAGGGCATCAGTCCTCTCACGAATGCGGTGGCTCATGCCAGCCATCTCAGCAATGCCTCCAGCATTGTCACTGATGGGACCATAAGCATCAATGGCCAAACCAGTGGCAATGGTGCTAAGCATTCCAAGGGCAGCCACAGCAATACCATACATAGCAGCAAAGCTAAAACTAACAAAAATGCCGATTGCAATGGCAAAAATTGGAATGACAACAGATTTGTATCCCAAAGCAAGGCCGAAGATAACATTGGTGGCAGCTCCCGTCCTGCAGGAATCGGCGACATCTTGCACAGGGCTGCAAATAAACCAAATACAGGATCAAAGCAGGAAACTCAAAGAAACAAGATAGTTACTCAATCAAATCTTTTTTCTTAAACATGTACCTGTATGCATTGCTAGTGTAATACTCAGTCACAAACCCAATTATAAGTCCAGCCCAAAGACCAACAGCCACACACAAGAACAGTTGCCTACAAAATCAAAACCATGTTAGTAGTGACATAAATAATCTCTTGCAGATGAATGCACTAATTAATCAACTGCAAGTCAGCAACTGTCTCGTAAACTCAATAAACAACAAATCCTGATCACATAAAGCAATGTAGACGATATAATGTACAGAAGATACAAACAAAAACAATTCGATATACCCAAGGAAAATGTTCTGGAACATACCAATTCTTCACAACCTTCTGAACTCCAAAATTGAAGATTGTGAATGAAGATGGCAAGCCAATCCAAGAAACAATTGCAATTCCAATAGTCATAAGAACAGTGGAGATGATAAGCTGCTTCTTCAATGCTGGTTCAATTTCATTAACAGCCTTGATTTCAAAGAAATCTGTGGCAAAGAGGGTTGTGATCAGACAAACAAGGATCCCCACAGAACTGATGAGCAGAGGATACATCATGGGAGTGAACTCGTGGTTGATTCCAAAAGATGAGATGGATGCAACAACAAGGGCAGCACAGGATGATTCAGCATAAGATCCAAAAAGATCAGAACCCATGCCAGCAATGTCTCCAACATTATCACCAACATTGTCAGCAATGACCTGAAAGATAAAAAATTAACCATATCAGCAAAAGCCAAAATATAAATCAAAGATCCTATATCAAAGTGCCGAATGGCTTACAGCTGGGTTTCTTGGGTCGTCTTCCGGAATATTTCTCTCAACCTTTCCGACAAGATCAGCACCAACATCAGCAGCCTTGGTATAGATTCCACCACCAACTCTTCCAAAGAGAGCCATGGATGATCCTCCAAGACCATAACCAGTAATGGCCTCAAAAAGACCCTCCCAGTCATCACCATAGTACAGCTTGAAAAGATTGATAGTAATGTAGAGCACCAAAAGACCATTAGCTGCAAGGAGGAAACCCATCACTGCACCAGACCTAAATGCAGTAATAAAAGCCTTCCCAACACCCTTTCTCGCTTCTAGGGTAGTTCTTGCATTGGCATAAGTAGCAATCTTCATCCCAAGAAACCCAGAAAGAACAGATGTAATAGCACCAAGCAAGAACGATACAGTGCTAAAGGCTGCAGTGGCGAGTGCTGGCTTGCACATCTTCTGCTTATCATAAGTGCAGGATTGGCTCTTTGTGCTGAAGCCCTCCACAGAGCCCAGGAAGACAAAGATCAAAATTGCAAAAGCAATCATGAAAACCCCAACATACTGATATTCAGTGAAAAGAAAGGATGTGGCACCTGTTGCATTCAACAGGAAAAAGTCATATTATTTCTTGTCATCTTCTAGATAGGGACATCCCTGAGTTGCCTTGACAACCCTACACGAGTTCTTAAAACAGGGCCGATAAAAGATAAAAAATATATATATAAATAATATTATACACTAAAATTTAAAATTTTTCTGGTTCGAGGCCCTAATTTTGAGTTTAGGGGCCCCAGCTGACCTCACAGGACCACACTGGGCCACTTTTGCTTCTACAAACAGCCAGAAACATTAGCTCGAGCAAGACAAAATTAATGAAGTACACAGACCAAGAAGATAAGATCAGCCTATGTTAATTGTTAATACAATTCCGAAAGAAACAAAAGCAGTAGGGAATACAAAACCACATTAATTTAACCACTACTCAGGTTTTGAAGATCAAATATGGACCACCACAATCTAAGATCCACCACCCATGTGCAATGTTAACAGCAGTGAAATGCACCTCTGGTGTTACTATCAACCTTGCTAAAAATTATATAACATAATTAAGAAAAAGACGAATGCATTTAAGCCACGTATGTGAACAGCGAATATCCTGCCGAAAAAGAGAATACAAACCAGAAGTATTTCATTAAAATTAAAAATAATTTACTGGGTAACAAAACAAAATGATTCAAAATCAGATCTAGAAGCAGCATCAGTTAAACTTAAACCCATAAAAATTGAAGGTTTTTTTTTAATTTCAAAGATTTATTAAATATATATATACACACAGTCACACACACCACACTTTCTCATCACTTAAGGCTTAATTTCATCAAGCAAATAGAATCCACAGCTAAATTTCAGCATAACAAAAAGAGAAAAAAAAAAAAAAACTAAAATTCAAAAATTTTCCAGACACGAAAGAGAGGACAAAGCTAACAAATATATTAAATTTCAATTTTTTAATTCCTTTCTATCACTTTCTCACCAACCAATCAGAAACTACGGCTTCATTTCGGCCAAATTAAATAAAAGCTAACAGCAAAATATTAAAATAAATAACTTTTCTTTTCCGTCCACGTAAGAAAAACTTAAGCTCAAAATTCAAATTTAGAAAAGACTTCAGCTTTCTAGCATTTTCCTCCACTTTCCTAGCAACCAAACAACCCCCAAGCAACGAAAGCTCAAAACAACCAAAAACAAAAGGTTGATTCACGAGAGTAAATTACGAAAATAACCCCCACCAGATCTATAACCGAAACCGTGAGATCTAAAAAAAAAAGATTAAAAAAAACTTTAAAGAGGCGGCAGCTCACCTTCAGAGATAGCATTCTGAATCTCAGCACACTTAGCGACAACACTCTGGTCATTAATCCCTTCCTCTTCTTCAATCAAGCAATCATTGAATCCATTCTTCTTCTTGTTGTTGTTGTTGCTCGACGGCGTCTCGGGCGTGAGCTTCACGCGCGAGACGATGACCCACTGGACGAGCGAGAAGAATATGCCGACCACGGCGCATACCGGGACCAGAATCTCCGTCGCCAGCTCCGACAGCAGCGTCGATCCCATCGCGAAATAAATTTGTGAAAGAAAAATTGAAAACGAAAATGAGAAATGTGAGAGTGAAGAAGATTTTTGTGTGTGAGGGTTTGCTTTTTAAAGAAGCTTTTATATAGAGATTCGAGATTGTTGTGAGGCTTGGATTCTATGTGGCCGAGCCTATTGTTGTTCTCATCTATGAAATCTTAGCCGTTCGATTCAATATAAATTGTGTATTTTTATCGTTAACCAACTATAAAAATATTATTAATAAAATTAAGAATGACATAAATCATGGATATTGATATTTTGTTTAAGTATGATTAAAATTTTTGTGTGAATTGGGACTCGCGCCTGACCCAGTATGTTAAGAGCGGATAAAGAAATAATTCCGTACTCGTTGAGATATTATTAACATCCACATCATATTCTATCGGTTGAGATCCATACATAAAGTTTTTTTTTTTGAACTAACAAAATAAATAAATAAATATTTTCTTAATATATACATATATTTAGTATAATATTATCTATAACATCATTAATTATTATTTTATTAAGGATAAATTAATGGTTTAGATACGGATAAAATTATCAAGTAATGGATTTCCCATTTGATTCTCATTTAATGTGGACCAACTAATTTCATTATTTTCCCTAGCATTTTAGGTAAAATTAGTAAACACAATCAACCATTCCAATTATCTATTCTCATTCTCGAATTCCATAAAAAAAAAAAAAAAAAAAAAAAAAAACACCATTTATTTACTATTTAATCTGATGATGATACATTTTCATATCAGAAATGCTAACGAGTATTCTTAGGGCACCAGTTAAGATCCATTTTAGGAAATTTTTTATGGGAAAATGAAAAAAAATAATTAATATTTTGATAATTTTTTGTATTTCTCATAAAAAAATAATGTTAAAATTTTCCTAAAACTGATCCTTAATAAATACCCTTAAAGTATTTGTTAGCATCACCCATTTTATAATTTTGGGTACTATACATTATTTTATTAGTTGCATGCAAATCACTTCTTTTTTTAATTATTTTTCTTTTTTATTTAGTTCACTGTAACACTACTCACTGATTCCAACCACAAATCTTTTATTTTCAATATAATAAATTTTATCCGCTTAATTATTTGATACCTATAAAATTTTAGATATGTTTCATCTGAAACTCGAATCCGGGTGTTTGATGGAGTGTTTTATGAGTGTTAACACTAATTTTAAATACTCCAATAAATTTATCTTTAACACTTATAAAATTATAATCTCGCAATATTATATTAACTTTTTTACGCTAATTTATACTCTAATATTTATTTCAAAACTTATAAATTATCTTATACTTTCAATGCAATACTATCTGATGATGAATAAAATACATTTATATGTGTCATGAATTCCACATATAGTATCGGTGTTGTTGATACAGATTCACTTTGGTATTACGATAAGAAAAGTGTGGTGAAAAAATAGTAATTCATAAATAGTATCGTTATAAATTCTCTAATATATATAGTAATAGAGTATGAGAGACATGTCTATTAGTAGTGTCTTATGGGAAAGACACAATGATGAATGGACATGTTCTCTAAATTAGAAGGATGAGTTTATAGGATTCAAAAGACACAAGAGAATGAATATAACTCTTATGAGAGTTACATCACAAACCAAATGGTGCCCTCAAAAACACTATTCCATGCATATATAAAGGGATATTGGATTTATTTTTAGTATCCAGAAAATAAAATAAGTTTTCATTGTCTAGAGAGAGTCATTTGGTAAAAAGAGAGTTTCCACTATTTGTTTTTATTCAAGTTCTTGTGAAATGAATACCCCTTCTACAAGAAGCATCCAAGTAATCCTGAGAGAACGTTATCCACAAGACATCTGTATAGCACCGATGCGGAGCTAATAAGTTCTTAAGGACAGAGACAATTTGACTTGGGTTCAGTTTAATCAGCATCTTCAATATTTTTCGGGTTTTTTCTATGTTTCTTAGTCATGTTCTGATTTTGGCATGTTAGTGGGTGATTAAGATTAATTTGCATGTTAAAATCGGTTAATGACACATATTTACCAACAAGTATTAAGTAATTTTGTTTTATATTAATAAAATAATTACGGTTATTTTTTCTTAATATTTTGATGATGAGTAAAAGCAAAAAAAAAAAGCTTTTGTAAACACAATTTTTTTAAAAAAAATCACGATTGATAATTATAATTTTTTATTATTAACCAAACACTTAAAAATTATATTTTGACCAAAATATAATTTTATCATCTCAATACATATCAAATCACACTACCAAATAAAGCCACATACAAATTCAATAAAGTCGCAAATACCAATCATAGATAATTAGTGAGAGTCGACACAAACGACTAAATAGAATTCTTAAATTTAACTCAAATTAGGATTTTCGAATTCAATATATATATATGTGTGTAATCATTTATTGATATGGAATCAAACTTAGGACCACCCCAATATCAACTAAGTTCTGGTGAGGTTTACAAGTACAAGCTCACTGCGAGGGGTACGATATGGAATAAAACTTAGGACCACTCCAATATCAACTATATTATTATTATTATTATTATTATTATATTATTATTATTATTATTATTATTATTATTATTATTATTATTATTATTATTTTAAATACAACATTTATTTTAATGACAATATTATTGGCGACTTGGTCGCATAAATGGATTTTGATGACGTCAACACGAAAAAAGACTTCGACGTACAAACACGAAGCAATACAAAAAGTGTCGAAGCATATGGGGTGAAGAGCGAGAATGTGAAGACTTGCGACAAAACGAAGATATATCACGAAGTCTTAGTTTAGGATTTAAATTGTAATGTGAATTGTAATATTCAAGTTCCTAAGCTCATATGGATCATGCACATTCACTTAGATACATTAGGATCATGACAAAATGCCTTAAAACCTTCATTACTCTGCATTTTGGTCTGAGACCGGTATACCGGTCCCTTACCGGTATTCATACCGGTGAGATGCTATATTATGCATGCTCACTGGAACCGGCATAGACCTTACCGGTCACCATACCGGTGAGCCCAACGACTAGTTCCCTTACTGGAACCGGCAAGCCCTAAACCGGTCTTCATACCGGTGACCTTTTCGGTCTAGCTCTTCATTGTGCAAACATACTGGAACCGGCACGGACCATACCAGTCCTCATACCGGTTTCCATACCGGTCTAACGTATACTTGCCCAACGGTCATATAGTCGTTAGTATCTGTTGGAAACCCAGACCGACATACCGGTCTCCATACCGGTTTCTAAACCGGTCTTGCTGTAAGTTGGGGAATACTTTGCATTTTATTATAAATAGGACCCCAACTCATTTGTGTTTGGTTAGAGACTTAGAAAACTTTCATACATATTCTACCAAAGCAAATACAAGAGTGTCAACCTTCATATATTTAACCACTCATACAAGCTCACACACACTACACCTTCATATATTTAGTAGTGAACTTAGAACATTTGGGTTTGCAACTTACTTAATCTTCTTAACATTTGTAAGTGCCCAAGTATGTTTTACAATTTATTCATCAAAACACTTGTGGTTATGAAATCCCATTAGTTTGGGTAGTTGTAAAGGTTGTGAGTGCGCCTACGAACAAAACTCAAAAGTGTAAAAGGTTTGGAGTGCGCCTTTGCGGAAAACTCTTGGTTGCGGGTGAACCACAGAAACTCGATTTTAGTGGAAATCTTCAAGCAAGGCTTGGGGGAGTATACGTAGGCACGTTTGGCCGAACCACTATAAATCGCGGTGTCGTATTTCTCTATCCCTTAACTTTTACTTATTTGCAAGTTTATTTACATTTATATTATTGGATAGAAAACTTGCATATAGGTTATTATTTACAATAGAGAAAATTAACCTAAGAGCCTATTTGGTAATAAGAGCTTAAAATCGGCAAAGATTTTATAATTCCGCATTTATAGCAATAACCCAATTCACCCCCTATTGGGTATAGAGATTGCTTGTCGCTGTTGCTTGTAGGGAATTTCAGTTGGTATCAGAGCGAGTTATTCTCTACAAGACCTAACCGTCCGAGAATAGATCATGGCATCTACAAGCAACTCTTCAAATCTTGCCGAAGGATTTTCAATAACTAGACCTCTGTTTTACACCGGAACGAACTACAATTATTGGAAAATGAGAATATCGAATTATCTCTTTGCCGTTGATCCGCAATTCTATTTGGTGATTACACGGGGTGCAAAAGTACCAATGAAGAAGGATAGCAATGTGGTTGATATTCCAAAACCAAGCTTAGAATGAGATATTGAGGATGTAAAATTAGCCTCACAAAATGCTAAGTGTGGACAACAGGACCTGGGCGACGCTGTCCTAGGCTCGCGGCCTAGTTGGGACGTATGAAATAACATGGAGTCGCCACCCGGTGTGAACCGGGACAAAGATTTAAGGCCGCACTCACCCCTCGCAAGGGAAGACCTCAAACCGTTGGGTTCGGAATGGTCCCTTACTTATGCCACTTGTGATGATATAATTTGTGCAATTAGGGTTTGTGCATGGATTAATTAGGAAAGGAAATCAATTAAATTAGGTGTGTCATTTTAGGTAAGGATATTGTGTATTTTTGGTGGGTAATTTCATTAAATTAGTGATTAAATTATTTAAATTAGGAATTATTTTATTTTGATTGATTTTAATTTGGAAGTGAATTATTTAATTTAATTTGTTTTATTTAATTGTGAAATGATTTTACTTAATGTTTTATTTAAATTGGTATATGACTTAATTAATTAATTTTAATTTCAATTTAGTTATTTCATTTAATTTCAACTTGGTTATTTAATTTAATCTAATTGGTTTTTAAATTGATTTTAGTTTAATTCTTTTGGGTTTAATTGAATATTATTTAATTAGTTTGTGAATTTAATTTAAGATTTGTGACATGTGTTTTAGATGTTTTAATTCTTTTAAATTCAATTTGTGACGTGTGTTTTAAAACTGAGGTCCAACAAGCGAACCCGAAGCTAATCCAGCAAATAAGAATTAATCAATTAGTTTGTGAATTTAATTTAAGATTTGTGACATGTGTTTTAGATGTTTTAATTCTTTTAAATTCAATTTGTGACGTGTGTTTTAAAACTGAGGTCCAACAAGCGAACCCGAAGCTAATCCAGCAAATAAGAATTAATCAAAATATCGGTTCCCTTCCGACGATCGTTTCCCGCAACTTCCTCGACTAAAAAAGTAGTGTCTCCAACTGAGACTCATCATCGAGTTTCACATGCAAAAATGCAATGCCTACAGTCGCCCCCACTTTGATGGGACTTGTGCAGTGTGTGACATTGAACAATCCTATCAAAGTTATGCAATGCATTTTTACTTACTTGGCTCGCCAGCTGCCACCTGACTTGCCTGCTGTGTTGAGTTGAGTTGATCTGGTTGTACCATTTTCGGTATGCTAAACCTCATTTCCGAAGTATTGCTGAAGTGATGACTGTCCATCTTCGAACTGTGCTCCATTTTCGGAGTGCCATTTTCGGCAAGATGTGATAATGGTCCATTTTCGGAGTGCCATTTGCGGCAAGATGTGATAATGGTCCATTTTCGAACCGTGCTCCATTTCTGGAGTGCCATTTTCGGCGAGATGAGATAATGGTCCATTTCTGAACCGTTCTCCATTTTCGGAGTGCCAATTTCGGCGAGATGAGATACTGGTCCATTTCCGAACCGTTGCTGATATGAGAGTGGTCAATTTCCGAACCGTTGCTGATGAGAGATAGATATGGTGGCGAGGCGCCTTGACCTCTGGGCTTTGTTCCCGAACCACCGAATGTGAACTGTGATGATGACAGTGGGCCCTCGACCTTGGGAAGCATCCCAGAACTGCAACCGACAACGGGGCACCTCGACCCAACACCGCTGACAATAGGGACCTCGCCCTCGAACTGATAATGATGTAGTGGGCACCTCGACCCTGGGACGCATCCCAGAACTACAACCGACAACGGGGGCACCTCGACCCTGGGCACCTCGACCCAACACCGCTGACAATAGGGACCTCGCCCTCAATATGATGATGTAGTGGGCACCTCGACCCTGGGCACGCATCTCGACCCGGAACTACAACCGACAACGGGGGCACCTCGACCCTGGGCACGCATCTCGACCCAATACCGCTGACAATAGGGACCTCGCCCTGAATATGATGATGTAGTGGGCACCTCGACCCTGGGACGCATCGACCCGGAACTACAACTGACAACGGGGGCACCTCGACCCTGGGCACCTCGACCCAACACCGCTGAAAATATGGACCTCGCCCTCGAACTGATATATGGGCCTCGCCCCCAGACGGATAGTGATATGGGTCTCGCCCCAAACTGATACTGATATGGGCCTCGCCCAAACTGATACTGATATGGGCCTCGCCCAAACTGATACTGATATGGGCCTCGCCCCAAACTGATTCTGATATGGGCCTCGCCAAACTGATACTGATATGGGCCTCGCCCCAACTGATACTGATATGGGCCTCGCCCAAACTGATTCTGATATGGGCCTCGCCCAAACTGATACTGATATGATGGTGGTCTATTCTCGAACCGTGTTCCATTCTCAGAGTACCATTCCTGGCTTGTTCATTCTCGAACTCTGATTGCCATTCTCGGCTGAACTGATGCTGATGTCGGTGTGATGAGGTCCATTCCCGAACCATCACCGTGCTGTGGTGTGGTGAAGTCCATTCCCGAACTGCCACCGTGCTGTGGTCCATTCCCGAACCGATCTCCATTCTCGGAGTGTTGCTGTGATATGATGTGATGAAGTCCATTCCCGAACTGTCACCACTGTGGTCCATTCCTGAACCGATCTCCATTCCTGGAGTGCCATTCCCGATGTACCATTCTCGGCGTGCTCATTCCCGAGCTGTCCATTCTTGGACTGTCCATTCTCGGACCAAAATCTCCATTCTCGGAGTGTCATTCCCGGCTGAAACTGATACTGCAATAATGTGGGCCTCGCCCCCCAGAATGCCATTCCCGGCAGAAACTAAAACTGATGTAATATGGGCCTCGCCCCCTGGATGCCATTCTCGGCAGAAACTGATCTGAACTGATGTGGGCCCCGCCCCCAGGCTGCCATACCCAACCGATACTAATCCGGAACTGATATGGGCCCCGTCCTCTGAACGCCATACCCGGAAAATACTGATACTGAACCGCTGTGGGCTCCGCCCCCAGAATGCCATACCCGGCTAATACTGATCATGAACTGATGTGGGCCTCGCCCTCAGAATGCCATACCGGCAGAGCTGATACTGAACCAATGTGGGCCTCGCCCCCAATGTGATATGGGCCTCGCCCTCGAACTGATACTAAACTGATGGTGGTTCATTCCCGAACTGTTACTGTGAGGTGGTCCATCCTCGGACCATTACTGAGATGTGGTCCATTCTCGACTTGTTCATTCTCGAACTCTGATTGCCCTTCTTGGCTTGTCCATTCTCGAACTCTGATCCATTCTCGGATTTATTCCAAAACTCTGACGATGTGGGCCTCGACCCTGGGATTCATTCCAAAACTCAGCTGACGTGGGCCTCGACCCTGTGACTCATCCCCAAACTGAAACTGATATGGGCCTCAACCCTGGGACTCATCCTCAAACTGAAACTGATATGGGCTTCAACCCTGGGACTCATCCCCAAAACTACTACTCATATGTTGCTGATTCTAGTTGGCTTGTCTTTGCCGCTTTCTCTTTTTTTTCTTTGAAACCTGTGAATACAAAACAAAACAAACACAAAAAAGAATGCAAAATATGTTACGTGTATGCATGCATGCATGAATGAATTTCCTATTCCGCTGGGTTAGGTCTTCCCTCAGTTCTCCAAGTGATTGCTCAGTATTCTCTCTGGTCTCATGGATCAATTTCTCGTCAATCCTCTTATTCACGGGGTGGTAGACTGGTCGCTCTCAGTCTTAATTTAGCTTTCTGTTCTCTGCTGTTTGCACTTGGTCAAGATGAACCACATGGTGGGGCCTTCCATATCATCATACTATATCACATGCTACGAAATAGTCCCAATAGTTATACATATTATCGTCCTCAAGGAATGCCCAGTAATGAAACCAGAGAACCTTCAAAACATTCGATGCAACTCAAATCCAAGTCTTTGAAAAAATGATCTATGCCAGACTCAAAGTGTGTGTGTGCAAAGGTTCTTTCACAGCTTAATCCTTAAGTAAGCTAACTCGATGATTTCGTTTCAAAAATCGGGATCGGTGGGTCAAACCAACCTAGATGTCTCAATTATATTCCGCAATTGCTTTTCTATGCTCAATGTAGTATGGTTTATCTTTCTTTTCCTTTGTCTCTCATTTTTTCTTTTCATTTTGAACTTCATTTTTTTCTCTTTTTTTTTTCTTCCTCTTTTTTTTCTCTTTTTTTTTTTTTTCAACACACCTACCCTTTAAGGTAGCATTTCTCCTCATGGTGGTCCTAATACTCGCCCATGGGTAGCTTCACGCTTATCGGTTATAGGTGGTTCATTTTTTTTAGAGACTTTTCTTTCATTTTCAACCATACCACACATCATAACATAAGCAAATCAAGATAAACATCTAAGCAAACGGTCATTCACCGACCTACAATTTCATCAACTAGTCACTTTGCTAACTACTCAGGTTTTCACCGCTAAGAACCATAATCAAGTGCTTACGAGTCTAACATAGATCAATTACTCAAATTTTCAGATAAAAGCACGTCAAAGGTTTATCGTTTCTAAGGTTTCACCCTAAGGCAATCAGTTTCGTCATCGGACTTATGTCTAACTATCAATGACTAAAACAAACAAATTTTTTTTCTCTCTTTTTTCTTTTCTCTTTTTTCCTTTTCCTTTTCTTTTTTTTTTTTTCTTTTTTCTTTTTTTTTTCTTTTTCTCTATTCTTTTTCTTTTCTTTTCCCTCTTTTTTTTTCTCTCTCTTTTTTTTTTTTTTCGAAGGCCCCCCCAATGGTCTTTCTATCCTTTCCGTAAGCTTTTCTATTTCTCGATTTCCTTTTTCCCCGCTATCCATGTTTGCTAAACTCCTCTTGAATAACCCCCTCTTTTTTTTCTAACCCAACGTATATCTATGATGGCTTTTAAGACACAGAGGGTTAAAATGATGCATGTATGCATGAGATGCGTGCGACAAACGAGATATAATATGCATGTGGTTATCAAAAGCATAAAGAGGCAACTTCTATAGGATATACAACTATGGTTCTCATGCGGGTTTATGACAATGCCTTTGATTGAACTCCCTCAACCAACTATAGAAACGGTCAACTAATGCACAAATCATACACATCACAAGAGATGATTTCGGGGCCAATTCTCTTATCCCCAGTGGAGTCGCCAGACTGTGGACAACAGGACCTGGGCGACGCTGTCCTAGGCTCGCGGCCTAGTTGGGACGTATGAAATAACATGGAGTCGCCACCCGGTGTGAACCGGGACAAAGATTTAAGGCCGCACTCACCCCTCGCAAGGGAAGACCTCAAACCGTTGGGTTCGGAATGGTCCCTTACTTATGCCACTTGTGATGATATAATTTGTGCAATTAGGGTTTGTGCATGGATTAATTAGGAAAGGAAATCAATTAAATTAGGTGTGTCATTTTAGGTAAGGATATTGTGTATTTTTGTGGGTAATTTCATTAAATTGGTGATTAAATTATTTAAATTAGGAATTATTTTATTTTGATTGATTTTAATTTGGAAGTGAATTATTTAATTTAAATTTGTTTTATTTAATTTGTGAAATGATTTTACTTAATGTTTTATTTAAATTGGTATATGACTTAATTAATTAATTTTAATTTCAATTTAGTTATTTCATTTAATTTCAACTTGGTTATTTAATTTAATCTAATTGGTTTTTAAATTGATTTTAGTTTAATTTCTTTTGGGTTAATTGAATATATTTAATTAGTTTGTGAATTTAATTTAAGATTTGTGACATGTGTTTAGATGTTTTAATTCTTTTAAATTCAATTTGTGACGTGTGTTTTAAAACTGAGGTCCAACAAGCGAACCCGAAGCTAATCCAGCAAATAAGAATTAATCAAAATACCGGTTCCTTCCGACGATCGTTTCCCGCAACTTCCTCGACTAAAAAAGTAGTGTCTCCAACTGAGACTCATCATCGGGTTTCACATGCAAAAATGCAATGCCTACACTAAGGCACTCAACCAACTCCTATGTGCCATTGATCGGGATCAAGTAAGCAAGCTTCCAGAATGTGGAAACGCATATGATTTATGGAAATCTTTGGAAATGGTCAATGAGGGCACAAGCCAAGTGAAGGAATCGAAGATCAACCGGTTCATGTGCTAATTGGACAATTTCAAGATGGAATCCGGGGAAGAAATTGATCACAAGATTTCAAGGTTTACGGTCATCATCAATCATTTGGAAGCCTTGGGAAAAGTAATCGGGACATCGGATCAAGTGAAGAAAATTTTGAGATCACTCCCGAAAGAATTTAGAAGCTATACCTCCTCCATTAGAGAAGGAAACGACATAAACACATTAAAGGTGGATGATTTGGTAGGCAAACTGCTTGAGTATGAAATGGAGATCAAGATGGATAAAAATGAGGAAGATGAGAAAAAGACAAGAAAGTCATTGGCTTTAAAAGCGAGAAAAAGAGACGACTCAAGCTCTAGTGAAGAAGAGGATAGTGATGATGAGTTGGCAATCATCACCAATAAAGTAAAGGAACTCCTCAAATCCACAAAGCTCAAAGGAAAATCAAAGGCGGATGAAAAGAAAGAAGAAAAATGGCCGCCGAAGAACAAGAAAATTGTGTGTTATGAATGCAACAAACCGGGTCATATAGCCACCGATTGCCCTTTGAGAATAATGAAAGGAAAATCAAAGAAAAAGGCAATGAAAGCTACTTCAACTTGGAGCGATAGCGATTCAAGCTCATCCGAGGAGGAAGAGGTAGAAGTCAAAGATAAATCAATAGCATTCATGGCTATCATGGATGAGGACTTCCATTTTTAAAGAAAAGAAGAAGAGGTACACAATTCTCAAGACTATAATGATCTACTTAATGCTTTTAATGGTTTAAAAGAATTGTGTGATTTGCTTAAAAATAAATTAAAATTGGTAAAAAAATGAGCATGCTACACTTAAAATTGAAAGTGCAACTAGTTTGGATAAAATTCATGTTTTAGATAATGATATGATATGCTTAAAGGCTAAACATGAAAAAGAAATTGCATGCTTAAATGATGAAAATGCATGTTTAAAATTGAAAAAGCTATAACTTGAAAATGACATATCAAATATGCCATCTAACTCTAAGACATGCGATTGCGAATCAATTTTGAATGAAAATGTGTTATTAAACACAAAAGTTATAGATTTGCAAAACATAATTAGAAAATTCACATTGGGACATAAAAAATTTAATATGCTTATTGGATCTCAAAAATGTGCATTTAAAATAGAAGGATTAGAATATAGGCTTTATATTAAGAGAACATTTTTGAAGAATTATTTTGTTAATGCATCCGATTCTTATGCTACGAATGTTAAAAATGAAAATATCACATGTCATGCATGTAATGAAAATTGACATAAAATTTTTGAATGCATGAACAAGAATGCAATTAAGAATGCATGGATTCCTCAATGAATCACAATTAACCCCAATGGACCTAAGAAAGTTTGGATACCAAAGTGTAATTGATAAATTTGTAGGGGGAGCTTTGAGAATGGATCTTTAAAGAGAATTGCAAAATTGATCCCAAAGGCTCAAAGAGATGAGGAATCGCAACGGTAAAGGTAAAATCTGTATTCACGGAAATATTGGTACCGTTTCCTCTTCGTGTATGTATGCATATTTTAAATTGGTTAACATTTTTTTTAAGCATACAAAGTGATTAGGCAATGTATTTAACTTCCTATTGGTATCAATTGTTTATTTGATATCATTAAATGTCTTAATCATAAAGTTAAACCCCTTTCCATATCAATTGGTATCACATTGTATTTATTGAGTTAAAATTACATGTATGTGATCATTTGATTGATTTTGCATTAAAACTGCTTTTGCCATGTAACATATTGGAATGAAAATGAAATGCATGTATATTGATATAAGTTTCCATTGATAATGAAAAGTATGGATTTTGATTGTTTATTAATTGGTATCATATTTATAAGAAGACAATCATTAAAATGCATTGAATTGAATTCATTGATTTTAGTTGGTATCATGAAATGTAATGATTTATTTTATTTGATATCACAATTGGGAAAAATCATGCTTAAAATGATATAATTGGAAACATTGATATAAAATGTTAATTGGTATCATTGGTATATATTTTTTTGAAAAATTGCATTATACATGATTTCTTTTTACATCTTATGGCAAAAATGGGGAAATGCCAAATGTGCATATTTTTAACATTTTTGGTATCATTATTTAATGCACATATGTATTTGGTATCTCATTTGATTTTAATTTTTGCTTCTCCACTTTTTGATTATGTCAAAGGGGGAGAAATCATTAGAATGAGATTAAAACTTGTTTTACCCTCACCCTTGGTTTAAGGGGGAGTAATTGTACTAATGTGTTTGTCAAGTTTTGATAGAACTTTATTAAAGACAATCACACATTGAGGGGGAGCTTGTGTTGAGGGGGAGCAAAATTGTCAAATTTGGACTCCTAGAAGCTCACGAGTATCAACAAGTTTTAAGGGGTTGCCATCATCAAAAAGGGGGAGATTGTTGGCGACTTGGTCGCATAAATAGATTTTGATGACGTCAACGCGAAAGAAGACTTCGACGTACAAACATGAAGCAATACAAAAAGTGTCGAAGCATATGGGGTGAAGAGCGAGAATGTGAAGACTTGCGGCAAAACGAAGATATATCGCGAAGTCTTAGCTTAGGATTTAAATTGTAATGTGAATTGTAATATTCAAGTGTCTAAGCTCATAGGGATCATGAACATTCACTTAGATGCATTATGATCATGACAAAATGCCTTAAAACCTTAATTACTCTGCATTTTGGTCTGAGACCGGCATACCGGTCCCTTACCGGTATCCATACCGGGGAGATGCTCTGTTATGCATGCTCACTGGAATTGGCATAGACCTTACCGGTCACCATACCGGTGAGCCCAACGGCTAGTTCCCTTACTGGAACCGGCAAGCCCTAAATCGGTCTTCATACCGGTGATCTTTCCGGTCTAGCTTTTCATTGTGCAAACATACTAGAACCGGCACGGACCATACCGGTCCTCATACCGGTCTAACGTATACTTGCCCAACGATCATATAGTCGTTAGTATCTGTTGGAAACCCAGACCGGCATACCGGTCTCCATATCGGTTTCCAAACCGGTCTTGCTGTAAGTTGGGAAATACTTTACATTTTATTATAAATAGGACCACAACTCATTTGTGTTTGGTTAGAGACTTAGAAAACCTTCATACATATTCTACCAAAGCAAATACAAGAGTGTCTTAAACCTTCATATACTTAACCACTCATACAAGCTCACACACACTACACCTTCATATATTTAGTAGTGAGCTTAGAACACTTGGGTTTGCAACTTACTTAATCTTCTTAACATTTGTAAGTGCCCAAGTGTGTTTTACAATTTATTCATCAAAATATTTGTGGTTGTGAAATCCCATTAGTTTGGGTAGTTTTAAAGGTTGTGAGTGCGCTGACCGGCGTAAACACACACGTATAACGCAAGCGTACGTATCGTTCAAGTAGTATAAAAAGTATCGATCCCACGAGGACTTAATATCTAAACTATTAATTTTATGAAGTCAAATGATTACTAGTATCTAACGGATTGATGATTGATTTGAAATGGTGACGATTCTAAATTTAAAAACAAGTAAATAAGATTGTTGAAAGTAGGTTTTAAGAAAATTCAATATTAAAAACTATATAGGGTTGTGATTTCTTTTAATATCATTTTAAAGATGAAGTGGTTATCTTAAAGTTGGGTAATATATTGATTTATTAACCTGGAACACTAAATTATGTAAAAGCCTCTTCCGATGGTCAATTACAAATACCTAGTATAATCCAATTGAACCATATGTCTATGTCAACCAAATTACCTAGATTCATTAAGATTAAGTTCCAATTAAGGCTACCCCCGCCCAACATGTATATTCATATCCTGTAAGGAAATCTATTAAAGGGTTATCTATCCTCAAGGAAGATCGTGGGCTATTGAGTCTAAGGTCTTAAACTTAAAATCTCTATGTCTAGTTCATTTTAAGTTTACCTGATCAATTTTATTAATGACCAGTTAATTAAAAAGCATTAAGATTAAGACTCAATAAATAAATCTTTATATTACCCAAATTATAATCTAACCCCTTATAAAACGGTGATATTAAAAGTCATCACAACCCCAGATAACTAATTTAGTTACAACACATAACTAGGGCTAATAAAAACTTGAAAATAAAAGATATGAAGTAAAAATGTGGTAAAGTAAATACTGAAAAGTAAATTACAATAAAATAAAATGCTAAGGTAAAATGAATTACTTTTACTACTACTAATTTAGATATCTCCCATAAAATAATATATAAACTTGTGATAATATTACCAACCGACCAATTGGCGGTATCCTGATTAAGTCAAATTAAGTCCAACCAGCCATTAAGGCGGTAATATTTGTCCATAAACCAGCCATAAAGGCGGAACCAAAATTAAATTACCAACCGACCAATCTGGCGGTATCCTTGATTAGTCAGGTTTAAACCAGATTAAAATTAAATTACCAACCGACCAATATAGCGGTATCCTTTTTAAGTCAAATTTTAAATAGTGAATATATTATTTTTAAGGGAGATTAATCTAAGTAGCAATAGTAAAAGAATTATCTTTCACCGTAGCTGGGGAAGTTACCTCCTCATGGTGAATAGTAAAAACTGTAAAAAGTAAAGAAAGTAAATTACTATTATTACAGAACGTAATTAAAATTATTACAAAACTAAAAACTAAAAATTAAAAGAAACTTAGAGAGAGAAGAACTCCATATTTACATCAAAGAAGGGAGAGAGAATGGTACATCTAAAACTGAAATTTGAAGCTCTATTTATAGGCATCGGTGGCGTTCCAGCGTCGCGACGCCAGGGCCTTTGGCGTCGCTACGCCATCTTTTGTCGACATGGCACGCTCTGGTTCATCGGTTTGAAGATTCTGGATAAGCTGATAAGGTGACACGTGACGAGGTGGTTGGACTTCAATTATTGTGACACGTGGCGGCCTCTGATTGGTCGATGAGATTCTTATCCGCCACGTGTCAGATAAGGATTAGATACTCAATGATTGATGCTGACGTGGCGGTGACGTGGCGGCACGTGGGAAAGAGACTGTCGGCACCGTAGGATGCTGACACATGGCACTTCCTGATTGGCTGATGATGACGTGGCGGTGAGGTGGCAGTTTGACTTGGTCAACCTAGTGATGTGGCTGATGACGCGACAATGACGTGGAGTGACATGTGGCACACATGGCGATGGCGACTGTCGGCACCGTAGGATGCTGACACGTGGCACGGCGTATGTTAGCAGATCGGCTGTGATGGTGACACGTGGCACGGCGCACGTTAGCAAAATCAAACTTTTCTCAGATTCTGATTTGTGGACCCGGCGCACGTTAGCACTGTTCGGCGCCACGTTAGGCGTCGCGACGCTGAAGGTCTTGGCGTCGCGACGCGGGAAATTACCAAAATGCCTTTTTCGTCCAATTTTCACCGTTTTGGCCCAAATCACCTCCAGGATGTCCTGAAACTTTATTTATCTACAAAATAACACAAAACACATCAAAATATTCACAAAACTCAAGAAACTATACAAAATATTAGGTTGAATTAGTGGGAAATAGTGATATAAATACCACTCATCACACCCCCAAACCTAACATTTTGCTAGTCCTCGAGCAAAACATAGAGTAAAATAACATAAATAAATAAGCCACTTTCGTAGGGATCACGGTTGCATTTAGCATATACAACAAGCCTTTAAACCCCTAGGTGTCCCTAGTGGACGAGTTGTAGTCTCGTGAGGGCTTACAGCAACGATACCCATAAACGTTTTACAAAAGTAAAAAGGTAGTGAAACTAATGCACACAAAAGCAAAAAGACAAGATAAAAGAAAATAAAGAAGTTAGTGACTAATCAGGTGAAACTTCTACTCCAAGTTACTAGTTGTTTTGTTTTATTCTAAATTACTGAATAAGTAAATTCTCCGATTATTTTTACCATTCTCCATATACACAGCCAACATAATACTAAACAACTCATTTTTGCCCACAACAGTCATAAGTGCATTTGATAAGAGAGTAATATTTTTGTCCTAAAGTTCTATCAGATTTCACACCTTTTTGGAGCAATGGAATAATTTTTCTCATTTTTCTGATTTTTTTCTTTGATTTTTCTTTTCTATTTTTTATTTATATACAATATCTTCCATCTATGTAGCGAGTGTTGGGTCGATGGCTCCCAAACCAGTTGGCTTTAGGGCACCAGGTGTTAAGACACCCTTACAAACTTAATTACTCAGACTTCAGATATATATATTTTTGCAGCATCTTTGATCCATGTAACGAGCTTTGGGCCAGTGACTCCCAAACCAGTTGGCTTTAGGGCACTAGTGTTAAAACACCCTTACAGACTTAATAACTCGGATCTCATATTTTTTTTTTTTACTCCAATGATTTTTGAGATGCTTCATCCAATTAAACTAGAGCACTGAATATTACAAACTTTTCAATTTTAACTCATGTCCGTATGTTACTATATATGTTGATAATACTTGTAAACTGAGCATATGAAGATCCAATTTAGTCAATTTTATGGAGAATTTACAAATTAAATAATTCAAAAGGAAATAAACAAAAATTAACTTATTTCGAAAATAGGCTTGAGATACGTCTCAGGAGTGGAAACTCTTTACTCAGCTATCACTTACCAATTTCACCCTTTTAGTCAAAATAAAAACATAAAAAAGCAAAATATTTTTGTAATTTTTTGAAAAAATTTCAATTTTTTTTGTATTTTTCGAAAAATTTTGGACTAAAAATAAAAACAACATAAAAACTAAAAATAAGGTACTTATCAACTAATTCTCTCCCCCAAACCTAATTGAGACATTGTCCCCATTGTCTTAAACAGTAGAAGAAGAGTTTAGAAAATAATACCTGGTTAGCTGAAAATTTACAGGAAATTAAAGGTTAAGATCCAGATTAACACGACGTCTCTTACCACGATCGTCCTCAGACCAATTTATCTTTGAAAGAATATGGTCAACTCGTGGTTCATAGGCTATGAGTTGGTCTATTAGATCCGGAGCAGTTCTGGCAGTAAAGATGAGTTCTTTTAAAGGTTTTGACATGAACCCATTTCTCCGAGCATCATCAAGAAACACACAAAGAAAATCATAAAATCCATCAACGTTGAGCAGTCCAATTGGTTTCTGGTGTATGTTCAGGTTCGCCCAAGATAATACTATAAATATTTCCTCCAATGTACCCAAGCCACCTGGCAAAGCAATAAAAGCATCAGCACGGTTAATCATTTCTACCAGTCGTTCAGACATACCTGGTACGATCAGTTCCTCTCCGTTTGATGGTTCAATAAGATTTGCATCTGCCAAGGGTTTTGGGATGATTCCCAAAACGTGACTGCCTCCTTCTTGTACGGCCTTTGAAACGATCCCCATAAGTCCAAGATTTCCTCCGCCATATATTAAGTGCATATTCCTTGTAGCTAAGACTCGACCCAATTCATGTGCTGCTTCTATGTATTGTGGTTTAGTACCAACACTACTACCGTAAAACACACAGATGTTTTCAACTCGTCTTCTTGAAGTGGCTTCCATGTTTTACTTTGAATGTCTTCAAAAGTGCAATGATGAGTTGAATTTATAACATCTGAAAAGGGTGAGTAAAATAATAGCACTAGTACCTGCCAAATGACAATTATTAGTTAAACAAATCGTGATAGTCAAAAAGGTCTGGATCCTGTCGGAGAAAATAAAAGAAAACAACAAAACAAATTACAATTATTAGGAAAAGACAAAGAGATATAATATTTACAAGAAAAGTAGCGGCTTGATCGACGTCTATGCGTCAGGGACAAGCTTCCCATCCAATTTTCTTATAAACTGGCAAACAGGGTCTTTTTGAGTCAGATTCCCGAGACTTAACAGTTGTCTTTCTTTTTGAAATTATGTATGTAATTTGCGAATGGCTATGTGAACATATCCACTGGGATGCGTCTCAAGAGTCGAAGATATATTATCTAAAGACTCCTTACTCAAACCATCCCTAATGAATTTAATTTTGTCTTCGCGATTATCAGACACCATTCCTAAAGAACGACAACGAGTATTGCAATTCCATCGTGCACATTTGTAACAAACACCCATTTGATTAGCTCTACGTTTCTTTGCATAGGTGCTTCTTCCAAAACCAGGCAGATGTGAAATAAAAGAGTCAGAAGACTCACCTGCCAATCGGACCCGTGCTTCAATTACCCAACGAACATCATTAGGAATACCATGGATTGTCAGTATCCTCATCCGTTCCAAGTGAGCTTTGTAGACTTTCATCAGAGATTTTTGTGGGAGAGAAGGAAATTGCTTGTGAAGATTTGCGAGAGTTTCTTTCATCTTGAAATGACTTAATCTGCAAAAACTAAACACACAAAATTAAATCACACTAAATCACAATATATACACAAATTGCATGGGTTGCCTCCCTGCGAGCGTTAAGTTTAAAGTCGTCAGCTAGACGTGACTTCTTGAACGTTAGGCTGGATCTGAAAGTGTGACACTTTCTTTTTGTCGCTCAAATGATTCTCCCCAGTAGTGTTTGACACGCTGACTGTTAACTTTGAATGTGTTGTTGGTATTGGGATCCAGTAACTCAACAGCTCCATAAGGTAAAACCTGAGTGATCACAAATGGACCTGACCACCTAGATTTCAACTTTCCAGGGAAAAGTTTCAACCTCGAGTTGTACAACAACACCTGATGTCTTGGTTCCAACTGTCTGTGCACTATTTTTCGGTCATGCCATTTCTTTGTCTTTTCTTTGTATAATCTGGATTCTCATAAGCCTGTAGGCGAAATTCCTCTAATTCGTTAAGTTGTGTGAAGTCTTTTCTCTCATGCAGCTTGTGAATCAAAATTCAACTTCTTCAGTGCCCAGTACGCCTTGTGCTCAAGCTCAACTGGTAGATGGCACGCTTTCCCAAACACCAATCGATATGGGGACATACCAATGGGTGTCTTGTAAGATGTATGTAGGCCCATAATGCATCATCTAGTTTTGTTGACCAGTCCCTCCTTGTTGATCCAACGGTCTCTTTCTAGGATTCTTTTGATTTCCTGTTTGAAACCAAACATGTCCATTTGACTGTGGATGGTAAGCTGTGGCAACCTTGTGAGTAACTCTGTATTTGGATATAAGTGCATCGAAGTATCTGTTGCAGAAATGAGAGCCATCATCACTGATATTGCCCGAGGTGTTCCGAACCGAGTGAAAATATTCTTTTTCAGGAATTTGATCACGACTTTTGAATCATTGGATGGCAGTGCAATTGCTTCGACCCATTTGGAGACGTAGTCTACAGCAACCAGGATGTACAGGTTTCCGAATGATGGAACAAAGGGTCCCATGAAATCAATACCCCATACATCAAATATTTCCACTTCTAGAATGTTTTGCAACAGTCCTTCGTTTCCCCTAGAAATATTTCTCATTCTCTGGCACCTGTCACATTGAAAAGCAAAAAGATAAGCATCTTTAAAAAGAGTGGGCCAGAACAAACCTGATTGTAGGACTTTGGCTGCAGTTTTGTTTCCGCTGAAGTGTCCGCCATATGGTGATGAATGACAGTGCTGCAAAACACTGTTGATTCCTCATGTGGAACACATCGTCTAGTAGTTGATCAGCACAGCGTTTGAACAGGTACGGTTCATCCCAGACATAGTGCTGACTTCTTTGAAGAACATCGTCTCATGTGGAACACATGTCTAGTAGTTATCAGCACAGCGTTTGAACAGGTACGGTTCATCCCAGACATAGTGCTTGACTTCTTTGAAGAACTTCTTCCGTTGCTGAGTTGTCCATTCCAACGGCCATTTTCCTGACACAATGTAGTTGACATAGTCAGCATACCAAGGGACTTCCTGTTGTTTTATGGCAAACAGTTGTTCATCTGGAAAAGTTTCTTTGATTGAAAGATCTTTGTCAGCTGTTTCTCCATTCTCGAGCCTCGATAGATGATCTGCCACCTGATTCTCTGTTCCTTTCATGTCTCTAATCTCCACGTCGAATTCTTGCAGAAAAAGTATCCAACGGATCAATCTGGGTTTTGCATCTTTCTTTGTGATCAGATATTTGATTGTTGAATGATCTGTGTAGACCACCACTTTGGGACCCAGCAGATAGGAGCGGAATTTGTCAAAAGTGTACACAACTGCGAGCAACTCCTTTTTCAGTGGTTGTGTAGTTGAGTTGAGTTTCATTCAAAGTTCTACTGGAGTAGTAAATGGTGTGAAAAATCTTTGCTTTGTGTTGTCCCAAAACTGCACCTATAGCAAAATCACTAGCATCGCACATCACTTCAAATGGAAGGTCCAGTCTGGTGCTACAATGATGGGGGCGGATACCAGCTTCTGTTTTAAGATTTCAAAAGCTTCCTGGCATTCTTTGGTGAAGTTGAAAGACACATCCTTCTCCAGAAGTTTGCAAAGAGGTTTTGCAATTTTGAAAAAGTCTTTGATAAATCTCCTGTAAAAACCTGCATAAAAACCTGCATGTCCAAGAAAACTTCGAATACCTTTAACTGATGTTGGTGGAGGTAGTTTTTCAATTGTCTCTATTTTTGCTTTGTCTACCTCAATCCCCTTTTGTGAGATCCGATGTCCAAGAACAATGCCTTCTTGCACCATGAAGTGGCATTTCTCCCAATTGAGTACCAGGTTTGTATCTTCGCACCTTTGTAACACATGTTCCAAATTTTGCAAACAATGGTCAAAAGAATCTCCAAATACAGAAAAGTCATCCATGAAAACCTTCATACTCTGCTCCAACATGTCTGAGAAGATGGCCATCATGCAACGCTGAAAAGTGGCAGGGGCATTACATAATCCAAATGGCATCCCACGGAAAGCAAAAGTACCATAGGGACATGTAAAGGTAGTTTTCTCCTGGTCTTTGTGCGATGGAAATCTGATTGTACCCTGAATATTCGTCCAGAAAGCAATAGAACTCACTCATGTCCTGCCAGTTTGTCTAACATCTGGTCATGAATGGTAGCGGAAAATGGTCCTTCCTCGTGGCTTTGTTCAGTTTCCTGTAGTCCATGCATACTCTTCATCCAGTCACTGTTCTTGTTGGAATAAGCTCATTCTTTTCATTGGTAATCACAGTAATTCCTCCTTTCTTTGGTACACACTGCATAGGACTTACCCAACTACTATCTGAGATTGGGTAAATGATGCCAGCATCCAACCATTTGATGATTTCTTTCTTCACGACTTCCTTCATGATTGGATTGAGTCTCCGTTGATGCTCCACTGTGGGTTTGTACTCATCGTTCATCAGGATCTTGTGCATGCAAAATGATGGACTAATGCTTCGAATGTCTGCTATAGTCCAGCCAATGACTTTTTTGTGCTCTCGTAACACTCTCATCAACTTTTCTTCATGCTCCAATGTTAGTGAAGAATAAATAATAACAGGTAATTCAGAAGAGTTTCCAAGAAATGCATACCTGAGATGGCTCGGAAGTAACTTCAGCTCCAGTTGTGGTGGTTCTTCAATCGAAGGCTTGATTCGATCTTTCTTTGGCAGTTCCAAACTTTCAACTGGTGGTGTTGTTTTGAATCGGAATGGTTTGTCAAGGTAGTTGATACATTCCAGGATTTCAGCATCTAGCTCGTTGTCAGTCATGTTAGTGATGCAAGCTTCAAGTGTATCTGTGGGATTTGGTTCAGTATTTTGAACGATACTTTCAACAACATCAACTCTGAAGCATTCTTCTTCCTTTTCATCACTCGGGAATTTCATGGCTTTTAAAACATTAAAGGTCACTTCTTGGTCCTGCACTTTCATGGTCAGTTCTCTTTTTTGCACATCAATCACAATTTTACCTGTAGCCAAAAATGGTCTCCCAAGAATGATAGGTATTTCTTTGTCTTCTTCCATGTCAATGATGATGAAATCTGCTGGAAGAATTAGTTTGTCTACTTTCACCAGCACATCTTCAACAACACCTCTTGGAAATGCGAGTGTTCGGTCAGCAAGTTGCAATGAAACTGAGGTAGGCATTGCTTCTCCAATTAGCAGTTTCCTGTAAATAGAAAAAGCATCAAGTTAACACTAGCACCTAAATCACATAAAGCATTACCGATGTAATGTTCTCCAATGGTGCATGGAACTGTGAAACTGCCAGGATCTTTCAACTTCGGGGGAAGTTTCCTCTGAATAATGGCGCTGCATTCTTCCGTTAATGCTACTGTTTCGTAGTCTCCCCAATCTCCGTTTTCGTGAAAGAATGTCTTTCATGAATTTGACATAACTGGGCATTTCTTCCAAGGCTTCTGCAAATGGGATGTTGATGTGCAGCTTTTTGAAAACCTCCAGGAATCGAGCAAACTGCTTGTCCAGTTTGTTTTTTCTGAAGACGCTGAGGAAAATGTGGAGGTGGAGTGATCTGTTCTTTTTCCTTTGCCTCTTTTTCCTCTCCATCTGTTGTTCAGTTTCTTTTGGAACTTCTTCTTGGGACATCTTGATTCCAACATCTTTGTTGATTTCAGTACCGTTTTTCAAAGTAATGGCTTGACATTGCTCCTTCCCTCGGTTCCTTGGATTGGGTTCTGTGTTGCTGGGAAGATTACCTGGTGGTCTGTAACTCTGAGCATTGGCCAGTTGTCCGATTTGATTCTCCAGTGCTTTGATGGAAGCTGATTGGCTCTGAAAGATATCATCGTACTTTTTTAACTGAGCCAGCACTTCTGCTATTCCTGGTTCATTTTCCTGCTTCTGGCCTTTATTCTGTTGCTGGAATCCAGGTGGTGGATAGTTCCGCTGTTGGCATGAATTGTTGCTCCATGAAAAATTAGGATGATTCCTCCACCCTGGGTTGTAGGTGTTGGAATATGAATTGTTCTCATGTCTGTTGAAATTGTTGACAAAATTCACCGTTTCTTCAAGTTGGTTCGACTCTGGTGTTCCTCCATATGGTGAACTTGTGGATCCAGTGGTAAGAGTCTCCATAAATTTGCATATCTGATCTAGCTTGGTGTTGACTGCTGTATTCGCTCCACTTTCATAAATTCCTGCAATTCTTTGGATCATACTCCTTTCTGTTGGCCACAAAGAATTGTTGTTGGCCATTTCTTCGATTAGTTCCCAGGCTTGATCTTCTCCTTTTGCCATTAAAGCTCCTCCAGCAGTAGCATCGATTGTGGTTCTCATTATTCCAGAAAGTCCATTATAGAATGTTTGGACTTGAAGCCATTTTGGAATCTCATGGTGAGGACATTTCCGGAGTAAATCTTTGTACCTTTCCCAAGCTTCGTAGAGGGATTCTGAATCTTGTTGTACAAAGGATGTGATGTCATTCCTCAGTTTTTCGGTTCTGGCTGGTGGAAAGTACTTTGCAAGAAATTTGGTGGCTAAAGTGTTCCAAGTTGTGATGGAACCTGCTGGTAGTGAATGTAGCCAAGCTTTAGCTCTGTCCTTCAGGGAATATGGAAAAACTCGCAGTCTCATTGCTTCTTCAGCTTCTCGGTTGTAATTAAAAGTGCCGCAAACTTCTAGGAAGTTGCTGATGTGGGCATTGGGATCTTCAGTTGCATTCCCCCCAAACTGAACTGACTGCTGAATCATCTGAATGCATGTTTTGATGTCATTTGCTGGTAAGGGAGGAAGTACAATACAAGAAATGAGTCTGTCAATCACCGGAATGGTTCTGTCTCGAATGGGAATTGGTGGTGCAACCTCCAAAGGTTCAGGTTCCATGTTGACTAAAGCTTCTTGGCCTTCTCGCATTTCCCTTCTCAACTGTCTGATGGTTCTTTCAATTTCTGGGTCAAGCGGTCGAAGTTCAAAGCTTCTGGTTCGTCTCATGAAGTTTCTGAGAACCTGAAACACAAGAAAACAAAAACAATAAGTAAAAAGAAAATTAGATACAAGTAACGGTATCTAACCTTAAAACTAATAGTGAAAGATAAATAAGTCCTCGGCAACGGCGCCAAAAACTTGACCGGCGTAAACACACACGTATAACGCAAGCGTACGTATCGTTCAAGTAGTATAAAAAGTATCGATCCCATGATGACTTAATATCTAAACTATTAATTTTATGAAGTCAAATGATTACTAGTATCTAACAGATTGATTGATTGATTTGAAATAGTGACGATTCTAAATTTAAAAACAAGTAAATAAGATTGTTGAAAGTAGGTTTTAAGAAAAATCAATATTAAAACTATCAGGGTTGTGATTTCTTTTAATATCATTTTAGATGAAGTGGTTATCTTATAAGTTGGGTAATATATTGATTTTAACCTGAAACACTAAATTATGTAAAAGCCTCTTCCGATGGTCAATTACAAATACCTAGTATAATCCAATTGAACCATATGTCTATGTCAACCAAATTACCTAGATTCATTAAGATTAAGTTCCAATTAAGGCTACCCCCCCAACAGGTATATTCATATCCTGTAAGGAAATCTATTAAAGGGTTATCTATCCTCAAGGAAGATCGTGGGCTATTGAGTCTAAGGTCTTAAACTTAAAATCCCTATGTCTAGTTCATTTTAAGTTTACCTGATCAATTTTATTAATGGCCAGTTAATTAAAAAGCATTAAGATTAAGACTCAATAAATAAATCTTTATATTACCCAAATATAATCTAACCCCTTATAAAACGATGATATTAAAAGTCATCACAACCCCAGATAACTAATTTAGTTACAACATAACTAGGCTAGTAAAAACTTGAAAATAAAATACATGAAGTAAAAATGCGGTAAAGTAAATACTGAAAAGTAAATTACAATAAAATAAAATGTTAAGATAAAAGGAATTACTTTTACTACTACTAATTTAGATATCTCCCATAAAATAATATATAAACTTGTGATAATATTACCAACCGACCAATCTGGCGGTATCCTGATTAAGTCAAATTAAGTCCAACCAGCCATTAAGGCGGTAATATTTGTCCATAACCAGCCATAAAGGCGGAACCAAAATTAAATTACCAACCGACCAATCTGGCGGTATCCTTGATTAGTCAGGTTTAAACCAGATTAAAATTAAATTACCACCGACCAATATAGCGGTATGCTTTTTAAGTCAAATTTTAAATAGTGAATATATTATTTTTAAGGGAGATTAATCTAAATAGCAATAGTAAAAGAATTACCTTTCACCCTAGCTGGGGAAGTTACCTCCTCATGGTGAATAGTAAAAACTGTAAAAAGTAAAGAAAGTAAATTACTATTATTACATAACGTAATTAAAATTATTACAAAACTAAAAACTAAAAATTAAAAGAAACTTAGAGAGAGAAGAACTCTCTATTTACATCAAAGAAGGGAGAGAGAATGGTACATCTAAAACTGAAATTTGAAGCTCTATTTATAGGCCTCGGTGGGGTTCCAGCGTCGCGACGCCAGGGCCTTTGGCGTCGCTACGCCATCTTTTGTCGACGTGGCACGCTCTGGTTCGTCGGTTTGAAGATTCTGGATAAGCTGATAAAGTGACACGTGGCGAGGTGGTTGGGCTTCAATTATTATGACACGTGACGGACTCTGATTGGTCGATGAGATTCTTATCCGCCACGTGTCAGATAAGGATTAGATACTCAATGATTGATGCTGAGGTGGCGGTGATATGGCGATGACGTGGCGACACGTGGGAAAGAGACTGTCGGCACCGTAGGATGCTGACACGTGGCACTTCCTGATTGGCTGATGATGACGTGGCGGTGAGGTGGCAGTTTGACTTGGTCAACCTGGTGATGTGGCTGATGACGCGGCAATGACGTGGAGTGACACATGGCACACGTGGCGATGGCGACTGTCGGCACCGTAGGATGCCGACACGTGGCACGGCGCATGTTAGCAGATCGGCTGTGATGGTGACACGTGGCACGGCGCACGTTAGCAAAATCAAACTTTTCTCAGATTCTGATTTGTGGACCCGGCGCACGTTAGCACTGTTCGGCGCACGTTAGGCGTCGCGACACTGAAGGTCTTGGCGTCGCGACGCGGGAATTATCAAAATGCCCTTTTCGTCCAATTTTCACTGTTTTGGCCCAAATCACCTCCAGGATGTCCTGAAACTTTATTTATCTACAAAATAACACAAAACACATCAAAATATTCACAAAACTCAAGAAAATATACAAAATATTAGGTTGAATGAGTGGGAAATAGTGATATAAATATCACTCATCATGCGCCTACGAACAAAACTCAAAAGTGTAAAAGGTTTGGAGTGCGCCTTTGCGGAAAACTCTTGGTTGCGGGTGAACCACGAAAACTCGATTTTAGTGGAAATCTTCAAGCAAGGCTTGGGGGAGTGGACATAGGCACGTTTGGTCGAACCACTATAAATCGCGGTGTCGTATTTCTCTATCCCTTGACTTTTACTTATTTGCAAGTTTATTTACATTTATATTATTGGATAGAAAACTTGCATATAGGTTATTATTTACAATATAGAAAATTAACCTAAGAGCCTATTTTGTAATAAGAGCTTAAAATCGGCAAATATTTTATAATTCCGCATTTATAGCAATAACCCAATTCACCCCTTGGGTATAGAGATTGCTTGTCGCTATTGATTGTAGGGAATTTCAAATATTCTTTAAACAAATCCTAAAGAAAAGTTTCATTGTTATAAAAGAACACATCAAATTAAATAAATAATCCAATATAATTAAACAATCGAATAAATAATTTCATTTTTGTGAGGTAAAGTTGGTTGTGATATTGATTGAATATATTACGTAATTATATACTAACATAATTAACTCTGATGTTGTCAAATCTCAAATGATAATGAACCCATATATTTATGTGAGAAAAAATAATTAATGAGCTCTGCAATTAATAAAAAAAATGGATTAAAGTAAAATAATAAAAAATTATAAAAAACTTCGATAGTATATATTTATAAAATATAATCCTAGACCAACGCAGAAAACCTAAACTCTACAATTTATTTGAACTATTTTAATATCAAATTACATAATTAATATACAGTTTAATATAGAGTTTGGTGAGCTTATAAACTAACTTATAGACTCACTGCATTACTTATAAGTTAGTTTATATTCTCAATTAATATTCTCCATCAAACGATATATAAATAAATAAAAATTACCTAAATAAGCGAAATTAAAACACCAACAATCTATTTTGTCTTTTTAAATAATAGTAAAAATAAATAAAAATAATTTGATAAAAGTAATGATATTAGTATATTACATCAAAGTCAAGTCCTAATTGAAAAAATAAGTGTTAGAATAGAATTATTGTTAATTTAATGGCAGTTTTATAATTATATTATAATAACATTAATGTAAATAATTTTTTTTAAAAATAAAATAAAATTGGATGGGCTAAGCCCATCCTTGCCCACACATAGACTCACCTCTGATCGCGTGGGAGTTATTAATGGTTTTTATAGAAAATAAAAAAGAGACATTTAACCCTTATTTTTTTAATAATTTTATTTATTTTAAAATGATTCATTTACATTTAAAAAAAGCATATGAGATTACATAATAAATAAACAAATTTACATTTATCCAAAATAACAAAATTTATTAATAAATGGAGTCTACATGCTTTTTTGAAATATTATGATGTTTTATATCTATTTTCTTAAACATTTGGGATATAAGTAACTTTTTTCCTATATATAATTCTTCACATATTTTATTTTTTTAAACCTTGAAAATCTAGTCCCCAAATCACCCAATCCGAGCAAGTAACACCTTAGTTGTCCCAAGCTCTTACAATAAATGCACCTCATGAACTCAAACTCAAGACCTGAAAATTAAGTCATAAATATTTTGCCACCAAACCATACTCTTTGGGGACTGCTTCATATAATTACTAAAATCGAAATGATGCATTCTTAAATACGAATTTACAAACAGTATTAAATCTGATAATCTGACACCACACTTGTTTTAAATATATCAATTCACTGTTAAAGATTATATTACATTAAATATTTTTAAGTTTCACTATCTCGTCACGTGACGGTTCACTATTAAATTCTATTAAATAAGAAACATATTATAATAAGAATACATTAAATTGTATGATTACAATATCTCTAAAATTAGTTTTATTATTAAAAAACTAAAATTAGAAACCTATAATAAAATAAAAATATAATTTCTTATTAAAATAAGAAACCTATTAATTTAATACGTGCCACCTAATCTCTCAAAAATTAATTTTTCAAAAATAAATAAGAAACGCGTTACAATATAAAAATAAATCTTCTATTTATTAT
Source organism: Zanthoxylum bungeanum (assembly GCA_019454045.1). Taxonomy (NCBI): domain Eukaryota; kingdom Viridiplantae; phylum Streptophyta; class Magnoliopsida; order Sapindales; family Rutaceae; genus Zanthoxylum; species Zanthoxylum bungeanum. The sequence continues at coordinate 215,156 of SKCR01031739.1, read as the reverse complement.
TAAATTATAAAATTAAAATATCTCTATAATTTTTTTATTAAATAAGAAACCTAATACAATATAAAAACATAATCTCCTATTAAAATAATAAATATATTAAATTAATTAATTAATAATGTAATTTCTTATTATTAAATTATAAAAATAAGTCTCATTAAAATTAAAAAAAAAAATATGCGGTACCTAATCACTATAATTAATTTTTTTATTACCTATTATATTAAAATTATATGTTGTAATCTCTTATTAAAAAAACATATGTGACACCTAATTTCTACCATTAATTTTTTATTAGTAACTTATAAATTAAAATAAAAAATATATTGTAATATTAAAACATAATCTCCTACTAAAATAAGAGACATAAATAACAGTCGTCCATAAAAACTAGACAATTTTTTAGTTTTGGGGTCTATTATTATTTGTTATTTTATTTTAATAAGTTTTTTCCATGAATTTTTTATTTTTTATTGTGCTTCATGATACATACTATGATTAGTAGCTATTGTACATTGACAGTCAAGATTTCAAATTCTATAAGAAAATTTAAGCTTAAATTGAATAAATTATATTAAATTTAATTGGAATTCATTCGAAAGAAAATTAAATATTTTTTTTAGGAATATATTTTCAAATGATAGAGTAAGAGGAGATAAGAACTCTAATATTAATTAGAAACACTATTTGAGAATTGATAAACAAACAAATAAGACATAAATACTAAGTGTAAGTAAACTAATTGTCTCATTTAAATTATAAAAATAATTAGATCCAGATCATTTACAATATCAATACCTAAAATCTTATTAAGATTTGTGTTATGATATGAAATTATAATCAAAGAAGTGTTCAACCCGCATAAAATGTGGGTCATATACTAATTATTGAATAATTACTAATCATAATTTTATATATATTTAAAAAAAAAATCATTAAAACGTTCAGCTCAATTTTGATTCCAACTCCCATAAATGCATTTCATTCTCATCTTTTAGAAAAAATAAAATTCAATACAATAATATATTATTGGCTTGTATTTTTTTTCAACCATTTATAGTTGTAATTTGAATATTGGCTCATATTTGTCCATTATTTAATAAGCACTTGATGTTAAGAATTTATTGCTGACTAGATTTATAAATGACATCACAAATTGTTATTTCAGTTAATAAAACGTAAATTGTTAACGGTTGATTTTTATTTGGGAGCAAAAGAATAATTGTCCAGCATGTTTATTTATATTTGGTGGGGGAAGTTGTTCTTGATAATGTTTCTTTATTTTCTTAATAGATCGACACAAATCCCATTTATCCTCTCTTTTTCTCCTTGAAGCACACAACCAAAAAACTCTTATTTCTCTCTTGTGGAGAGAACTATAGAGGAGCTCTTTCAAAAATTAAAAATCAACAAATTTTAGATATATACTAAATCGGTAATTTTTAGCTAAATTGGATCGGTCATGTACTAAATGGTAGATTTACCTTTTATTATGCGTATACTTTCAACATAAGATCCATAAATACAGTACATATATATATCTATATAATAAAGGAGAATAGTGTTGGAGGAAAGAGAATGTATCCAACGGCTCTCTTTATGTGGCTTAATTGACGGCTCAGATCATTTCATTGGTAATTGGAGGAAATATAGTGAATTGATTGATGGAAATGGTCAAAAATTTTCAAATTTTCAAATTAAAAAATAGAAAGTTAAAATAAAATAATTTAATTAAAAAATAATCATTAAATACTGTAACATCGTGCCGTAGGCATGAGCATCATTTAATTAAAAAATAAAATCATTTAATTATGTAACACCGTGCCGTAGACACGAGCAAATATTGTAACCAAATACTGTAACACCGTGCCGTAGGCACGGGCAAAAACTAGTATATACATATATATATGAAATATATAATTAATATATTTACTAAAAATACCTCACCAAATTCGACAATATTATTTTTCTATGATATTTAGTCATAATTTCTCGAATCTTAATTGAAAAATAACAATAATTAATAAAAGAAAATAATAGAACGAATCCTAAATGAATAACTGAATCAATGAGCTTAAATTCGTATTCGATTCGTTTAATAAACGAATCGAATCGAATCGACTCATTTATTAAACGAATCCATTTTTTCAAACATGTATTCGCTTTAAAACGAATTGAATCGAACGAATAAACGAATCTTTAACCCAAATTACCACCCCTACTTATTAAATATTCTTATTATCTCTTTATTATACTCTAAAAAAAAAAATCAAACCTAAAATGATTCAATAAAATCTTTGAGAATCTTTGAGATTTTTATATATCACTCAATTCACACATATAAAAAAAGATTGTCATACTGGGCCCAGTAGGCCCATCGGATTTTTACATTGAACAGACATTGACTAAAACTATTTTCAGTGCATCCAAGACTAGAGCAGTCGATAATTTATTTAGCAGCAAATTTTATTTTTATTTATGGGAATAATTTGGCAGCAAACATTAATTGCAAAAATGACGTGAGAAGTTTTTGAAAGAGATTTGTGATGTATTGAATGGCGTGCATGGTTTCCAATCGGATAATATTTTTATTTTTTAAAAAAAATATTATTATTTATTAACTTTATTTCAAAATTTCTTATATTTTATATATCCACTCCATCACTATCCTCTCGCACTCCAATGATTTAGGATATAATTATCTCTATCTTAATGTTTTAATTTTCCTAGCATATGTGCATATATTTTAAGTATTACTCTTATAAATATTATGGATCTTATCGATTTTATAATTTAAATAAGATAATTGATTTACTTATAAGTATTATCTATAATTCACTGTGTAAATGTCAATAGTCAGAGTCTGCATCCCGAAACACAATTAATAATAATAAAATTCATGAAATAAAAAAAAATTATAGAATAATTCAAAATAAAATAATAAATAACAATAGACCCGAAATCCATAAAATTGGCTAGGTTTTGTAGGCGGTTACTATTTATGTTTCTTATTTTAATATGAGATTATGTTTTTATTTTAACACTCTGGTTATCATGACACAATCACGATAATTATTTTTCACATGTGTGAAGCATCATTCAAGCACATAATTATGCATTATTAGTGATTCGTTATATGTGGGATAACTTTTGCAGTATTGACATTACATGTAAATTTTATTATGTTTTATTAGTCTTTGATATTTGGGCCATAAATTAAGCTACATGTGTCCGCTTTCAGTGATCTTGATACCGTAGGAAAGTTTTGACATAGACTTACAACTTTCATGTTATGTATTTTCTCAAATTTGGATTAAAAAAATAAGTCAAATTAAGTGATTTTTGTGGTTGACCTGCACTGTTGCGAGTAACAATTAGACATGTGGCACAAATATATCATTATTTTAATACATAAAAATCTTACCCCTCGGGTCCTCATTTTTGTCTCATTTTCTTCTTCATTCTCACAAACTCGAGGGAGCAAAACTCAGCCCTCTTTTCTTTTCATTTCACCTATCATGTGAGCCTGAAATTCAAGGATTGGAAGCTTTCTTTGTAAATTTTTGGTGTAAATCAAAGCAAACTCTGCGTAAGAGAATCCTTTCGATTCTATCTGAACACATTAGCATTTGAACGTTTATTCAGTGAGCAAATGCTACTTCTTTTTCATGCTTTTATGTTTTCAAGGTTATTTACGTCTATGATATACTTTATGTTCAATATATATAATGCAATTTACGTTTTACGTCACATGTTTGAGGTTAAGTTTTCAGTTTAATAATTCATTTACATTTTTCAGTTTACATATTCAGCTTAATGTATTCAGCTTACGTTTTCAGCTCATGTTATCAAGTTTATGTTTTCAGCTCATGTATTCAGTTGCGTTTTTATTTTACATTTCCGTTTACATTATGCGTCACACGTTGGTAAATCGTATTTCAGTTTGTGAGTTTCCATTTAGATGGACTGGTTATGATTTCGTTCGGATAATATCCATTTCATACCTATTCTCAAATAGGTAATGAACATTGTACAAGCTTGTATGCATAAGCCAATATATGTGTCAGTTATGTTTTTTATGCCTACAATTCATGTATAGTTCATATCTTATGTTTTTAGTTTACGATGTCCATACATCATGTTTACATGTTTACAGTCAATACTTTTCATGAGTCATGATGTCATTTTTTAATTTATGTTTTCATGTTACAAGTCTTCGGTTATGTTTTCAGTCCACGATTCAAGTGTGTCTTTTATTTTACAGTTCACGTATGCTTTTCAATTTACAGATCACACATGTTTTTCAATTTATGTTTATGTCATGTTTTCAAGTTTATACATTATATCATGTTTCCAGGTTATAGTCCATTTCATGCCCCCATAATTTTCAGTCCATGTCATGTTTTCACGTTTACAGTTCATGTTATGTTTTCACGATTACAATACGAATCACGTATTCATGTTATAATTCTTGCCATGGTATTATGTTGCGTTTTCATGTTACAGTTCATGTCACATCTAAAAGTTACACTTTCATGCTACAACTCATGCCACATTTTTAGGCCACGTTTTCATGTTCGCAAGACATGCCACATTTTCCAGCCATATTTTCATGTCCATGTCATGTTATGTTTTCTGTATCTATAGTTTTCCGAGTTACATTTTTACATGTGTCAAGTCTAAGCATCTTTAGTTTACATTTTCACATTATAAGTTTATAGTTCACGTTTTCAGCTTACATGTCATGTTTATAAGTTTTCATTTGGCAATTTTACATTTCTCATATATCATGTTCATGTTTACAATCATGCTCATATTTTCAAGTGTTATGTTTAAAAGCTTACAGATTATATCTACTTCCATCATGCTTACGGTTTTCAGCTATGATTTCCATGAGCTTCATTTTAAGTTTTCAGTAAGTATTTCATAAGAACAAATAATATAATTTTTTCAAACCACCAGTAGAGTGTCATTCCCTCATGTTTAGCGTCTCGGTTATACTCATGTTGCCTCATGGGACACTGATCATTCCTATAGGCTCATTCACATTCATGTTCATATTCTCCAACTTACGCGGTGTCAAGTCCCGCTGAGTAGGTTTCACACTCTCGTGTTATAATACTAGCGAAAATTTCCATGATTTAAAACATGTGCAAGCATATGTGGCGGTGACAACTCAATCTCGATACTTATATCGATATAGGGAAGACGTCTCAATCCCGATCATTGCATATGTATTTTCAGTTCATGTTTATAGTGTCATGAAACTTAGTTTTCAGATCTGTTATGCTTTCAGTTCAAGTAATGATTTCAAGCTTATGTTTATGTTTTATAAGTTTACAATTATTTTTTCATGCTTACAATTTACAGACATGTTTAAATATTTAGTTATGTTTCAGTTAATGTCATACGATCGTCAGCCAAGTTTACATTTTCAACTCAAGATTATGTTTTTTTATCTTGTTCATGATTTACAGCCACGCTCATGTTTTCGGTTCATGATTTAGTTTCCAGTCATGTTATGGGGTTTACTTTTCACGTCATGTTCATAAATTATTTCATATTTATGTTTTCAGTTCATGATGCAGATATTATATCAAGTTATAGCTTACAAGTCATGTATACAATCTACAATTACATTTATGGTTTGCATATTAATGATATAGTTTTCATATATGCATGTCATTTATAGTTCATGTTGCAGTGTATGTATGTATATGATTCAAATTATATTCCTCGATTTACTTATGCCCATCGAACCAGGTTTGAAATACCTTCAATTATATTTAAGACGTCACATTATAATACATTTCATTTCCTCTTTTGAATCACTAAGTAGTTCGCTCGGCTTACTCTTTCCATTTTCGATTAATGTGTTGCGGGTCTTTCACATACTTAAAGGACGAATTTAGAGAAGATGGGTACCAACTGCATTCATTAGTATCAGAGCCTACTAGTGAGTATGTTATCATGTTAGGTCGTGTGACCGCATGACAATAAGATATGTCATTCATGTTATGTTCATCATGTTGTATGTATCAAGTAAATTTATGAATCATCATGTTTCAGCCATGCCTGTTTATAATAAGTTATGGAAATTTAGTATTATAATGCATGTAGGAGTATCAAATATATATCACGGCATTCACGTCATGCATGTTTAAAGTAATTCAAGATAAGATATATGTGTTTTGAACAGTCCATGTGTAATGATACATGTATGAATAGTAGGGGTGGGTAAAAAAACCGACCGAATCGAACCAAACCAGACCGAATTTATGATTTTTTTTTCTAACGGTTCGGTTTGCGGTTCAGATTGGCCCACCCTAAATGGTTTACGGTTCGGTTCAGATGCTAAACCGAATCGCATCTGTTAAACCGAACAGAACCGTTATAATTAAAAAATTATATATTTTTATAAAAAGATTTGCATTTTTCTTTTAATTTTACTTTATGTTTTCTTTTTATTAGTATGTTAATACTTTTATTCTTAATTTTTTTGTTAATACTTTTATTCTTAAATTTATTTGTTAATAATTTTATTCTTAAATTTTTTGTTTTATGGTTTATTCTTGAAAGTAAGTTGTTGGATTTGTCTCTTAATTAGAATGATGTTAGCATCATTATTCGAGGTAATTTTTAAAAAATACAAGAATTAATTGTGCCTCATTTTTCAATTCTCTATTGAGTGCATGTGTTATCTGGAGTCACAGCTTACATCGTAGCACTTCATACTATTTGTTCTCTATACTAGTTTTTTTTGTCTTCACTTAAGTGGATGAATTTTTTTTAAGTAGAATAATCCGTAAACCGAACCGAACCGAACCAATCCGTAAACTGTTGATTTAAAAATTTTTCAATCCGAAACAAACCGTGATTTAATGGTTTGATTTAAGAGGTAAAAAAATCGAACCGTAAAATATGGTTTGATTCGGTTTTTAGCAAAAATCGAACCAAACCGAACCGCGCCCACCCCTAATGAATAATGCAAGTATTAGTCGGGAGACGTTCACATCATGATAGGCATGTTTAAGTCTTATGTAGTCATACAATGCACATGTTAGTCATAAGACTGAGGGAGATGGTTTCACTGTCCCCTACAGGTCGCGTCCCGGAAATACTGGGACGTGATATTTATATTGTAATATATTTTTTATTTTAAAATTTTTTATTTTATTTTTTTAATAAAAATATTAATTGTAGAGATTATATGCTACATATATTTTAATATAAGATTATAATATATCTTTTTATTATAATATGAAATAAAAAAATTAATTGTAGAGATTAAGTGTCATGTGACGTGATGAAAAAACTTACAAAATATTTAACTTTATATATATATATATATATTCTTTGTCGGATTATCTGTGATATTATTCAAAAATTAATCCGATAATAAAATATATTGTATTGTTATAATAATGTTCTTATTTAATAGATTTATTAATTTAATTTTATAATTTAATAGTATTTTTAATTGTAATATGATGATATAATATGTTTTCTTATTATAATACAATTCTTTTAAAAATATAATACATATTTTTATTGTGATATTTATTTTTTATAATTTAATAATAAAAATTTAATTATAGAGGTTAATTGTAGAGATTAAGTGTCACTTATATTTTTTTTATTTTAATGAGAGATTATAATATGTTTTCTTATTATAATAGGTTTCATTATTTAATTTCATAATTTAATAATAATAAATTAAAATATTATTCAATTAATTTAATTAATTAATATGTTTCTTATTTTAATAATATATTTGGATTTCGGTAATATTTTTAAAAATTATGAACCAAACTATTAATTTGTAAAGTAATAATACGTGCGCATAAAACATAAACACTAATAAAAATTAATTATAAAGAAAAAAAATTCATTACAGTATAAAATTATTATTATTTGATTCTAATTTTTATGTGGTATTTGATATGCATATATCATTTTTCTAATTATTATGAATTCGAGGGTACCTGATTTTCTTTTGCTTTTAGAAAGCTAATTTTATTGATTTGATTGTTGTCTAAAAAATATATTCAAAAACAGGATGGTGATGGTGATGATGATGATGTGATGTTGATGAGAATGTATGGTGGCTAATCATATGATTGTGATAGGATGATAATATGGTGGTGGTGTGTATTTGATGATGATAAGATTATGGTACAATGGTTGTATCCATTATTTTGTCAACTATTCCGAATTTTGAGTAATTGTTTGGTGCAACGGAGGTATGGATGATGTGGTATCACCAATAAATTAATAAATGACATATATGATTTAAGGCAGAACTCATAATTAGCCCACTGAACTTTTATCCGACTCCCACCAAATTTTTATTTTCACCATTTAGCCCACTGAACTCTTAAAAACGGTGTAACAAACCCATTTAGTGTAACGCCGTTTCGTTTACCGTCCACGTCATATTTTTCCGGTAGGAGTTGATGACGTGGCAGCCAACAGTGCAAATGCCAAATATAACATAACACATAATTGACCCCCTGAACTTTTATAATATATCTCATTAGCCCCATGAACTTCAATATTTTACCTATAAGCCTACATAACTCTCATAAATGATGTTAAAAACTTTTATAACTACATAAACCATCATCAACACAATCATGTCTTGAAAAAATTGCAAATGGTCTATTTAATTTCATTTGAACATTAATCAACACTACTAAAATAAATAAATTTTCAATATTAAAAAAATAATAGTAAAACACAATCATATCTGATTTTTAATAAATAATTTTAGAATAAATGTGACGCAACATATTAAATGGTCTACAATAACAATACAGAAAGACGAAAAAGAAACAGAATATTGAAACGAAAAATACAAAATAATAGACTTAGATTAACCAATAGTATCTAGAATAATGATATTTGTTTAATTTAAGGTGTGTAACAAACATGTTTAGATCAACAAATAATGATATTTGTTGATAATTTAAGTACCATGAATTTGTGTTTAATATGTTGTGTCACCTTTATTCTAAAATTATTTATTAAAAATTAGATATGATTGTGTTTTACTATTATTTTTTTAATATTGAAAATTTATTTTTTTTAATAGTGTTGATTAATGTTCAAATGAAATTAAACAGATCATTTGTAATTTTTTCAAGATATGATTGTGTTGATGATGGTTTATGTAGTTATAAAGAGTTTTTAACATCATTTTTTAGAGTTATGTAGGCTTATAGGTAAAATATTGAAGTTCAGGGGGCTAATGAGATATATTATAAAAGTTCATGGGTCAAATATGTGTTATGTTATATTTGACATTTGCATTGTTGGCTGCCACATCATCAACTCCTAACGGAAAAATCTGACGTGAACGGTAAACGGAACGGCGTTACACTAAATGAGTTTGTTATACCGTTTTTAAAAGTTCAGTGGGCTAAATGGTGAAAATAAAAGTTTGGTTGACTATTGAGATGTCGGATAAAAATTCAGTGGGCTAATTATGGGTTCTGCCTATGATTTAATATCCATCTTTTTAATTATTATTTTTTTTATATTTTAAGATGCATGACAATTAATGATTGGATTATTGTATGAATGATGTGATACCTCCGTTATATTGTATATTTTCTCCCGACTTTTAATTGTAATATTAGTACATATAATATTATCTTTAAATAAACAATAATCGTCATTAATCGTTTTTTTGTTTTTCATTTTTATTTTTACTAATTAGTTAAGATGTCATGATTATTCAATTCGACTCGAATCTGAACAATATGGATCCATATTAATAAAAATTCGGATATAAATTTGTATTTTAGTGTTCCATACTGATCTGATTCCTGATATGAAAATAAAATAAAAAATAGTTAAAAGTATTTTAATTTCAATTTTATTATGCTTTAGATTTATATTAAGGTTATTTAATAGTAGAAAAAATCATATTTTTTTATGGATTCGATTATCCAGAAATCCGCACTAATAATACCTATATCCGGATCTACATATTTTATTACATATCTGAATCCGCATATTTTATTACAAATTTGATGTGGATTCGGATTTGCAAAATAAAATACAGATCTAGATTCAAATTTATATTTTACCACTCTTACATGATTATTCTTTGTGCGAAAATTTTATTATATTGTTTTTTATTAGCTGTAACCAACCAAAAAAAAACAATTAATAGCTAGGGTTCAAAATCCATAAAGCACTTCTTGACATTATCATGTAAATGAATGTTCTATAGATGTAGCAAAAAGAAGGGGGAAAAGGTGAAATATATAGTAACTATGAGGGAATATCATGTCTCCATTGCCCATCAAGTGTTTGAAGCTTCAAGAAGTTATCAAATTCAAATAAATATTTAGTTGAATGCTTTTTTGATACTCAAAATCATATGAATTAGACAATGTGATTATTAGTTCTTTTAAAAAAGGAACATAAATAAGTTTTTTTTTTGTTTTTTATTTTGAAATCGTTGAAAATCTCACCGCCAAACCACTATTTCCGGGTTTAAGCGGAGCAGGTAAAACTTCAGACTATCCCAGACTCTTACAAGAAACGCATTCATTGAAATCGAACTCGGGACCTCAATATGAAATCATGAATCTTACATCACAAAACAACGTCTTTCAGGACCAACATAAAGAAGTTTGCTTATGAGAATTGATGCAAAGCACTAATAATTTATAATGTGGGGTTTTTTTTTTTTTTTTTTTTTTTTTACTTTGTCAATGTGTATATATATATATTCAAACCGTCTTGAGTCCATATAATTATAAATTACAATGGCATTTAAAAAAAAGTATTTATATACGTTTAATTTAATGCTATTTTTCATAGAAAATTTTGTGTTTTTGAGTATGGTAGTAATATAAAATGTGAAGGGAGGCCTCGTTTTTCAAATTTTAGGTAATATTAATTCAAGCAGGGATTCAAATTCGTTGTCTTCATTTTTAGATTGCAACAGCATGTATATTTTATTTAAAGCAATCATCAAGTGCCACGTCTCCAATTACATTTTAATAATAATAATAAAAAAAAAAAATAGAATACGTGTTCATATGTGCTACGTTTTATTTGATTCAATTTCAACACATTTATCATTAATTTTCCAAACTTTATAGATATATGATATTCCCAATTGCTGGTTAAAAAAATAAATCAACTCTCACATGATGATAATAATATTATTATTTTTCCCCTTAATTCACTCTCTTGAGTTAATCCACACATTAATGCTTGCTTGATTGACTCTAATCCATATCAGGGGTGTAAATTTTAGGATCAACCCGCGACTCGACCTGATCCGCGCGGGTTTTAAAAAAAATTAATGGTTTTTCGGGTTAACCCAACCTGATCCGAATTTTGTTGATTGGGTCTAGGGATGGCAGTGGGTAGGGTATGGTGCGGGTTTTCAATTACCAAACCCGCACCCGCATATGTAAATAAATTACCAAACCCGCACCATACCCGTTGCGGGTTTTAATTTTCATTACCAAACCCGCACCGCATATAAAAATAAATTACCAAACCCGCATTGGTACCCAGCGGATTTTTTGCGGGTTTTTAAAATATTGAATTACTTTGTGTTTTTAATAATATAATTTTTTTAATTAAATAATTTATTTTTAATTTCTAGCTGTAGTTTTCACATTTGTTTTTCATTTGACATATACAGCATGCATTGTATGTATATACAGTACATAGATAACATAATGTATGAAATACTCAGTACCATATGTTTATTTTTCATATAAACATAATTAAAACGAGTTCTTCCCCTCATAATTATAATGATCTAAATTAGTCAACTCAATCGACAATAAGCTAAAAAGTAATCACCAACCTTTGGTCATATTTTTTATGCTAAGTGTAATGAAAGTGATACTTACAAGGCTCAAGTGGTGTAAGTGTAATGAAGAAGCAGGAAAGCTACTGAAGTTGCAGCAAACACTAGTTTATTTTGCTCCTCTCCCGTTTCTGATTATGTGAACTTAATCCAATTTTTTGCATTATAATTTTATTAACAAGTGTGATTAAAAAAACAATAATAGTCATGCAAAAAATCTTCAGTTGGGCAGGTTACGGGCTGCGGCTGAGTGGGAGTGTGGAACTATGAATTAGTGTTTTAGGTTTAGGTTTTGTTAATTGTTTTTATATGAAGGTTTTTTTTTATATTGTCCTAAAAATATTAATTAATAAAAAATAATATTGCGGGTATGCGGATACCCGCAACGAATACCCGCATTTTTTTCTTAAATACCAAACCCGCACCGCACCCGCAGCGGGTTCTACTTTAAATACCAAACCCGCACCGCACCCACTAATAAATTTACCAAATCCTACCCATTGCGGGCGGGTTTTTGCGGGTTTGCGGGTTTATGGGTAAAATTGCCATCCCTAATTGGGTCACGAGTTTTATATTAAAACCCGACCTGACAATATAAATTTTTTTATTATTTTTCTAAAAATTTTATTAGTTTTTTAAAGTTTTTACTATTATTTCATTTATTTATTACTTTTGTTGTCTTGGAACTTTTTATATATGATAATTTTCGGGATATAAAATAACTAATATTTATATTTCAAAATAATTAATTCATCAATTTTTTCGGCGACCTGATGACCCAACCCGACCTGATCTGATCGGGTTTCACATCTCAAAATCCGAGTTCGGGTTTCCCGAGGTCTCATAAAATTTTAAAAAACCCCGACTCGTGAACACCTCTACTCCATACAATGATCAACACATTTTTTTAATTGTTACTTAATTTTATTATTTAATTTGATTTAAATATTGTTTTAATTCTCATAACCGGCTCTACATTCGAAAATTTGAATATAAATCTACAACTAAGGAGAGCTCCATTAACAACAATATTTGTACCATTACGAGGGGAAAAACTAATATAGGATAATTTCATAAGAACCGTCTAATCAATAAATGATACGTGTTTTAATTATATTAAAAATAATTAATTAAAATAGAAAAATAAAAATAATTAAAACACATATCATTCACTAATTATAGTCGGTACATAAATTTTTCTAATCGGTGATTAGGATTCAAATTTCAAGTGGTACCAGATTTGAGTTAAATGGACACTGACAAATCAGTTGCTGGCAATAGTTGATGGTGATTCGCGGTGGCCGCAACCCGCAAGTGATAATTTTATGTTTGTTAAATAGTTTAAATAATAAAATTAATATAAATATTTATTGAAATATATTATTAAATCTACATTTATCTTTTTAATATAAATAAAAATATATAATACAATCCACATGATTCCAAACTTAGTGTTGTGTTAAATTTAATAGAATATAATATAATACAAAATATCGCACCAATTTAATATATAATATTTTGTCATCGGTAGATAGATATTTGCCGTGGCTCTTTCTAGAGGATAATTTATTTTATTGTTTATTTAGTTTCTCTTAGTCATTCTACATAGATTTAGATATTTATTTTAGTTTTTCTCCACTAAAATCTATGTTTTTGGTGGTTGGAAGTAAATTTATTTATTTGATGTCTTATAATATGAGGCAGTACTGGCGACAGTTCACACATACTCTAATCTAAAATTAGGGTCACACATTATGATATAATTTTTATATTTTTTTTTATTATTTATCAATAGAAACCCTATTTTTTGCACTCCCATAGGTCACCCAAAACTCATGGAAAGTCATTGGTCATATATATATATATATATATATATGATTTTTTTTAGAAAAAAAAGATCTTCTAACTTATTGAGTTATGGTACATATTAAATTATATAAACAAAATATTGATTTCAATGCAATGTTATTTGTATTTTATCATATTGAAATATGTGTGTTTTTTTTTAATTAATGTGTCCCTTGTTGTTGTTTTTTTTTTTTTTTTTTTGAAATCGTTGGAAATCATGCCACAAAATCACAATTTCCGGATTTAAGCGGAGTAGGTAAAACCCCGACTAAAAACATACTCCATGGGTTCGAACACAGTATCTCAAGATGAGATATTGAACTATACATCACAAAAAAAAAAAAAAAAAGTGTCCCTTGTCTTAATTATAAGTGAAGGTTGCTACATTGGCATAGATTTGAAATTGATATGATCTCATCAGATTCGGCATCAAACTTAAAATGAACCTAATTCATTTGTAGCTAATTGAATTGGGCTGGGCTTAGGCCTATTGCCTGGATCAGGTCTTTTAGTTTGAGCCCAATCCAGCATACTATTATAATTTTATCCTCTTTTTTCTTTTACTCTCACTCTATTCCAATCCGGAATCGTGACGTGCATTAGCCATCTCAAATATGTTTGAGATCTTTTTTTTTTTTTTTTTAAATTTATTTTTTTATTTATTTTAACTAATAGACTTAAAGAAGTGATTTTTTTTTTATCAGCTTTCTTTGAATAGACTGTAATGCGATAACGACGACGATGATGATGATGATGATAATTAGTGTGTAACGATTATTAGGTTTATAATTAATTTTGTTTAAAGTTGAAGGGTAGATAAATTCAAATATATTTTTTAATTTCTTATATCTCTCAATGATCGAATCTAGATGGTGAATTTTATTAAAATATTTGAAAATCAATTCAACTGTATTCTCTCTTCGAGTTAATAATTAAATGTACTATTGAAAGTTGAAATCATGTTTAAATTATCAACCTTCGCGAATAAATCATGTCATCACAAGGACTCAACATGTAATTTCTGATTTGAAAAAAAAAAAAGAAAAAAACAAAACTAATACATCTAAAACCTAACAATGTCAATTAGTTTGTAGATTTGTTTAAATTTTTCAATCATGAGAAGAATTGTATTGACACGTGACCAATAAAGGATAACCACGTGTCAAAAAATAAAAATTTAAAAGCATTTTAGTAAATGAAAAGATTGTGGGCTTTATAAGAGGCCTATAAATAGAGTCTCTAAGCCCTATTGTACCATTAGAGTATTTCAATCGCAAATTCAAAATTTATTAATGGATATGTATTTGTATCTCTTTTTTAAAATATTAAGAGGTTTATTGTCTCTTTCCGGTGTCATTTTCACATAAAATAATCAAATCACTTCATTGGTTTTTTAAATTCTTTAAATCTATCGATATTATAATATGGAGACTATTGAGAATCTAAATCAATATATTTATATTACAATTCAAAGATCTATCGAGCATAATTTAAAAATTTATGTGAACTAATGAGGAGACATCTACTCTTCACTAATATTTGAAGTAATGATCAATAAATTAAATTTTATTTTCTACCTACACAATAATATAATTTTAGGGTTTGGACTGAAATTGATGAACAACCAATATCAATACTAATATTTATTAGTACCGAGTTTATATTGAAAGGGGCATCAATTATCGTCAAGTGGTAAGACCATATATTATGGTCCCGATATTCAGAGGTTGAAATCATTCTCTCTCAAAACAAACATAATTAACAAAATAAATAAATTTTCCCTTTTCCGCAACTCTCTAAAGTGCACATATTTTTTCTAATTTTGAATTTTTTTTTCTCGAAATTAGACATTTTTTTCAACACCACCCACATTTGTGGAGGGGAATATTGTTAATATTTTAATCATTCACTTTTAGATATTTAAAAAAAAAAAAACTAACAGTTCTATTTTTCCCTTAAACCGATACGATTTAGTCATTTAAAATCAAACCGAATTAAACTCGATATTTCAATTGGTTCGATTAAACTGAACCGAACGCCCACGTCTACCCATTACATTTCTAATTCATTTCTGATAATTTAAGAACACACAATAAATTGAGATTAACTTATAATAATAAAATATGTGTGCTTCGTGCCCTCGTAAGTTTCAAAACACAGATAATGGTAAGTTGTTGGTTTTTTACACAAGTGGACATGATCACAAGAAAATACATCTAGTGAGATTCGAACATTAAACCCGAGAATGAGCAAACCATTCAAGTCCAATATCTTTACCACTGAGGTAACCCATTGGATTAAGTGTCATTAATCATTAGTCTTAAAAAAAATTATAATTTAAGACATGATTTCTAATTAATAATTTTGGTGGTCTGCCAAACCTTGTTTTAGAAAAATCCAAATTGAATGCCCCATTTTTAGTTGGTTCATATTCATATCATGAGGGCCACTTCTCCCACCCCTCCTGAGAGCCACACCTTCTTGTCCTCCTTCCAAATTTATAAAAATATTACATTCTTTCAAAAAAATCTCCCCTCCCCAAATTTATATATATAAATATATATTAATTTAAAAATAACATATATATATTTATTTCATTTTATTAATTAATTTTTTATTTTATAATTTTTTTGTTCAATTTATATTTTTTTTTTGCTCTTTATATATATATATATATATTTAATTTTTATATTTTAAGTGTAACTTTTATATTGTTATTTGTACTTTTTTTTAAATATATATTTTTCTAATATACATGAGAATATTTTTATTATACATAAGTAGTGTTAAAAAAATTAATAAATAAAGAATCAAAAAAATTAAATGAATAAATGAACACAAAATAAATAACAATAAATAAGAAATTTGTAATATTTATTAAACAAGTAAAAAAGAATAGATATATAAAGAGCAAAAAAAATATAAATTTAACAAAAATAAACAAAATTATAAAATAAAAAATAATTAAGAAAATGAAATAAGTATATATGTTATTTGAAAATTAATATATATATATATATATATATATATATATATATATATTATGAAATAAGTATGTTGATGGTGTTTTCAGGACCTATGTTATTTAAGGAGTACGACAGGGGTAAAAAGGGTAATTCCCTTCTCGGTCGAAATCATTAATGCCGACCCACCACTAAGAGCACTTTATGATCAGTGACCGACCACTTTGGTTCGGAATACCGAGCATTATGAGATCGGTAGTAGCATTCCCGATTCAAAGGACCATTGTAGCCGACCAGATCAAGACCGACCATATGCGGGATATGCTCCAGAAGATGGCATCCTATTTTTACGGATAAGAAGATAAGTTATCCTATTTTCATGGGGAAAACTGGTGAATCAGAGTCCTAGTAGGCTAAAGAGAGTGAAGGTAGTTTTAATTAGGAATCCTTATGGGAAAAAAGAATAGTTTTGACTAGGAATCCTTATGGGAAATGAAATTGTTTTAACTAGGAAATTCTTGTACAAATAGGAATATGATTTCTTCACCATTATAAATAGGAGGGTAGAGTGAGTGTAGAGGGGGGGAGAAGGAAGAGGATCAAGATCAGAATCAATATCAAGATCATTACGATCAGACTTGTAAACACAAGAGATATCAAAGAAGCATATCTCAGTAATAAAAAGTATCATTCGTTCTGTGCCCATGGACGTAGGTCGGACCAAGATCCGCCGAACCACGTTAAACCCCCTTGTTGATTGGTGTATTTATCTGTTTTCTGCTAAATTTGCCTTTGGTCCCCCATAACCAAACAAATTCACTATTGAAGGAGGATTTCCTCGGGAGTGATATTCCCATATTGCCCTGAACCAAAATCCACCGTCAACAGTTGGCGCCGTCTGTGGGGATTCAACAAAAAGCAACTCGCGTAGTAAGACAATGGCGGAAGGCGGAAACCACCAGTCGTCAGGGAACTCGGCTGCGGATTGGATGGAGAAGATCGAGAGAACCTGAGGAAGGAAAGGGAGGAAAACCAAATTCTGCTAAAAACCATAGTAGACCGGTTAGAAAAGATAGAAGGAGCGCACGACGGAAATTCGAGACAGGGACTAGCCGACGAATGAACGAAATAGCAGAAGGAAAAAGAATTGCCGATACAAGTGAGGACGACAGACCCCGAGGAGGGGTCCCTACAGGGTAAGATCTGTGGTGGTGCAGAAAGATTCCCAGACCGAGGACATGTGGGAGGAAGAGGATGACAAATCATCACCAGACTCCTCCTATGATGGCCCTCACAACACCCGGAGAAGAGGGAAAGAATATGACGAAAAAGTACGGGAAGATACCGAGCTCGAGAAGCACCACTCCCAAGATAACAGAAAGAGAAGAAACCGCATGAGGTGGCATGGAACCAAAAACAGCAGCATGAAATCTTGGTTACGTGAGGAGCTGACCAAATGGGGAGTATGCCCCAATACAGACAGAGGGGATGCCCAGGACGGCAAAGATGAGTCCCCCCTCACAGAAGAAATAAAATCAGAGAAATTCCCAAAAAGATTCAGCATGCCAAATATGGCGCCATACAAAGGCCATACCGATCCCAAAACCCACGTCGAAGGCTTCGTCCTACTAATGGAGGTACAAGGGGTAACAGGGGACGCCATTTGCAAAGTGTTCTCCTTAACTCTAGCCGGACCGGCCATCCTATGGTATAGAAGCCTAGCCCCAAGAAGCATCAGCAGCTTCACACAACTCAGAAAATCATTCATACGGCACTTCAAGGGGGCTTGCGTCCCCAGAAAGACAGTTGGAGAACTAAGACTTATGAAACAAAAAGACGATGAACCTTTGAAGATATTTATTGAAAGATACCATAATATGGTCCTCAAAGTCGGAGGATATGAATCCCCCGAGGCCCTGGAAAACTTGAAGGGAGCCTTGAAAGTCGGGAGGCTATGGACCCACCTAAGGATCCAGGACACCCCGGACTACGCAACCGCCCTAGAGGTGGCCCGAAAATTCGTTCTATTAGAAAACGAGGAGAAAATATCCCGAAGAGGGAACACCATCAGAGAAAGGACCACAACGTAAGGGGACATGCCACGAATGGGTGCAGAGACCTGCGGGAGCAGGTGGAAGACTTGGTGAAAGAAGGCTATCTCAGTGTGTACATAGACCATTTGGTTTTTGAGGTCGACCAAGTTGATAGCGGAAGTCATCCGGTCGGATGCGTGGAATGCTGAGATGCAGAGAGGATGTATTAAGAAGAGCCTTGCTTGTAGCAACCCTCGTAGAGTTGCAAGAAAGGCAACGGATCCCCAAAAAGGTCTGCTCTTGTACCGCCGAGACCGATGTCTCTTTCCGGCTCAGGTATGCTCTTGTACCGCCGAGATCGATGTTTCTTTCCGGCTCGGGTCTGATCTTGTACCGCCGAGACCGATGTCTCTTTCCGGCTCGGGTCTGCTCTTGTACCGCCAAGATCGATGTTTCTTTCCGGCTCGGGTCTGCTCTTGTACCGCCGAGACCGATGTCTCTTTCCGGCTCGGGTCTCCTCTTGTACCGTCGAGATCGATGTTTGTTACAGCTCGGGGTCGGGTTACGTCCCACCGAGTCGTGCTTATTGGCCTGGGGACGGAATATTCCCCCAGAACCAAATGTCTCTTAAGCTCGGGGTCCTCAGAATATTCAGGGACATACTCGTTACATAGGATCCGTGAGAAGCATAGCACGGGGATGGATGATACCTCCGTGGCGATTGCTTGCTCCAGTGTTGCCGAACATAAGGAGGAACATGCCCTTAATGTGTCGAGCACTCTTTTTACCCGATGTAACGGATCCGTGGGAAAGCATAGCACGGCGGATGATGATGCCCCCGTGACGATTGCTAGCTCCAGTGATGCCGGACCTAAGGAGGAATATACCCTTAGCATCCCGGACACTCTTTGATCCATTCATCATTTGGATCCGAGAGAGGCGCAGCACGGGGATGCGTTGTGCCCCTGTAGCGTGTGTCTGCTCCAGCGTGGTAAAGAGGAGCCCTCGTACAATACACAGGCTCCACAGTGACCCAACGTGTAGAGGATGTGCCCTTACCATTCAAACGCTCTACTGATCCAAATCCTGGTTCGCCGGGATACTGAATTGAAAGATTCAGAATTGTGTTTTGGAAACCGCGGACATGACGCTGTTTTAAGGAATCCGTGCTGTTGTTTACGCTTGTGAAAAAGTTTTGCTTTGGGACAAGTGCTAAGTCACACCCACTTTTTGATTTTATCTTCGAAAGTTTTGTTTTTATTTTTTCATCGGTCTGACAAAGGGACGCCCAAGTCAGATTCGATAGGGTTTTAAAGATGGATACACTTCTCATCTGAATAAATCCCAAGGATTAACCAGTGCTCGGGGCTGGATTTGTTCCGCCGAGGCCACTTGGTTAATCGGCTCGAGGCTGGATTCGTTCCGCCGAGACCACTTGTTTCTTTCCGGCTCGGGTCTGCTCTTGTAACGCCGAGATCGATTTTTGTTTCAGCTCGGGGTCGGGTTACGTCCCACCGAATCTACCTCTTTGGACTGGGGACGTGACATTCCCTCAGGTCCAAGTGTCTTTCTCAGCTCGGGGTCGGGGTACGTCCCACCGAGTCAGCCCTTCGGACTGGGGACGTAACATTCCCCCAGGTCCAAGTGCCTCTCTTCATTCGGGGTCGGGTTACGTCCCACCGAGTCTACCTCTTTGGACTGGGGACGTAACATTCCCCCAGGTCCAAGTGTCTTTCTCAGCTCGGGGTCGGGGTACGTCCCATCGACTCAGCCCTTCGGACTGGGGACGTAACATTCCCCCAGTTCCAAGTGCCTTTCTCAGCTCGGGGTCGGGGTACGTCCCACCGAATCAGCCCTTCGGACTGGAGACGTAACATTCCCCCAGGCCCGAGCATCTCTCACAGCTCGAGACAAGATCACATGCCACCGAGCACATCATCGTTAGCTCAGAGGCAAAATTTTCTCCTCACAATCGAGATTGGATCAGTCAGGGGTCATGACCTCTAAATCTCTGGTACAGATATTACAGAGGAGGAGTCATTTTTAGTTTGGACAACAAGAGGAACTTCATCTCCTGATGGAACGACCCAAGTAAACAATTTTCTTTGAGGTGGAGAATCGTTCTGAATAGGGTCAGCATCTCTAATAACCAAGGATATGAAGATAGAAACAGAAGACTTAGTTGATGGCGAAGGTAATTTCTCTGTTATTTCTGGAAACGACCACCAACAAGGCGATCAGCACACCATCTTTTTTTATATAGTTCCCGGCATCAATTCGCAAACTCGTTGTTACCGAGAACTAAGGGACAGATGTTGATGGTGTTTTCAGGACCTATGTTATTTAAGGAGTACGGCAGGGGTAAAAAGGGTAATTCCCTTCTCGGTCGAAATCATTAATGCCGACCCGACCACTAAGAGCACTTTATGATCATTGACCGACCACTTTGGTTCGGAATACCGAGCATTATGAGATCGGTAGTAGCATTCCCGATTCAAAGGACCATTGTAGCCGACCAGATCAAGACCGACCATATGGCGGGATATGCTCCAGAAGATGACATCCTATTTTTACGGATAAGAAGATAAGTTATCATATTTTCATGGGGAAAACTGGTGAGTGAGAGTCCTAGTAGGATAAAGAGAGTGAAGGTAGTTTTAATTAGGAATCCTTATGGAAAAATGAATAGTTTTGACTATGAATCCTTATGGGAAATGAAAATTATTTTAACTAGGAAATTCTTGTACAAATAGGAATATGATTTCTTCACCATTATAAATAGGAGGGTATAGTGAGTGTAGAAGGGGGGAGAAGGAAGAGGATCAAGATCAGAATCAATATCAAGATCATTACGATCAGACTTGTAAACACAAGAGATATCAAAGAAGCATATCTCAGTAATAAAAAGTATCATCCGTTCTGTGCCCGTGGACGTAGGTCGGACCAAGATCCGCCGAACCACGTTAAACCCCCTTGTTGATTGGTGTATTTATCTGTTTTCTGCTAAATTTGCCTTTGGTCCCCCATAACCAAACAAATTCACTATTGAAAGAGGATTTCCTCGGGAGTGATATTCCCATATTGCCCTGAGACCAAAATCCACCGTCAACAAAGTATTATTTTGTAAATGAATTATTTGTAAATGAAATAAGTATATATAGGTATCATGGGGTATTATTTTATAAAGGGGGGAGATTTTTGTAAATTCATGAGGGAGACGGGGTGGGACGTGTCGGGGGTGGAAGAAATAAAATTCACATATCATTATGAAATATAAAAATTTTTTGACTCAATTTATTTTTTCGATTCTATTCGATTTTTAAGTTGCTAATGTTTTTGTCATCCCTAATAAAATCCACCTTCAATGCAATAATTTTCATTATTTTCCATTGAGATTTAAATTATTTATCATAGTATTATATTCAATTATTATTTCTTTATTTATTCGTAAAATATTGTGACGATAGACAGATGAATGTGGTTCGTAAGGAGCAGTCCCACCTAATGTCAACTAGATCAATCAAAACTTTGATTCGCATTGAAAAATTCAAAGCATTAAAAGATTGGCATTCAATTGAAGACAACATTTTTGTTTCATTCGAAACTGTAAACTCGCCCAATGTAGCTGCCACGTGGCATCTGAGAAAACAAATGGGTTGGGAGACCAATTTTTTTTTTTTTTTTTTTGGGATTCTTATTTAATACGCGATCCAACTGCCCTGACGTACATACGAATGATATGCTATATCATCCTATTAATATTTTGAGACATATATATATATATATATATATATATATATATATATATATATATTAATATTAAAATTAATAAATAATAATGAAAAGATAAAATTATTAATTAACACATCATATTTTTAAAAATTTATCCATTGAAAAAATTTCATTTTACTTAACTTTTTGTTCGTTATTGATGATTATCTACCACTCATCTATAGAGTCGGTAAATTTTTCCGTTCCATCTCGTTTAAGGTGAGATTTGAGATATAATTGTTTGTTTCAATTTAAAAATGGGACGAAATAGAATAAAAAAAATCTCAAAATTATGATTATTTGGGCATTGATACAATAATAGGACTATTGTAACAATGTGTATAATGCGTAGAAAGAATTCTCAAAATTTTTGAAATTGTTTTAGAAATTTTCGACAGAAAATCGCACTAAAGGCAAGCTGGAATTATAAGTGTTCAGCCACTGCTACTATAATTGAATCACTATAGCAGTGAGTTGATCTGATTCCTCGACTGATCCGATTTTCCGGTTATTCTAATATCCCGGTTGAATAAGTAAATCGGTTAATGTGTAACTGCGAAAAGTGTTTCTGAAAATGTGATTTTAAGTCTTTATGCGTAATCACTTATAATATTTGATATTAATGAGTGAATATGGCGAAATACAGATAAATTATAAGCATATGATACCAGTTAATTTATTCGGATTAAAAATTAATTTAAAAGTCGATTTTGTCTGCTGTCGCGCTTTCGTTGCATTTTCCTCAATAAATAATGACTATGAACAATGGTATTTATAGAGAGGCTTTGAGAATGGGTGCGGAGAACAAAAAGAATATTAAGGGTATTTTTGGTGTTCCAATAGATTGATGATGTATTTTTAATAGATAAATTATTTTTATTTATAAAAAAATAAATGGTTGTTTTTTTATTATATTATAGAGTGTAAATTGTAGGGGTTTTATGGCAAAAATCCGGTAACGCAGCGGAATAGTGGAAAATCAAAATTTTCCGATTTCAAAATTTTTCTTGGATCAATTAAATAAACTTATTTATTTAATTATCCAATTATTAAATTTTGAAAAATTACACAAGAAATCAAATTTCTTGGTAATTACCGAATTGCCCCACAACTTTGCAAATTGATCATTTTAGTCCAAAAATTGTCAAATACAATTTTGGATGATTCTAAATCATTTCTAAAATGATTTTCAACATATCCAATACATCAAAATCAGATTGCAACAAAATCCCAAACTTTTGCCTAATTGCCGTGAGCACCCCGAATTTTCGAATAATTTCATTTTGGTCATTTTGTGTTCTAAACATGCCAAGATCAAATCCAATCAACCCAAAAATTTACATGCATCATATACACTCCATAATACATCACATATATGAAAAGCCCCAAATTTGGAAGGGCTTAAGAACCCTAATTTTACAATTTCACCAAATTGACCAATTTTACCAAATCTTTAAAATCCAACACTTTAATTCATTCTTTGCAATACCAAAAAAGTCTCACCACTTTGAAATAACTCTAGAACAATTCTAGGTATCCAAGGAGTGGCTCAACAACTCTAGAATGACAACTTGATTTTCAAAAAATCAAAAGTAAGCCTTTGAAACCATTTCAAGCTTACTTACATGCATACATCTTTCATTCAAGTTCACAACCAATTAAACACAAACTATAAGAGTAGAGATAACATCAAAGCATCACAAATTGAAGCTAAGCATGTTAGAAATATTTTTCATGTTGAAGACTTTAACGAAAAACTTACAAAAACAAGATTTTTCCAAGCTTTCTTCTTTAGCCTCCAAGTCTTTTCTCTCAACTACTTTTTTTTTTATTTTTCCGTCTAATGAACTTATGAAACCCTAAAATGAAATAAATAATTTATACTTCACCCAACTAGCTTGGCCGAATTTGGTGTATATTAAATATCTAGATATTTTTTTTTTGTTTCATTAAATTTGCTTTATCAACTTGTAAGCTTTATCATCAAACCATTTAATGAATTTATTAAAGTCAAATAAAGCATTTCCATAATCATCACAACTTAGGATATTTATATTTTTAATTAATTTAATTATTTAACAATTAAATAATTATTTAAATACAAATATATTAAATATATGTATTATATTTACATTAAATATAAAATACATATATATTTATGATATTAGTCAAATATCTCAATTTGACAATTAATTAATGTGTATTTGATAAAAATCTATCATTAAATGCAAATACACAAAAATTAGGAAATGACTATTAGGTCCATTCACATGTATTTTTCGTTTAACCTTTAAACGACTTATAAATAATCATTATTATTTATAAATATTGTCATAGTGCTCTACGAGTATATTTCATTAGTGAAACTCTATAGATTCAGGCATATCCATCACGAAATCTAATTTCGTGTCCATAATTTACCCACCCGTAAATTATGACGATCACGGATAAACTCGCTGAATCATACAGGTCGAGGTCATGGCAAATGTATAATTCCTCCGTCACAAGTATCCAGATATATCCCAGAGATATAGATATAAATGTCAAATCTCTCTAGGGACAATCTCGTCGACGTCTCTATTAGTAATCTAAAAAAGAACACTTAGAACTGACTTCTAAAGTATACCACGGGCCCATGGTTTTTATCTGATTGCCAATCATATATGGACTACCTATGTTTTGTACACAAAACTGACGGATCCTATCTCGACACACACATGACACCCAGAGGATCTGTCCATACCCAACGAACAGACGGAGGTCTGATCTAAATAGATTGGTGACGTGACTGCCATCTAAGTGTGGAAGATGTCTAATGTTCCCACGGTGGTATTCAACCCGAGAAGATTCTTATTGACGTTGGTGTACCATCCATTAAGAATCTTCGATGAGTCGTTTAGTGTTTATCCGCTATAAACACCTACACATCTATACGAGTCCCCAAGACTCATGGTTCATTGAGAAACCATTAGAATCATGTATTCCAGTATACGACATGTACCGGTCTCAACATGTTTACTTTACTGACCAAGTAGTGTAAACCTTGACTAGGAACAGTCTGAGAATGACAACGTCATGATACAACTCAATGTCAGTTGCGACACTTTTGCAACTGTATCATGACTAATCATCCTAAGGTCTATTATGTCTTTACCATATTAAAAGATATATTATATTATAGAAACTGCTTATTTTATTCATAATAAAACGTTTTACAAAAGTATTCTCAAAGAAATACAACCAGGAATTGGCGCTCTGAGCACCAACCCCAACAAAAACTCCCACTTGCTCTAGTGCCAATATCGATTGTATCTAATACCCATCGACTCCACATGTTTATCAAATAACTTCGGAGGTATGGCCTTCGTAAGCGGGTCTACCATATTATCTTCACTCGGTAGCTTGCACACGATAATATCCCCTCGCGACACAATCTCTTGAATGATGTGGTACTTCCTTTCCACATATTTCGACTTCTGATGCGCCCTCGGTTCTTTTGCTTGCGCAATGGCTCCAGTATTATCACAGTTTAACAGAATCACATTCTCGATACTTGGGACAACTCCCAATTATGTGATAAAGTTCCTAATCCAAACAACTTCCTTTGCAGCTTCAGAAGCTGCGATGTTCTGATGCGCCCTCGGTTCTTTTGCTTGTGCAATGGCTCCAATATTATCACAATTTAACAGAATCATATTCTCGATACTTGGGATAACTCCCAATTCTGTGATAAAGTTCCTAATCCAAACAGCTTCCTTTGCAGCTTCAGAAGTTGCGATGTATTCCGCCTCTGTGGTGGAATCTGCTGTTGACCCCTGTTTGGAACTCTTCTAGCAAACTGTACCTCCGTTAAGGGTAAAGATGAATTCAGATGTAGACTTTCTTTCATCGGGATCTGATTGGAAGTCGAAATCCGTATAGCCGTTAACTTGCAATTCAATTCCTCCATAAATTATCAACTTATCCTTAGTACCTTTAAGATACTTCATGATATGTTTAATGGCCATCCAATGGTCATTTCCTGGATTGGACTGATATTTACTAGTTACGCTAACAACGAAACTGATATCAGACCTAGTACATAACATGACATATATTATGCTACCCAAACACGAAACATAAAGTTGGTTAGATATTCTAACATTCTCATTGTAGGAATTGTATTTTTGCATGTGATACCCGATGAGGAGTCTTATTTGGAGACAACTATCTCTTAAGTCGTGGAAGTCGCGGGAAACGGTCGTCGGAAGGGAAGCGTCAAGAATTGACGTTTTGTTGGACTTAGTTCACGTGTTTAGCTTCGGGTTCGCTGTTGGATCTCCGTTTTAAAACTTAACCTTAGCCCAAGCCCATTAAGTCACATCCAAGATAATTAAAACATTTAAAATATATGTCACAAATTAAATTTAAATTAAATCTAAGTAAATTAAAACCAATTAATTAAACACAAATTAAATTAAATTGAATGAATTAAAATCAATACCAACAATAAATTAATATAATCACTCCAATTTAAAAAACAAATCAATATAATTTAATTCCTAATTTAATAAATCACTCACCAAATTAAACAAATCAATCACCAAAAATAAAGATATTATTGCCTAAATATTATCACAATCAAATACACATAATTTTAATTGATTTATTTCCTAAATAAAACCATGGCAACAAACCCAACACCCTCTCAATATATAACACAAACACAACTAAACAAACCCTAGGTCCTCTTCTTCCACCTCTAATCTCCACGGCAATTCACCAAATAAAAATACAAACCCTAATCCTTAGCAGCCCTCTCTCTCACGATACACGCACAACCTTTGTCTCTCTCACTACTCACGGGAAGCCCTCACGCACCAGACATTCAGAAACCCTAGCATCAACTCTCGCTCAGCTCTCTCTCTTTAACAACAAGACCGCAACAAACAAACTCAAAATAAACCCTAGCCTTTAACAACCAACACTCACGCCAATCGCCATAGCAACTAACCATCAGAAGCCCCTCTTTCTTTCACGCACTACAGCCACAAGCTCCCAAAACCGAGCCACAAGCAACCCATACACGGCGACATAATAACCACAAACTGCCCCCTTTGCAAACACACAGCCCCACCGACTGAACAAACAACAAAAAGACGAGCCCTCAAACACACACTGCCATTCGACACCTGTGCCACTACTCCTTAACGCACGCCACACGGCCTCCTTCCCTTCCCCTTCACCAGCAGCTTGCCTCACGCCCTTCACGGCTGTCCACTGCTCACACCCTTTGCCGTCCACAAACAATCAACACACTGCTCATATCACTCTCCCACATCGCCTAGCAACAGTTCCCCCCCTCACAAGTCTTCAGCGCCTAATTACCTCAACTTACACTGTTCAACACATTAACGTAATTTGCCTTCACACAGCCTGTCTTTCACGCAAATCAGCCCACTGATCACGTAAATAGCCCCCTTAAAACAGCCCTCTGAGTGCAATCACACAGCAGCCCTCAAGCCACCTAGCAGCTAACCTCATTATCCCTTCATCACGCCACAAACTCATTCATCAGCCCTTCAGCTTAAGACCTCACGCCAACAGCCCCTGCACCCTCCATTCAATTCACAACCTCTCGGTCCCTCTCATGCAACACCCCTTCACGTAACCAGTAGCTCAATTCACTGCCAAACTTCACGCCCAGCAAACCAAACCAGCCCATGCACACGTTCACTGCCAAGCTTTAACAGCCCTCTAAACCGTGAAATAGGTTATCAAAAACAGTCCCGGAAATCCCAAAACAGCAGCGAAGCGGAGTGAAAACACTAGCCCGAACATCGAAACGACGAGGAAAAACGTTGGATTAGTGAACCAGAAAAGAAAAGTTGTGGAATATCAATCCTTCCGACGGCCGTGTAACGCGCTTTCGAGGAACGACAAAAGAGGTTAGACCTGAGGGCACCCTTTTATTCATTATCTTTCGTTTATTTTATTAATTTGAATATTATCGCATGAGAGTCGTTTGAGGCATGATGTGATTGTTGGATGAGCGGGATATGTGTTCCCTTTTGTGGTATATCGGATGGAAACCCGGACGTAAATTCCATAGCCGATTCCGAATGGACGGTAGTATGGTCTGCACTCGGGATACAATGCCACGTACCACTTAAGATACACGTATCTCGTCTCATCCAAATTTGTATTTGAGCATGTTATAGTCTTTAGGTTATTCGTTTATTATTTAAAGCATGGTTTAATTTAGTTTGTTATTTATTTGTTAAAGCATATTTAGGTTGTTCCTTATGCATGTTATTAGTTTATGATGTATTGGATAATGATTTATACATGTTGATTTAATGGTTCAATAGGCTTGTTGTGTTACATTGCGTGAAATTATTTGGATGAAAGCATGTTAGATCTAAGTACCCTTCAGCATGAATGATGAATAGATTCAGTTAGTTTATTGCACAAATTATATCATCACAAGTGACATAAGTAAGGGACCATTCCGAACCCAACGGTTTGAGGTCTTCCCTTGCGAGGGGTGAGTGCGGCCTTAAATCTTTGTCCCGGTTCACACCGGGTGGCGACTCCATGTTATTTCATACTTCCCAACTAGGCCGCGAGCCTAGAACAGCGTCGTCCAGGTCCTGTTCCCACAGTCTGGCGACTCCACTGGGGATAAGAGAATTGGCCCCGAAATCATGTCTTGTGATGTGTATGATTTGTGCATTAGTTGACCGTTTCTATAGTGGGTTGAGGGAGTTCAATCAAAGGCATTGTCATAAACCCGCATGAGAACCATAGTTGTATATCCTATAGAAGTTGCCCCTTTATGCTTTTGATAACCACATTCATATTATATCTCATATGTCGCATGCATCTCATGCATACATGCATCATGTTAACCCTTTGTGTCTTAAAAGCCATCATAGATATCCGTTGGGTTAGAGAAAAAAAAGGGGTTTGTCAAGGGGATTTTAGCAAACATGGATAGCGGGGAAGAGGAAATCGAGACACAGAAAACCTTACGGTAAGGATAGAAAGACCATTGGGGGGGCCTTCAAAAAAAAGAAAAAAAAAAAGAAAAAGAGAGGAAAGAAAAAAAAATGAAAAAATGAAAAAAAAAATTGTTTGTTTTAGTCATTGATAGTTAGACATAAGTCCGATGATGAAATTGATTGCTTTAGGGCGAAACCTTAGAAACGATAAACTTTTGACGTGCTTTTATCTGATGCTTTGAGTAATTGATCTATGTTAGACTCGTAAGCTCTTGATTATGGTTCTTAGTAGTGAAAACCTGAGTAGTTAGCAAAGTGACTAGTCGAAGAAATTGTAGGTCGGTGAATGACCGTTTGCTTAGATGTCTATCTTGATTTGTTTATGTTATGATGTGTGGTATGGTTGAAAATGAAAGAAAAGTCTCTAAAGAAAAGAATTGAACCACCTATAACCGATAAGCGTGAAGCTACCCATGGGCGAGTATTAGGACCACCATGAGGAGAAATGCTACCTTAAAGGGTAGGTGTGTTGAAAAAAAAAAGAGAGAAAAAGAGAAAAAAGAAAAAATGAAGTTCAAAATGAAAAGAAAAAAAGAGAGACAAAGGAAAAGAAAGATAAACCATACTACATTGAGCATGGAAAAGCAACTGCATATATAATTGAGACATCTAGGTTGGTTTGACCCACCGATCCCGATTTTTGAAACAAAATCATTGAGTTGGCTTGCTTAAGGATCAAGCTGTGAAAGAACCTTTCCACACACACACTTTGAGACTGGCATAGATCATTTATTCAAAAACTCAGATTTGAGTTGCATTCAGTGTTTTGAATGTTCTCTGGTTTCATTACTGGGCATTCCTTGAGGACGATAATATGTATAACTATTGGGACTATTTCGTAGCATGTGACATAGTATGATGATATGGAAGGCCCCACCATGTGGTTCATCTTGACCAAGTGCAAACAGCGGAGAACATAAAGCTAAATTAAGACTAGGAGCGACCAGTCTACCACCCCGTGAATAAGAAGAATAACAAGAAATTGAGCCATGAGACCAGAGAGAAGACTGAGCAATCACTTGGAGAACTGGCGGAAGACCTAACCCAGCGGAATAGGAAATTCATTCATGCATGCATGCATACACGTAACATATTTTGCATTCTTTTTTGTGTTTGTTTTGTTTTGTACTCACATGTTTCAAAGAAGAAAAAGAGAAAGCGGCAAAGATAAGCCAACCAGAATCAGCAACATATGAGTAGTAGTTTTGGGGATGAGTCCCAAGGTTGAGGCCCATATCAGTTTCAGTTTGGGGATGAGTCCCAGGGTTGAAGTCCATAACAGTTTCAGTTTTGGGGATGAATCCCAGGGTTGAGGCCCATATCAGTTTCAGTTTGGGGATGAGTCCCAGGGTCGAGGCCCATATCGTCAGAATTTTGGAGTGAATCAGAGAATGAATCCCAAGGTCGAGGCCCACATCAGCAGAATCCGAGAATGGAATAAGGTTCGAGAATGAACAAGCCAAGAACGGTAATCCAGAAATGGAGTAGAGTTCGAGAATGAACAAGCCATGAATGGTAATCCGAGAATGGAGTAGAGTTCGAGAATGAACGAGCCAATGATGGAAATCCGAGAATGGAACAAGGTTCGGGAATGAGCAAGTCAGGAATGACACTCCGAAGATGGAGCACGTTTCGAGAAT
Organism: Zanthoxylum bungeanum; assembly: GCA_019454045.1. Taxonomy (NCBI): domain Eukaryota; kingdom Viridiplantae; phylum Streptophyta; class Magnoliopsida; order Sapindales; family Rutaceae; genus Zanthoxylum; species Zanthoxylum bungeanum. The sequence goes on along the minus strand of SKCR01031739.1, from coordinate 184,016 downwards.
GGACCACCTCACAATAAAGGTTCAGGAACAGACCATCTCATACAGCACAGTTCGAGAATGAACCATTACATCAGCATCAGTATCAGTCTTGCCGGGTATGGCAATCTGGGGGCGAAGCCCACATTAACTATCAGTATTAGTCTTGCCAGGTATGGCACTCTGGAGGCGAGGTCCACATCATTACTAGCATCAGTTCTGCCGAGTATGGCACTCCGAGAATGGAGATACAACATCAGTTCTACCGGGTATGGCACTCCGGGTATGGAGATACAGCATCGGTTCCGCCGGGTATGGCACTCCGGGTATGGAGATACATCATCGGTTCTGCCGGGTATGGCACTCTGGGGGCGAGGCCCACGTCATCATCAGTATCAGTTTTACCGGGTATGGCGCTCCGGGTATGGAGACATCAGAATCAGTCTTGCCGGGTATGGCACTCTGGGGGCGAGGCCCACATTAGCATCAGAATCGGTCTTGCCGGGTATGGCACTCTAAGGGCGAGGCCCATATCAGTATCAATATAGGGGCGAGGCCCATATCAGTATCAGTTTGAGGGCGATGCCCATATCAGTATCAGTCTGGGACGAGGCCCACGTCAGATCAGTTGAGGGCGAGGCCCACATCAGTATAAGTCTGGTGCGAGGCCCACATCAGCATCAGTTTGGGGCGAGGCCCACATCAGTATAAGTCTGGGGCGAGGCCCACATCAGTCTGGGGCGAGGCCCACGTCAGATCAGTTTAGGGGCGAGGCCCACGTCAATATCAGTTCAGGGGCAAGACCCACATCATTATCAGTTCGAGGGCGAGGTCCCTATTGTCGGCGGTGTTGGGTCGAGGTGCCCAGGGTCGAGGCGCCCCCGTTGTCGGTTGTAGTTCCGGGATGCGTCCCAAGGTCGAGGTGCCCACTACATCATCATCAGCTTGAGGGCGAGGTCCCTATTGTCAGCGGTGTTGGGTCGAAGTGCCCAGGGTCGATGTGCCCCCGTTGTCGGTTGTAGTTTCGGGATGCGTCCTAGGGTCGAAGTGCCCACTACATCATATTGAGGGCGAGGTCCCTATTGTCAGCGGTATTGGGTCGGGGTGCCCAGGGTCGAGGTGCCCCTGTTGTCAGTTACAGTTATTGGGATGCGTCCAAGGATCGAACTCCACAATCAACAGTTCAGGAACAAAGCCTGCATTCAGTTCAGTTGGGGAATAAAGCCCACATTCATTACAGTCAGGGGGACAAAGCCCACATTCAATACAATTCAGGAACAAAGCCAGCATTAGTATCAGTTTTGGGGATGAGTCCCAGGGTCGAGGCCCATGTCAGCATCAACATCAGTTTCGGGGATGAGTCCCAAGATCAAGACCCACGTCGATATCAGTATCAGTTTTGGGAGGATGAGTCCCAAGGTCGAGGCCCACATCCATTACAGTATCAGTTTCGGTGATAAGTCCCAGGGTTAAGACCCACATCATCATCTTCAGCAATTTAGGGATGCGTCCCAGGGTTGAGACCCACATCATCGTAAGTATATTCCAGTTTGGGGATGCGTCCCCGGGCCGAGGCCCACTTTGTCAGCGGTATTGGGATGCGTCCCAGGGTCGAGGCCCCCGTTGTCGGTTGCAGTTATTGGGATGCGTCCCAGGGTCGTGGACCCACTGCATCTTTGTTTTTGGGGATGCGTCCCCGGGTCAAGGCCCACTTTGTCAGCGGTATTGGGATGCGTCCCAGGGTCGAGGCCCCCGTTGTCGGTTGCAGTTATTGGAATGCGTTCCAGGGTCGTGGACCCACTGCATCATTTTTGGGGATGCGTCCCCGGGCCGAGGCCCATTTTGTCAGCGGTATTGGGATGCGTCCCAGGGTCGAGGCCCCCGTTGTCGGTTGCAGTTATTGGGATGCGTCCCAGGATCGAGGTCCACTGCATCATCAGCTCGGCGGAGCAACAGGCAAGTCAGGTGGCAGCTGACGCGCCAGGTAAGTAAAAATGCATTGCATAACTTTGATAGGATTGTTCAAAGTCACACACTGCACAAGTCCCATCAAAGTGGGGGCGACTGTAGGAATTGTATTTTTGCATGTGATACCCGATGAGGAGTCTTATTTGGAGACAACTATCTCTTAAGTCGTGGAAGTCGCGGGAAACGGTCGTCGGAAGGGAAGCGTCAAGAATTGACGTTTTGTTGGACTTAGTTCACGTGTTTAGCTTCGGGTTCGCTGTTGGATCTCCGTTTTAAAACTTAACCTTAGCCCAAGCCCATTAAGTCACATCCAAAGATAATTAAAACATTTAAAATATATGTCACAAATTAAATTTAAATTAAATCTAAGTAAATTAAAACCAATTAAATTAAACACAAATTAAATTAAATTGAATTGAATTAAAATCAAATACCAAAATTAAATAAATCACTTCCAATTTAAAAAACAAATCAATATAATTTAATTCCTAATTTAATAAATCACTCACCAAATTAAACAAATCAATCACCAAAAATAAAGATATTATTGCCTAAAATATTCCAATCAAATACACATAATTTTAATTGATTTATTTCCTAAATAAAACCATGCAAACCCAACACCCTCTCACTATATAAACACAACCTAAACAAACCCTAGGTCCTCTTCTTCCACCTCTAATCTCCACGGCAATTCACCAAATAAAAATACAAACCCTAATCCCTTAGCAGCCCTCTCTCTCACGATACACGCACAACCTTTGTCTCTCTCACTACTCACGGGAAGCCCTCACGCACCAGACATTCAGAAACCCTAGCATCAACTCTCGCTCAGCTCTCTCTCTTTAACAACAAGACCGCAACAAACAAACTCAAAATAAACCCTAGCCTTTAACAACCAACACTCACGCCAATCGCCATAGCAACTAACCATCAGAAGCCCCTCTTTCTTTCACGCACTACAGCCACAAGCTCCCAAAACCGAGCCACAAGCAACCCATACACGGCGACATAATAACCACAAACTGCCCCCTTTGCAAACACACAGCCCCACCGACTGAACAAACAACAAAAAGACGAGCCCTCAAACACACACTGCCATTCGACACCTGTGCCACTACTCCTTAACGCACGCCACACGGCCTCCTTCCCTTCCCCTTCACCAGCAGCTTGCCTCACGCCCTTCACGGCTGTCCACTGCTCACACCCTTTGCCGTCCACAAACAATCAACACACTGCTCATATCACTCTCCCACATCGCCTAGCAACAGTTCCCCCCCTCACAAGTCTTCAGCGCCTAATTACCTCAACTTACACTGTTCAACACATTAACGTAATTTGCCTTCACACAGCCTGTCTTTCACGCAAATCAGCCCACTGATCACGTAAATAGCCCCCTTAAAACAGCCCTCTGAGTGCAATCACACAGCAGCCCTCAAGCCACCTAGCAGCTAACCTCATTATCCCTTCATCACGCCACAAACTCATTCATCAGCCCTTCAGCTTAAGACCTCACGCCAACAGCCCCTGCACCCTCCATTCAATTCACAACCTCTCGGTCCCTCTCATGCAACACCCCTTCACGTAACCAGTAGCTCAATTCACTGCCAAACTTCACGCCCAGCAAACCAAACCAGCCCATGCACACGTTCACTGCCAAGCTTTAACAGCCCTCTAAACCGTGAAATAGGTTATCAAAAACAGTCCCGGAAATCCCAAAACAGCAGCGAAGCGGAGTGAAAACACTAGCCCGAACATCGAAACGACGAGGAAAAACGTTGGATTAGTGAACCAGAAAAGTTGTGGAATATCAATCCTTCCGACGGCCGTGTAACGCGCTTTCGAGGAACGACAAAAGAGGTTAGACCTGAGGGCACCCTTTTATTCATTATCTTTCGTTTATTTTATTTAATTTGAATATTATCGCATGAGAGTCGTTTGAGGCATGATGTGATTGTTGGATGAGCGGGATATGTGTTCCCTTTTGTGGTATATCGGATGGAAACCCGGACGTAAATTCCATAGCCGATTCCGAATGGACGGTAGTATGGTCTGCACTCGGGATACAATGCCACGTACCACTTAAGATACACGTATCTCGTCTCATCCAAATTTGTATTTGAGCATGTTATAGTCTTTAGGTTATTCGTTTATTATTTAAAGCATGGTTTAATTTAGTTTGTTATTTATTTGTTAAAGCATATTTAGGTTGTTCCTTATGCATGTTATTAGTTTATGATGTATTTGGATAATGATTTATACATGTTGATTTAATGGTTCAATAGGCTTGTTGTGTTACATTGCGTGAAATTATTTGGATGAAAGCATGTTAGATCTAAGTACCCTTCAGCATGAATGATGAATAGATTCAGTTAGTTTATTGCACAAATTATATCATCACAAGTGACATAAGTAAGGGACCATTCCGAACCCAACGGTTTGAGGTCTTCCCTTGCGAGGGGTGAGTGCGGCCTTAAATCTTTGTCCCGGTTCACACCGGGTGGCGACTCCATGTTATTTCATACTTCCCAACTAGGCCGCGAGCCTAGAACAGCGTCGCCCAGGTCCTGTTCCCACACTCACTCTTTTTTGTGGACTCATTTTCTTCGAAAGATGAATCTCATGTCTGAACGGTATGTTTGCTGTCTTACATTTACCAAAATTATACCGTTCCAAGATCTTATCTATGTACGTTGATTGGGATAACCCAATCAGCTTTGTTTGTGTATCTCTATAGAGTTTTATCCCTAAAACATATGAAGTTTCTCTCAGGTCATTCATGGAGAAATTCTTACGAGATATGCGTTGACGCATTGTAACATCCCCATATCATTCCCAATGATTAGGATGTTGTCAACATAGAGGACTAAAAATACTACCATGCTCTCACTGGCCTTCTGATACACACATGATTCTTCCGAATTCTTGAGAAAACCAGACGATCTAATAATCTCGTCGAATCGAAGATTCCAACTTCGTGAAGCTTGTTTAAGTCCATAAATGGACTTCTTAAGCTTACATACCATACCTGAGATTTCGTTGGGCATAAAACTTTCCGGCTGTTCCATATAGATTTCTTCATCAAGAAATCTATTTAGAAAAGTTGTTTTGACATCCATTTGCCAAATCTCGTAATCATGATACACAACTATAGAAAGCAAAATCCTAATAGACTTAAGCATTGCTACTGGTGAAAAAGTTTCATCGTAGTCGATGCCAGGTCGCTGCGTGTAACCTTTTGCTACCAGTCGGGCCTTGTAAGTTTCAACCTTACCGTCAGGCTCGCGCTTCCTCTTGTAAACTCATTTACAACCGGTAGGAACAATTCATTCGGGAAGCGGAACCAAGTCCCAAACTTGATTTTCATGCATTGAGTCTAACTCTGATTTCATGGCACTTTGCCATTTCACGGAGTCGATGTCCAACATCGATTCTCTATAGGTAAAAGGATCAGTCTCTTAAACTAAGAGAACATTGAGACTATTTTCTTGTATTAAATTCAAGCGTTCATGAAGTCTAGATACCCTTTGTGACCTACGGAGTGTGTGTGTTGAAGGTTCCTCATCTACTTGAATCTCAGTTTCCTCCGTTGGTTCGTTGTTTTCAGGTTGGACTTCATCAAGTTCAACCTGTCTATGATTACCACATTCTCACAAAAATTCTACTTCTAGAAATCTTGCGAAGCGAGCTACGAACACATTTCGATGCTCGGTATCATAGAACATATATCCCCTCGTGTTTGAAGGATATCCAACAAACCTAAAATTTTGCCCTCAAAGAGAAAACTTATCTTGATGAGTCATCCTGACATAGACATGATAACCCCAAACCTTAATATAACTAAAATTTGGTCTCCTACCGGTCCATATCTCATATGGAGTCGTAGATACAACTTTTGAAGGAATCTTATTCAAAAGATGTGCGTCTATTAGAAGAGAGTAGCCCCATAAGAAATAGGGCAAATCTGTAAAACTTAACATTGATCGGACCATATCCAATAAAGTTCGATTTCTCCTCTCAGACACTCCATTGTGCTGTGGAGTACCTGAATGAGTATATTGAGCGAGAATCTCATTCTCCTTCATATAATCCATGAACTCACTGCTCATATATTCGTCGTCTCGATCGGATTATATTTAATATATTGACCAGTTTGTTTTTCTACTTCATTTCAGAACTCTTTGAACTTTTCAAAGGTCTCTGATTTATGTCGCATCAGATAAACATAACCGTACCGTGATAGATCATCGGTAAAGGTAACGAAGTACGAATAACCACTGTGAGCAATTTGACTTAGCGGACCACATACATCAGAATGTACGAGTTCCAGTAAGTTATTGGTGTGGTGTCCAACACCAGAAAATTGGGCTTTGGTCATCTTACCTTGAATACACGATTCCCAAGTTGGATAAGATTCAATGTTGAGATCTGGTATCAAACCATTCATAACCAATTAGGTAAGGCATTTAACGTCTATATGACCTAGCCGCATATGCCAAAGTTCAGTATTATTAACAACAGGTAAACTACGTTTATTAACTCCAGTATTCAAAATATCTTTTGAAGTATGCAATTTGTAATGACCATGATCATTTGGACAACAAAAAATCTGAATATTACGTTTATCATATAAATACAAAGAACAATTCTTAATATTAATACGATAACCTTCTGTATCTAATACAAAAAGAGATATAATATTAGCTACACATCCTGGTACAAGGTATCAGTCATACAATAAAAGTTTCCCATTCAGCAAAGGGATCTCGCATACTCCCACTGCAACTGCATCCAGAGAGTCTCCACTCCCAAAGCGCAACTGCATCTCTTCAGGCTTCAGTTTCTTACTTTCCTTCAGCACCTGCAATGTAGATGCTCGCTCTCTCTCCTTATCTGGGCAATGTAGTCAAGATAGTTCATTTTCCAGTGCCCGAATTTGCTGCAGTGATGACATTTGTCGTCAAAATCCATCTTGGGCTTTACTATCTTTCCATGTTGTTGAAAACCGAAACCCTTATTCTTCTTCGCTTTCGTCTTCTTTCCCTTTGACTAGGTCTGGGAAGAAGCATAAAGTGAACTAGGTTTCGGAGGGCGAGTCGATACTCCCTTCCCTAGGTCATCTTCTACCGTGATCAACATCCTATGCAGCTCATGGTTGGTACAGATAATCCCATTCATGTTGAATTACATCACGAATTGGCGATATGAAGCTGTGAGCGAACCAAGAATGACACTCCTACCGAGAATGTCATTCAGAGGGAGATTATGTTGCCTTAATTGATCGATCAAATCGATCATGTGAATAACATGCGAGCTCACAGCTTGCCCCTCGTCCAGTCGCGCATGGAACAGTTCCATCACAACTTTATGAACAACTATTTGTTCTTAGTTCATAAACGATTCTCTTAATCGCATCATCATACTATACGCATCTGACATGCCATAGTATTGTTTCTTGAGTCCCGTTGTCAGCGAACTTAAGATGTATGATTTAATTTTTAAATCATCATATTTTCAACCTTGGAAAACTTAGTGTTCCTCCGGTGTTGCGTCCCCAGACACAGCAAGGGGTAGCGGACCCTCAATAACATATCCCAACTTCTCGGAATCAAGGACAATCCTTAAATCCAAGTCCCAATCGGCGAAGTTTCATATAATATCAAAAACATTAACTAGATCATGGATTTTTAATCTAAAAATGCAATTCTCACTAAATCATGCAAAACTGTAATCCCCAAACATAATACAAATATTTAATAATTAAATTAAATACAAATAGTGAAATTTGGATCCCATTGATATATTTCAGCTCACATCAGAATCACAGTCTCGCCTACGTATATTCATCAGGTAGACAACTCATTGTCAATCACTCAATAGTGACTTTTAGGTTTCCGGTCCTGGTCGTTTCTTGTTGTGACAGCTTAGGAACGTTCACAATGAGACGTACCAAGGTTAAACTCGTCAATGATAAACTCAAGCTACTTGCGTAACCCTGACAGCTTGGGCACGTCCAGGATTCCGCTTTCGCTTGAATTTATCTAGTATCTAATATACATCTGACATAAATAAATTTCTATTGGTTACACCCTCACAACAGTGGCACGGTCTCAGATGTAGTCACGGAAAAATATTCATAAACTATATTGATAAGACGAACCATGTAATATGCATCAAATACATAATTTACATAAAACCTTATTAATTATGGATTTTCAGCAAAAAATGCTTTTTACTTTATTTAATCAAAGTAAATAAACACATGCATGCAACAAGTAAAGATTAAATTAAACATTGAATTTAAAAGGCATAATCATATTAGGGTGTCCAGAATCAGACTCGCTCTGATACCATTTTGTAGGGGTTTTATGGCAAAAATCCGGTAACGCAGCGGAATAGTGGAAAATCAAAATTTTCCGATTTCAAAATTTTTCTTGGATCAATTAAATAAACTTATTTATTCAATTATCCAATTATTAAATTTTGAAAAATTACACAAGAAATCAAATTTCTTGGTATTTACCGAATTGCCCCACAACTTTGCAAATTGATTATTTTTAGTCCAAAAATTGTCAAATACAATTTTGGATGATTCTAAATCATTTCTAAAATGATTTTCAACATATCCAATACATCAAAATCAGAATGCAACAAAATCCCAAACTTTTGCCTAATTGCCGTGAGCACCCCGAATTTTCGAATAATTACATTTTGATCATTTTGTGTTCTAAACATGCCAAGATCAAATCCAATCAACCCAAAAATTTACATGCATCATATACACTCCATAATACATCACATATATGAAAAGCCCCATATTTGGAAGGGGTTAAGAACCCTAATTTTACAAGTTCACCAAATTGACCAATTTTACCATATCTTTAAAATCCAACACTTTAATTCATTCTTTGCAATAGCAAACGAGTCTCACCACTTTTAAATAACTCTAGAACAATTCTAGGTCACCAAGGAGTGGCTCAACAACTCTAGAATGACAGCTTGATTTTCAAAAAATCAAAAGTAAGCATTTGAAACCATTTCAAGTTTACTTACATGCATACATCTTTCATTCAAGTTCACAACCAATTAAACACAAACTATAAGAGTAGAGATAACATCAAAGCATCACAAATTGAAGCTAAGCATGTTAGAAAAAATTTTCATGTTGAAGTCTTTAAAGAAAAACTTACAAAAATAAGATTTTTCCAAGCTTTCTTTTTTAGCCTCCAAGCCTTTTCTTTCAACTACATTTTTGTTATTTTTGTGTCTAATGAACTTATGAAACCCTAAAATGAAACAAAATAATTTATACTTCACCCAACTAGCTTGGCCGAATTTGGTGTATATTAAATATCTAGATATTTATTTTTTGTTTCATTAAATTTGCTTTATCAACTTGTAAGCTTTATCATCAAACCATTTAATGAATTTCTTAAAGTCAAATAAAGCAACTAAAAGCATTTACATAATCATCACAACTTAGGATATTTATATTTTTAAGTAATTTAATTATTTAACAATTAAATAATTAAATAATTATTTAAATATAAATATATTAAATTTATGTATTATATTTAAATTAAATATCAAATACATATATATTTATAATATTAGTCAAACATCTCAAATTGACAATTAATTAATGTGTATTTGATAAAATCTATCATTAAATACAAATACACAAAAAATAGGAAATGACTATTAGGTTCATTCACATGTATTTTTCGTTTAATCTTTAAATGACTTAAAAATAATCAGTATTATTTATAAATGTTGCCCTAGTGCTCTACGAATATATTTCATTAGTGAAACTCTCTAGATTCAGACATATTCGTCACGAAATCTAATTTCGTGTCCATAATTTACCCACCCGTAAATTATGACGACCACAGATACACTCGCTGAATCATACAGGTCGAGGTCATGGCAAATGTATAATTCCTCCGTCACAAGTATCCGGATATATCCCAGATATAGATGTAAACGTCAAATATCTCTATAGGGACAATATCGTCGACGTCTTTATTAACAATCTCAAAAAGAACACTTAGAACTGACTTCTAAAGTGTACCACGGGCCCATGGTTTTTATCTGATTTCCAATTATATATGGACTACCTATGCTCTGTACACAGGACATCATGAGGATCTGTCCACACCCAACGAACATGCGGATGTATGATCTAAATAGATCGGTGACGTGACTTCCATCTAAGTGTGGAAGATGTCTAATGTGCCCACAGTGGTATTCCAAGTCGAATAATCACAAATGCTACTCAACTCGAGAATATTCTTATTGACGTTGGTGTACCATCCATTAAGAATCTTCGGTGAGTCGTTCAATGTTTATCCGCTATAAACACATACACGTCTATACGAGTCCCCAAAACTCATGATTCATTGAGAAACCATTGGAATCATGTATTCCATTATACGACATGTACCGATCTCAACGGGTTTACTTTACTGACCAAGTAGTGTAAACCTTGACCAGGAACAGTCTGAGAATGACAACTTCATGATACAACTCAATGTCAGTTGCGACACTTTTGCAACTGTATCATGACTAATCATCCTAATGTCTATTACGTCTTTACCATATTAAAAGATATATTATATTATAGAAACTGCTTATTTTATTCATAATAAAACGTTTTACAAAAGTATTCTCAAAGAAATACAATCGGGAATTGGCGCTCTGAGCACCAACCCCAACATAAATACATTCACTATTAGTGACGATAAAAATCCCAACGGTGGCTCGATACATATGGTTGGGTACAATTATAATTTTTACATCCATTGATTGACCCTGTTAGGGTGCATATATAGACATTTCCATATTAGTAAATGTAAAATTCTCCGCGTGAATGAGATTTGAACAGAGGCCTGCAAGAACCTAGTATGTTAGGGTCGAATATGAGTAAAATTTATGTACCAATAGATTAAATGGACCAAATACAATTAAAGATACTTTGGTACCATACCCGTCCCCAGAGCCGTCCTTAGGTATAAGCATATTAGGCACCTGTATATGACCCTCATTTTTTTATTATATCCTATAAATAACTTAATAGTCAAAAGTCTGAATTTTTTAATTATAATATTATGCAATAACTAAGGTATCAAAATATAAATGTAATTTTAGGTCCCGAAAATATCAAGGTCAACCATGTCTTGCCCTACTCGTTGCCATCCTTATCCTTATGTATATTTTTTAAAACTAATTTTTGTATTAAAGTAAAATAATTCAATGGAAGCGAGTACTGCTAATTTCATACCGCTTGCGAATACTTATTGCGTTTCTCTGGCGCGTGAATTGCACGGGGAAACCGGGAAAGATTTATCAAAGTCAACTAAAGTGACGATCACAAGCAATCTATGATCAAATCCACGTGGCGATATCTCACAATCAATTCGTTTAGTCATATCTCCGGAACCATGACGTCATAACCAAATTAATGAAAAAAAAACTAAAATTGTTGAATGATTTTTACATGGTTTGCTTCAATAATTACATTAAATTTCATATATTTATTAAATTAATAATAATATAATTGAACACTGCATTTTATCTAATTAATAGTGCATTAACTCACGGTTTTTACATAAAAAAAAATTATATGAGAGTTTGAATTCTTATAAATAATATATGTTTAAAGTCTCAATGATTGAAGTTTGAAGAAAAAATCTGTCAAAATTGTAGTAATAGTCTAATTATGAGGGTAATTTTGACGAATCTCCCTTGAATTTTGGAAAATTAACATTTTTATCAATAATATGTTTAGTCTCAATGATTGAAGTTTGAAGAAAAAAAATCTGTGAAAATTTGTAGTAAAGAAAAACTGACATTAATAATTATGAGGGTATTTTAACGAATCTTCCTTGAAGTTTGGAAAATTAACATAATTCATAAGACATGTACTAAATTAACAAATAATTCCGATATGTATTTGTTAGGGGAGTTGATTGACCCGACCCGAAATTTTCTGGTTGGGCAACGGGTTTGATTCTAAAACCCGACCCGATCATATAGTATTTATATTATTTTTCTAAATTTTTATTATTTTTTCTAAAAATTTTATTATTATTTTTAAAGTTTTTACTTTTATTTCATTTGTTTATTATTTTTATTGTATTAAAACTTTATATTTATGATAATTTTTGAGACATAAAATAACAAATATTTGTATTTCAAAATAATTAATTCATTAAAAAAATTATTATTTTTTTCTGCCGACCCGACGAGAAACCGATCGGGTTCCACCCTCGCGTGACCCGACACGCGACCCGAACTTCTCGTGACCCGACCCGATCGGGTCTCACAAAATTTCAAAAAACCAGACCCGACCCAACCCGTGAACACCCCTAGTATTTGTTTACCGTTTGGTCAATAATATTGAATGGATATATAAATTAGCTTATAAATAATACACTGATAATATAAACTAGTTTATAAGTTCATTAAACTCTACATCAAACGATACATTAGAGTTGGTAACTGGTTGGGATGAGTCGAGATTTGTAGATTTCGATCTCATCTCATTTATGGATTTGGTAAGAAAAATTATTTTAAATTTCATATCAATTTTTGAATCGAGATTTTTTCCCAAATATCGAAATCGAATTGTTCCAAATTTCAAGATTTTTAAGATAAAATTTCAAGTTTTAAAACCATTTTTATCCTAAATCCAAATTGAAAACTTAAATCAAGATAAAAAATCATTTTAAACCCGTAATGAAATGATGTAAAATTTGATTGGGATTTGAAAAGTCTCCCCCACATATGTATTATGAATTACGTTAGTTTATAATATAACCAACTCATTTGTCATTATGGATGTATCTGAAAATTTCTCTACAACAGCTATAAATTTCATATTTCCATTTTCCGTTTTTGGGATAACACATGTCAACTGTTCCAATAAAATTTCCCTCGATTTTGTCGTAAATTATATTTTCATTAATTCTCTCTGAAGAAACACTCAAAACCCACATCAGAGTTTAGATTTTTGAAGCAAAAATGGCGAAAGATGAGGAGGTATTCATAGGGGCAATTGATCAGGGCACAACGAGTACAAGATTCATCATCTATGATCATCAGGCTCGTCCAATCGGATCTCACCAGATCGAGTTCACTCAGTTCTATCCTGAAGCCGGGTACCCACTTTTCTCTTTCTCCTTTTTAGTATGCGTATAGTCGTCTTGGTGGTGCAGCGCTTAGCATCTTCAAAAAAAATATATTTCTTATAAAATTCTGAGGCAGTCGGGCGTGGTTTGGACTTTGGAGACGGATTTTCAACGATTACAAAATAAAAAAAAAATATAGTCAAAATTGAATCTTTTGTCAGATGTTATGTACATACATGATTATGATTTATGAACACTCAAATAAGAAAAATAATAAACGAACGTAATAGTGATAAGAACTAGTCACAAAATACGTATACTATATGCTAAAAATATTTTTTAACAATTTTGTCATAAAGTTTAATGCAATGATGTTAAATCTAATGATGGGTTTGTTGATCTGGGAATTTTAGAAAAAAATATTTAAATTGTTTATTTATAAATTTGGTGTGTGATGGGGATGATAGATGGGTGGAGCATGATCCGATGGAGATCCTGGAGAGTGTGAGGGTATGTATGGCAAAGGCTTTGGACAAGGCTACTGCTGATGGGCACAATGTGGACAGTGGATTGAAGGCGATTGGGTTGACCAATCAGAGAGAGACAACTGTTCTTTGGAGCAAATCTACTGGTTGTCCTCTCTATAATGCTATTGTTTGGATGGATGCTCGCACCAGTTCTGTTTGCAGGTAACCCGTTTGACGTTTTGTTATTGTTGTCATTGTTTCGAAGTTTGAACTTTGAAGATATGGGGCCTTTTGATTGGTTTTGATCATGAATTGGCTTATGGTGTTATCTAATAACTATGTTTCGGATTTCGCAGTTCTGGCCATATTTTTATTTTTGGAGTGTCTACTTTTTGATGTTTGAAAGTGGTTTCGTTTTAGGAAATTGGAGAAAGAGTTACCGGGTGGAAAAACCCATTTTCAGGAGACATGTGGTCTGCCTGTCAGCACTTATTTCAGTGCAGTGAAACTGCTATGGTTGATGGAAAACGTGGATGCTGTTGAAGAGGCTATAAAGAAAGGGGATGCGCTATTCGGTACCATAGACACTTGGCTAATATGGAATTTAACTGGTGGAGTGAATGGCGGTTTGCATGTCACTGATGTTTCGAATGCATCACGGACGATGCTCATGAATCTCAAAACTCTTGATTGGGATAAACCTACCCTAGAGACCCTAAGGATACCAGCTGAAATTCTGCCCAAAATTGTCAGTAATTCTGAGGTTATAGGAAAAATTGGCATAGGGTGGCCGATTACTGGAATCCCGATTTCAGGATGTCTTGGTGACCAACATGCAGCTATGTTAGGACAGGCTTGTAAAAAAGGTGAGGCTAAAAGCACCTATGGCACTGGTGCTTTTATACTTCTCAACACAGGTGAAGAGATAGTTAATTCGAAGCATGGACTTTTGAGCACTTTATCCTTTAAGCTTGGTCCAAAAGCACGGGCGAACTATGCTCTGGAGGGTTCAATTGCTATTGCCGGAGCTGCAGTTCAGTGGCTTAGAGACAGTCTTGGGATAATTAACAGTGCAAGTGAGATCGAGGAATTGGCATTAGAGGTCAACTCAACTGGCGGGGTTTACTTTGTACCTGCTTTTAATGGATTATTTGCTCCATGGTGGCGTGATGATGCTCGCGGGGTTTGCATTGGGATTACTAGGTTTACAAGCAAGGCTCACATTGCTCGAGCTGTGCTTGAGAGCATGTGTTTTCAAGTGAAGGATGTCTTGGATTCAATGCAAAAGGATGCAGTGGAGAAGGGTGTGATAAAGGATGCAAGGTCTGAATTCTTGCTCAGAGTGGATGGAGGTGCTACAGTTAACAACCTTTTAATGCAGATTCAGGTTTGTTCTTCACACTTTTTTTTTATTGCTCTGTTGCAGTTATACATAGGACATAGCTTATCATTCATAAGCATCACCGATAGCCATTTTCCTGTCTTTTCTGATTTTCTCATCAATCTATCTGCTGCATCTTTTTTCTTGAATTATTCTGTTTTCAGTATATTGTCTCTCTTATTGGTTATAGTTTTGCAACTATTGATGCAAGTTAGTTACTCTGCTTTGTTTCAAAAGTTTTATGTTCTTGGCTTCTTGCATTTTTGTGCTTCTCATATTTGAATGCAGGTCAGCTGTTTGGTCTTTCACGTGCTATAGAAATGTTTATTTGACACTTCTATATGGTCTGTGTGACACATTCTTAAGAGATGTTTTCCCAAATAATTTTTTTTTCTGACTGTGCTAATCAGAAGCTAGAACAATAAAAAATTATTGTCTACGTTGTCTGATGCAAGCATGATGGCACTTGGAGCCATTTTCCCTGTAGTAAACTTCTGCCCAATACAAATGCATCATTCTTTTATCATTTTCCTTGCCATCTAAATTTTGTGCTCGTAATCGATTCCCCATGTTTCCTTGCCATGTTGTCTTTGATCGAAAATTCTGAGAAAACTCGTTTTGCATGTGTTCCTGCTGCGTGGATCTCAATTAGCAATCAATTCAGTAGAAATCATGTCATGTCTCAGTTTTGTTTCGAGTAAGAATGGTCATTCTGAAGAATCTGAACTTTGTTCAGACTCATTCTCTGAAATCTAGTGTTGATACTTTACGATAGTAAATTATTTTTCTGCTCTGGAAAGCTTATTTGAAACTGTTCGTATCATGATTTATAGGCGGACTTGTTGGGAAGCCCCGTCATCAGACCCGCTGACATAGAGACAACAGCTCTCGGAGCTGCCTTTGCGGCTGGATTAGCAATTGGGGTCTTCAAAGAAGATGAGATTTTTGCTTCTGGAAAAATAACTAAGACTTCTACCACTTTCAAGCCCGTCTTAGAAGAGGAATTGAGGAAGAAGAAGGCGGAATCTTGGTGCAGAGCTGTTGAAAGGACTTTTAACCTGGCTGATCTCTCTCTTTGAACAATGTCTCCATTGTGTTTTTTTAATCCACCATCCTTCGATACCCTTTTATCTTTTTTCCTTGTCAGTCTTTACATCTTTCATGGTTAATCTTTATAGATTTCTTATGATTTACAGACAATTATAATTTATATTGGAGGGATTAATATTCTAATTAATAAATGATGTCTCCTAATTGGAAACGATACTTTCACAATTCTCCTCATAATTTGCTCTAAGCAAGTTGATTTAGTCAGTGATTTAATTCTTCTGCGAGTGGTCTTTTTTGCTTCTGATTATTGTACAGACCTTGCAAAGCTATAACTGTTTTCTCTAAATGTGGCAAACTGCCCTTTGTCTGGAATTGGGCTGACAAGATTTGAGGTAGATAAACTTAGAGATGATAAAAATCTCCATAGATTCGGGTTAGGTTCGGGGCGTCAAAACACGCAATTATCTATGATCGGATTCAGAGTGTCGGATCAAAACGAGGCAACTGAATTGGTTTGGGTTCGACAAACCTATCCGAATTATAGTGACGAAGTTAATGATGAATTTGATAATTATTTGCAGGAACCTGTATTATCTTAAATTATTAGAGATATTTTGGTAATTCCAGTTGTCATTGATGCTTATTTCAATTAAGTTTTTTACACAAGTTTTGACACAAAATCTTAATCATTAAATTATAATCAATAAAAGTGTTTAGTTAATGCTAACATGTTTATATTATTTTAATACCTTTATAAATTAATTTTATGCTAAATCACATCTTATTTTACTAGTATTTATCTCTGAACTTTAGAGTGTTTTTTTCATATAGCCATGTCCGGGTGTATTTGAGGAAATAAAATGGAGCAAATATGCACAAAAGGGGGAATATATATAAGGATTCAATTGGATTTTATTTATTTATTTATTTTGTAAGTCAATTGGTTTTGATTTTGGAGCTGAATGAGAAAATAAGGTAAGTTTTTTTTTTTTTTTTGGGAGTTAGAAAGAAGCAAGAGACTGAATTGAAATTAGCCATACTTGCAAGTGAAACATTGAAAAAAGAATGAAATTTGGATTCAAAGATTAAATTGGTGAGCATGTGCAAATCCCATTTACACAAATTAAAAGGGCAGCCAAGTACATAAATTGTGGAGCTGAAATGTGGTGGGGAGTGGACTCCAAAATAAAATAATCAACTTTTCCTTCTCTTTCCCTTTTTCAGTTTGCTTTGCTTGAATGTTACCAATCATGCTTTTTAATTGTTTTAATCTTTATTATGAACTAATTCATTTTTGGCTGGTTAATTAAATTAAACCAAATCAAATAAAAAAAACATCCGCTATATGGATATTTTGATATTACTATATTTTATTTGAATTATTATATTATTAATTCAATAAATCCAAATCTTTTTTTTTTATTATAATAACGTGTTCTTTCCTAATCTTATTTGACATATAACAATAATATTTAGAGATTCACATGCAGTGACAGAACTCGGATTTTGGTTCAAAAGTTTCTGAAACGTGTTATAAGTTCGAATTTTGGTTAATAGCTAATTTAATCACGATACGTATTTTAATTTAATTTTTGAAAATTTTGGAGATTGCCTGGGTCACCTAGACGTGGAAGTGATTTTGCTACTATTTATAATCATATGTTCAAATCATATTAATCGTATTTCTTCTATCTTCTCATCTATTACTGCTATATCACTTTTTGCTGCCTAGCTATAACCATTTAAACGGTGATTTTCGTCTCAGGGGTAATATCGGGATAGTGCTCCCGGGACAATCCTCATTCAACCTTTAATTTACTTGGTTATGGGGAGACCGAAAACAAAGTTAGCGAAAAACAAGAAACACATAAGAAATCGAAAAAGAAGATTTAACGTGGTTCGGTGGAACTTGTCCAACTTACATCCACGGTCACAAAACGGGGTGGGGGGTTATTTTTATTACTAAACCGAGCTCGACCGACCTGCTTTAATGAAGGTCTAATAAAACGAGCATGTTGCTTTTCTTTCACTATTTCTTACAAGTTGTGCTCAAATGAAACATTTGGTAACCCTTACAAATGTGATTAAACTTCCCTTATATACTACTCAATATATGGCACTGTTCCCGTATCTTTGTGGCGCCAGCCTTGAAGATTTGCAGATTTGCAGATTTCCGGCGATTTGACAGGTTATCTTCCCCATTCTGCCATCGCCGAAAGTAAAACCTACCCTACGAACTCCTGTCACATCACGCAATAAAGGTGTGTTGTCAGACATTTTTTCATTAATGGTGACAACTTGTTTGAATTTCGGATGTGAGAGTTTTGGGAGGGAAAAATCCAGCTACCCTGATCCCATGTCGGTCTTCTAGAGGTCGGTCAGACAACGAGCTGAACTGTTCCCACCACTTCTGACCCGACCCAAAGTACCCGAGCTAACTATCTTGATCCCGCAAATATGAACTGATTTACCAGATCGTTGTGGTCAGTCTCGGCTCTGATGTGGTCGGCCTATAAGAGCTGATTCACGCTGTGTTTTCTGGATGAAGGGATCTTCTCTTTTTGCCCTTACCGAACTGTTCAAAAACCTTGGTCGTAAAAATCCACTGAATCTCCATTAACAGAACAAACCTTTTGACATGGGAATTGGGGTCGGTACGACCTTTGTATACATTTATAGACGGCATCGTGAACCGCCTAGGGAATTCTGACAACAAGATTTATTCAGTAAAAGGAGAGGCCATTTCTCCGTCCTGGCCATCCCCTTTATCAACCTTCAGATTTTCCTCCCACTTTTTCATTTCTTTTCTAAACCAAGCTTTCATGTGGTTATCATTATCATCATGCTGCCTCCCCCGAACATCCTCACGCCTGCTTCCCCGGCACGACGTGCGCCGTGGCTGGATACCTCTCGCTCCCCTCCCCCATATCTCATACCTTCTCCCTTCTTGGAACGTGGACCATTACTTGAAGATTCCAGCGTTTGCCTTTCTTCTTCCCCCCCCCCCCCCCCCCACATTCTTTTCGCTGGTGGGGCTCTCGCTATCACAACTGACCTCACCCTCTGTGGTTCCTTCCTCCCAGATTCATTTTCATAATTTAGATCTACCACCTTCTTCCCTTCAGCTATCTCATTTCTCCTCCGACTGGGACCAGCTCTGTAGACATTGCATTTTTGCATATCAGCCCGATGATGAGTCTCGTATGGAGACACTACCTCTTTAGTTGTGAAAGCCGCGGGAAACGGACGTTGGAAGGGTAAAGTTAGAAATTAGCATTTTTGTCAGATTTAACTCGCTTGTTTCGCTTCGGGTTCGCTTGTTGGACCTCTATTTTAAAACACCACCAAACCATTAAATCACATCCAAAGATAATTAAAACATTTAAAATATATGTCACAAATTAAATTTAAATTAAATCTAAGTAAATTAAATAACCAATTAAATTAATGTTAAATCTAAAACTCACAAACCATTAATTAATTAATTAAATTCACAAATTAAATTAATTGCAATTCAAATTAAATAAAACAAATTAAAATCAAATTAAAATCAAATACCAAAATTAAATAATTCACTTCCAATTAAAATCAATCTATTCCTAAATTAACAAATCAATCACCTAATTTAAATAATCCCCTCCTAAAATACACATATTCTTTCCCTAAATAAGTTAAATAAATTCCTCCCTCAACCAGCCAGTAAAAAAACCCTAAACAAATCACCGCACGACCCTCTCTCTCTCTCTAGCAGCTAACCCTCTTCATCCCGCTCTGTCTCTGAACCAAACGTAAACCAATAAACCCTAACACACACAAAGCTTATTCATGGCACCAACAAAAAAATAACAAGAAGTTTCCATCTCATCTTCTCGGCCACCACTCAAACAAACCTAAGCCCTCCATTCACGCAATAGAACAACCTCGCCCAGCTCCCACTCACAGATTCACAGCAAAGAAAAATAAACCCTAGCCATCTCTCTCTATAACACGCACCTTGACCCCTCTCTCTCTTGCCTCTCTCACAGACGATTCACGGCCTCACCAAATGATGAAACCCTAACAGCCCTCTCCCTCCTCACGGCTCACACGGCAAAGAAAATAAAAGATAAACCCTAGACCAGCCAAAACACTCGGCCTGACTCTCCCCATTGACCTCTCCTCAAACACGACAAAACAATGGAACCCTAGCTATCTTTCATGTCCACGGAATTAACACACAAAAGAACCTAAGCCCTCGCAGCCCTCCACGCTATTAATCGTCAAAACCTCAGCCACGTTCTGCCACCACACGATCACTCAGCCAGCCCATTCAACAACACGCAAAGACCTGATTCCCCCTGCCTCAAACACGCACAACTCACTGCCTGAAACCGAACCGCACCTTGCGCACACTCAACTTCACGGTAACCGGCCCCTCCACACTGCCAGCCACGTTAAACCTTCATCACCAACAGCCTTCACCACCTCGCACAGCCCTCCCTATCCATTTTATCTCCTCCCATTTTCACGGAAAACACCTCCTCACCGACTAACCTAAATAAACAAACACGGCAACTTCACGCTAATAGCCCACTATCACTCACGATCACTCATCACCCACTTCACACAGCCCACGTAACTGCCATTAAACACGTCCCCTGACAGCCTTCCATTGCCGCAGCAAACATGAGCAAAAACACCCTTATATCGTCGTTAAACACGGCCTGAAACCAAACCCCAAACTGCCACACATGGCCTCATCCTCTACACTGAATTGCACCTCTAACCAGCCCTCACATTCACCGTGAAACACAGCCCAACCAGCCCTCACATTCACCATAAAACAGCTCCCGGAAACACCCCCTAAAATTGCGAATTACAGCCCCTGACCTGCACTTAAATCACCAAAAAATACCCCCAGAAACTGTCCCATCCATCACCGAAAACCACCATTAAAACAGCCCCCTAAACTGTATTCAATCATCACCGAGACTGCACCACCCTAATTACTTCACGAACAGCCGCATAACCTCCCTGAAATAAGCCTGAAAACACACTCAAAACTGCCCAAAACAGTAACAAAAACTGCCCAGTAAAACCCACAAAACTATCCCGTAAAACTGTCCCCGAATAACCACCGAAACTGTCCAGAAACTGACCCTAAAACAACAGCGAAACGGAGTGAAAACAGCAGCCCAAACAATGAAACAGCGAGGAAAAACGTTGGATTAGTGAACCAGAAAAGTTGCGGAACATCAACCCTTCCGACGGCCGTGTAACGCGCTTTCGAGAGACGACAAAAGAGGTTAGACCTGAGGGCACCTTTCTATTTATTACCTTTCCTTTATTTTTGTTTATTTTAATATATTATCCCATGAGAGTCGTTTTTTGAGGCATGATGTGAATTTCGGATGAGCGGAATGTGTGTTCCCTTTTGTGGTATATCGGATGGAAACCCGGACGTAAATTCCGTAGCCGAATCCGAATGGACGGTAGTGCGGTTTGCACTCGGGATACAATGCCACGTACCACTTGAGAAACACATATTTCGTTTCATCCAACCTTGGATTCGAGCATGATTTAGTCTAATATGTTATTTATCTTTTAAGCATGATTTAGTTGTTTATTTTTAAGCATGATTAGCTATTTATTTTGCATTTAGAATTTTCATTATGTTTATGTTGTTATTTGCTTTCCGCATTATATAAATGAAGTATGTTCATGAGATTGCCGTGTGTGTCATGTGTTATGAGGACTTACTTTCCGAGCATGCAAACTTAGACATATGATTTATCTTAATAACATGAACTAGATATAGGTTGTTCTTGAGCATGTTGCGTTGATTCGATTAAAATATTGCACAAATCACATCATTACAAGTGGCATAAGTAAGGGACCATTCCGAACCCAACAGGTTTGAGGTCTTCCCTTGCGAGGGGTGAGTGCAGCCTTAAATCTTTGTCCCGGTTCACACCGGGTGGCGACTCCATGTTATTTCGTACTCCCAACTAGGCCGCGAGCCTAGAACAACGTCGTCAGGTTCTGTGTCCTACAGTCTGGCGACTCCACTGGGGGTATTAGAGAATTGGCCTCGAAATCATGTCTTGTGATGTGTATGATTTGTGCATTAGTTGACCGTTTCTATAGTGGGTTGAGGGAGTTCAATCAAAGGCATTGTCATAAACCCGCATGAGAACGATAATTGTATATCCTATAGAAGTTGCCCCTTTATGCTTTTGATAACCACATGCGTATTAAATCTCATACATCGCACGCATCTCATGCATACATGCATCATGTTAACCCTCTGTGTCTTAAAAGCCATCATAGATATCTGTTGGGTTAGAGATAAAAGAAGAATTGTCACATAAGAGTTTAGCAAACATGGATAGCGGGGAAAAGGAAATCGAGAAACAGAAAACCTTGCGGCAATGATCAAAAAGACCATTGGGGGGGGGGGCCTTTAAAAAGAAAAAAAAAGAAAAAAAAAGAGAAAAGAAAAAAAAAAGAGAAAAGAAAAAGAAAAAAAAAAAAAGGGTTGTTTAGTCCTTAATAGTTAGGCATAAGTCCGATGATGAAATCGTTTGCTTTAGGATGAAATCTTAGAAACGATAAACTCTTGATGTGCTTTTATCTGATGCTTTGAATTGTTGATCTATGCTAGACTCGTAAGCACTTCACTATAGGTTCTTAGCGGTGAAAACCTGAGTAGTTGGCAAGGTGACTAGTTGAAGAAATTGCGGGTCGATGAATGACCGTTTGCTTAGATGTCTATCCTGACTTGCTTGTGTTATGATGTGTGGTATGGTTGAAAAAAAAAAGTCTCTAAAAAAAATAAAAATAAACCGCCTATAACCGATAAGCGTGAAGCTACCCATGGGCGAGTATTAGGACCACCATGAGGAGAAATGCTACCTTAAAGGGTAGGTGTGTTGAAAAAAAAAGAGAAAGAAAAGAAAAAAAAAAGGTTCAAAATGAAAAGAAAAAAATGAGAGACAAAGGAAAAGAAAGATAAAACCATACCACATTGAGCACGAAAAAGCAATTGTGGAACATAATTGAGACATCTAGGTTGGTTTGACCCACCGATCCCGATTTTTGAAACGAAATCATTGAGTTGGCTTGCTTAAGGATCAAGCTGTGAAAGAATCTTTGCACACATACACTTTGAGTCTGGCATAGATCATTTATTCAAAAACTCAGATTTGAGTTGCATTGAGTGTTTTGAATGTTCTCTGGTTTCATTACTGGACATTCCTTAAGGACGATAATATGTATAACTATTGGGACTATTTCATAGCATGTGATATAGTATGATGATATGGAAGGCCCCACCATGTGGTTCATCTTGACCAAGTGCAAACAGCGGAGAACATAAAGCTAAATCAAGACTGGGAGTGACCAGTCTACCACCTCGTGAATTCGGGACATAACAAGAAATTGAGCCATGAGACCAGAGAGAATCCTGTGCAATCACCTGGAGAACTGGCAGAAGACCTAACCCAACGGAATAGGAAATTCATTTATGCATGCATGCATACATGTAACATATTTTGCATTCTCTTTTGGTTTGTTTTGTTTTGTATTCACAGGTCTCAAAAGAAGAAAAGAGAAAGCGGCAAAGACAAGCCCACCAGAAACAACAACATAGCATCATCAGTTTCAGGAATAAATCCTAGGGCCGAGGCCCACGCTGTCAAAGTTTTAGAATGAATCCAAGAATGAATCATAGGGCAAAGCCCACATTATCATCAGCATCAATAGCAGGCTTGTCGGGAATGGCATTCCGGAGGCGAGGCCCACATTGGTTCAGTATCAGTTATGCCAGATACGACACTCTGGATATAGAGATATCAGATCAGTTCTGCGAGGTACGGCACTTCGGGTATGGAGATATGAGATCATCTCTGCCAGGTACGGCACTCCGGGTATGGAGATATCAAATCAGTTCTGCTAGGTATAGCAATCCGAGAATGGAGCAAGCTTCGGGAATGAACAAGCCGAGAATGGCACTCCGAGAATGGAAACACAGTTTGGGAATGAACAAGCCGGGAGTCTTGCCAGGTATGACACTCCGGGTACGAAGACATCAGTATCAGTTTTGCCGGGTATGGCACTCCGGGTATGAAGACACTTCAGTATTAGTATCAGTTTGGGGCCGAGGCCCAAATCAGTATCAGTATCAACTTGGGGCGAGGCCCATATCAGTTTGGGGCGAGTCCCACATCAATATCGGTTCGGGGGCGAGGCCCACATCAGTATCAGCTTAGGGGTGAGTCCCACATCAGTAGCAGTCTTGCCAGGTATGGCAATCGGGGGCGAGGCCCACGTCATTATCAGTATTAGTTCTGCTGGGTATGGCTTTCTGGGGGCGAGGCCCACATTAGTTCAGTATCAGTTTCTGCCGGGAATGGCAATCCGAGAATGAAGTACAGCTCGGGAATGAACAAAAGCCGGGAATGACACTTCGAGAATGGAGCACGGTTCGGGAATGGATCACCTCACAGCACGGTTCGGGAATAGACCACCTCACAGTAACAGTTCGGGAATGGACCACCTCACAGTAACAGTTTAGGAATGGACCATCTCATACAGTACAGTTCGGGAATGAACCATTACATCTACATCAGTATCAGTTGTGGGATGAGTCCCAAGGCCGAGGCCTACGTCGTTATCAGTATCAGTTGTAGGGATGAGTCCCAGGGTTGAGGCCCACATTCCACATCTACATCAGTATCAGTTGCGGAGATGAGTCCCGAGGGCGAGGCCCACATCAGCATTAGTATCAGTTTCAGGGATGAGTCCCAGGGTTGAGACCCACACCAGCTACAGTATCAAGTTTTGGGGGACGAGTCCCAGGGTCGAGGCCTATATAATCATCTCCAGAAGTTTGGGGATGCATCTTAGGGTTGAGACCCACATCATCGTAAGTATATTCCATTTTGGGGATGCGTCCCCGGGCCGAGGCCCATTTAGTCAGCGGTATTGGGATGCATCCCAGGATCGAGGCCCCCGTTGTCGGTTGCAGTTATTGGGATGCGTCCCAAGGTCGTGGACCCACTACATCATATTTTGGGGATGCGTCCCCGGGCCGAGGCCCATTTTGTCAGCGGTATTGGGATGCGTCCCAGGGTCGAGGCCCCCGTTTTCGGTTGCAGTTATTGGGATGCGTCCCAGGGTCGTGGACCCACTGCATCAGTTTGGGGATGCGTCCCCGGGCCGAGGCCTATTTTGTCAGCGATATTGGGATGCGTCCCAGGGTCGAGGCCCCCGTTGTCGGTTGCAGTTATTGGGATGCGTCCCAGGGTCGTGGACCCACTGCATCAGTTTGGGGATGCGTCCCCGGGCCGATGCCCAGTTTGTCAGCGGTATTGGGATGCGTCCTAGGGTCGAGGCCCCCGTTGTCGGTTGCAGTTATTGGGATGCGTCCCAGGGTCGTGGACCCACTGCATCAGTTTGGGGATGCGTCCCCGGGCCGAGGCCCAGTTTGTCAGCGGTATTGGGATGCGTCCCAGGGTCGAGGCCCCCGTTGTCCGTTGCAGTTATTGGGATGCGTCCCAGGATCGAGGTCCACTGCATCATCAGCTCGGCAGAGCAGCATGCAAGTCAGGTGGCAGCTGGCGAGCCAGGTAAGTAAAAATGCATTGCATAACTTTGATAGGATTGTTCAAAGTCACACACTGCACAAGTCCCATCAAAGTGGGGGCGACTTTAGACATTGCATTTTTGCATATCAGCCCGATGATGAGTCTCGTATGGAGACACTACCTCTTTAGTTGTGAAAGCCGCGGGAAACTGACGTTGGAAGGGTAAAGTTGGAAATTAGCATTTTTGTCAGATTTAACTCGCTTGTTTCGCTTCGGGTTCGCTTGTTGGACCTCTATTTTAAAACACACCAAACCCATTAAATCACATCCAAAGATAATTAAAACATTTAAAATATATGTCACAAATTAAATTTAAATTAAATCTAAGTAAATTAAATAACCAATTAAATTAAATGTTAAATCTAAAACTCACAAACCAATTAAATTAATTAAATTAAATTCACAAATTAAATTAATTGCAATTCAAATTAAATAAAACAAATTAAAATCAAATACCAAAATTAAATAATTCACTTCCAAATTAAAATCAATCTATTCCTAAATTAAACAAATCAATCACCTAATTTAAATAATCCCCTCCTAAAATACACATATTCTTTCCCTAAATAAGTTAAATAAATTCCTCCCTCAACCAGCCAGTAAAAAAACCTTAAACAAATTACCGCACGGCCCTCTCTTCTCTCTAGCAGCTAACCCTCTTCATCCCACTCTGTCTCTGAACCAAACGTAAACCAATAAACCCTAACACACACAAAGCTTATTCATGGCACCAACAAAAAAATAACAAGAAGTTTCCATCTCATCTTCTCGGCCACCACTCAAACAAACCTAAGCCCTCCATTCACGCAATAGAACAACCTCGCCCAGCTCCCACTCACAGATTCACAGCAAAGAAAAATAAACCCTAGCCATCTCTCTCTATAACACGCACCTTGACCCCCCCTCTCTCTTGCCTCTCTCACAGATGATTCACGGCCTCACCAAATGATGAAACCCTAACAGCCCTCTCCCTCCTCACGGCTCACACGGCAAAGAAAACAAAAGATAAACCCTAGACCAGCCAAAACACTCGGCCTGACTCTCCCCATTGACCTCTCCTCAAACACGACAAAACAATGGAACCCTAGCTATCTTTCATGTCCACGACATTAACACACAAAAGAACCTAAGCCCTCGCAGCCCTCCACGCTATTAATCGTCAAAAACCTCAGCCACGTTCTGCCACCACACGATCACTCAGCCAGCCCATTCAACAACACGCAAAGACCTGATTCCCCCTGCCTCAAACACGCACAACTCACTGCCTGAAACCGAACCGCACCTTGCGCACACTCAACTTCACGGTAACGGCCCCTCCACACTGCCAGCCACGTTAAACCTTCATCACCAACAGCCTTCACCACCTCGCACAGCCCTCCCTATCCATTTTATCTCCTCCCATTTTCACGGAAAACACCCCCTCACCGACTAACCTAAATAAACAAACACGGCACCTTCACGCTAATAGCCCACTATCACTCACGATCACTCAACACCCACTTCACACAACCCACGTAACTGCCATTAAACACGTCCCCTGACAACCTTGCATTGCCACAGCAAACATGAGCAAAAACACCCTTATATCGTCGTTAAACACAGCCTGAAACCAAACCCCAAACTGCCACACATGGCCTTATCCTCTGCACTGAATTGCACCTCCAACCAGCCCTCACATTCACCGTGAAACACAGCCCAACCAGCCCTCACATTCACCATAAAACAGCTCCCAGAAACACCCCCTAAAATTGCGAATTACAGCCCCTGACCTGCACTTAAATCACCAAAAAATACCCCCAGAAACTGTCCCATCCATCACCGAAAACCACCATTAAAACAGCCCCCTAAACTGTATTCAATCATCACCGAGACTGCACCTCCCTAATTACTTCACGAACAGCCGCATAACCTCCCTGAAATAAGCCTGAAAACACACTCAAAACTGCCCAAAACAGTAACAAAAACTGCCCAGTAAAACCCACAAAACTGTCCCGTAAAACTGTCCCTGAATAACCACCGAAACTGTCCAGAAACTGACCCTAAAACAGCAGCGAAATGGAGTGAAAACAGCAGCCCAAACAGCGAAACAGCGAGGAAAAACGTTGGATTAGTGAACCAGAAAAGTTGCGGAACATCAACCCTTCCGACGGCCGTGTAATGCGCTTTCGAGAGACGACAAAAGAGGTTAGACCTGATGTCACCTTTCTATTTATTACCTTTCGTTTATTTTTGTTTATTTTAATATATTATCGCATGAGAGTCGTTTTTTGAGGCATGATGTGAATTTCGGATGAGCGGAATGTGTGTTCCCTTTTGTGGTATATCGGATGGAAACCCGGACGTAAATTCTGTAGCCGAATTTGAATGGACGGTAGTGCGGTTTGCACTCGGGATACAATGCCACGTACCACTTGAGAAACACATATTTCGTTTCATCCAACCTTGGATTCGAGCATGATTTAGTCTAATATGTTATTTATCTTTTAAGCATGATTTAGTTGTTTATTTTTAAGCATGATTAGTTATTTATTTTGCATTTAGAATTTTCATTATGTTTATGTTGTTATTTGCTTTCCATTATATAAATGAAGTATGTTAATGAGATTGCCGTGTGTTGTCATGTGTTATGAGGACTTACTTCCGAGCATGCAAACTTAGACATATGATTTATCTTTATGAACATGAACTAGATATAGGTTGTTCTTGAGCATGTTGCGTTGATTCGATTAAAATATTGCACAAATCACATCATTACAAGTGGCATAAGTAAGGGACCATTCCGAACCCAACAGGTTTGAGGTCTTCCCTTGCGAGGGGTGAGTGCGGCTTAAATCTTTGTCCGGTTCACACCGGGTGGCGACTCCATGTTATTTCGTACTCCCAACTAGGCCGCGAGCCTAGAACAGCGTCGTCAGGTTCTGTGTCCTACACCAGCCTCTAACATTTAATTATTTGCCCTTTCCAATCTCTCTAGTTTATCCATCATGGCCTTCATGAGCTTCTAGTTCTCCTCTCTATCCTTTCGCATATTTTCCTCCATCCTTCCCATCCACTCCGTTGTTAAACACTCTGATGACCTGTGGTTCCCATCTTCCGCCATCGTCTTACCACATTAATTACTTTTTCCTCTTTCCTCACAGACGGCGTCAACTGTTGACGGGTGATTTTCGTCTTAGGGGCAATATCAGGATAGTGCTCCCGGGACAATCCTCCTTCAACCTTTAATTTGTTTGGTTATGGGGAGACCAAAAATAAAATTAGCGAAAAACAAGAAACACACAAGAAATCGAAAAAAGAAGATTTAACGTGGTTCGGCGGAGCTTGTCCAACCTACATCCACGGTCACAAAGCGAGGTGAGAGGTTCTTTTTATTACTAAACCGAGCTCGACCGACCTGCTTTAATGAAGGTCTAATAAAACCGAGGCAAGTTGCTTTTCTTTCACTATTTCTTACAAGTTGTGCTCAAATGAAATATTTGGTAACCCTTACAAATGTGATTAAACTTCCCTTATATACTACTCAATATATGACACTGTTCCCGTATCTTTATGACGTCAGCCTTGAGGATTTGCAGATTTACAGATTTCTGGTGATTTGACAGGTTCTCTTCCCCATTCTGCCATCGCTGAAAGTAAAACCTACCCTACGAACTCCTGTCACATCACGCAATAAAGGTGCATTGTCAGACCCTTTTTCATTAATGGTGACAGCCTGTCTGAATTTCGGATGTGAGAGTTTTTGGAGGGAAAAATCCAGCTGTCCTGATCCCATGTCGGTCTTCTAGAGGTCGGTCAGACAACGAGCTGAACTGTTCCCGCCACTTCCAACCCGACCCAAAGTACCCGAGCTAACTATCTTGATCCCGGGAGAGGGAAATATGAACTGATCTATCAGACCGTTGTGGTCGATCTCGGCTCTGATGTGGTCGGCCTCTAAGAGCTGATTCACGGTGTGTTTTCTGGATGAGGAGATCTTCCATTTTTACCCTTACCGAACTGTTCAAAAGCCTTGGTCGCAAAAATCCTCATCAACGAGAAGTAATATATATATGCTCTTCAATTTTGTTCAATATTGCACAATCAAGATCTTTAAATATATTAAACAATATATCTCCACAATGGTGTAGTAAGCATAATGAAAACAAACTTGATCACTCAATGGCCTTTGCACAAAGGTAGATACAAAAACATCAGCCTGGATCAAAATAGATATCCAGCTGATAAAGATAAACTATTTTCTCAAGGAAAATAAATTAATCTACCTTGTTAATTAATCCAACACTAGATCCTGTTCTAAAATACTTTCCCTCTTTATATTTTTCCCCGATTTCACAAAAAGGTAAGGCAAAAAAAAAAAAAAATATTATCATTTTATTACTTTAGAAATCGAAAAATAATAAATACAAGAAATATGGAGGTATATAATATTTTAATGTTATATTTTTACAAAACCTTATATTTTACTATGATATTTTTATAAAACTTAACATTTTATTACATCTAAAATATAGTAATGCGTAAAGTTTTGTAGTAAAATATAAGATTTTGTAAAGATATATAGTAAAATATTACATTTCAATATTTCTTATACTCATTTATATATTATTTTTTAATTTCTTAAATAGCGAAATAATAATAACCCAAATAAAAAAAAGGTACAAAAACAGCTGGTAGATTAATTCTTGAAGAAAATAATTAAAATCATCAAGAATATTGATCATCTACACATTTGAGGATGATAAGGTGTCAACTCACAATCAGATGAGCAACAACTATTAATCATCTCTTTATTATTATGATCTGATGATGTATTATTAATATTAAACCCTAATTCATGCAAATAAAAAGCATCTCTTTTCTCTTCAACAAGCTTCAAGATCTTCTCAAACACACACACTTCACATGGAATCTTCAACACTCCTTCTTGTTGAAACCCAAATTCTTCTTCAGCTTCTCTTAACAGAATCCCAAATGCTTGATGACTCAAGTACTCAGTTGGGATTATAAATCTCTTCAGCTCCTTCCCTACACACACTGCAAGAAACCCTTTTGGTACGACATCGTTTGATGCCGCTGCTGCTGTTGAAACATCAGAGAAAGAAAGTGTTTTCTTGAGGAACTTGATGCCACTGTTGCCAGTACTGTTTCTGCTGCTGCTGCTTTTGGGTGCATTTGCAAGCTTCTTCCATTTCTTGAGGATCTGTTGAAGCCTAACAATGTCACTAATCTTGTTAGACTTCTTTGAATCCATGGAGGTTTTTTGTTTTTTTTTTTGGGTTCTTTTGTTGTGTGTGAATCTCAAGTTGGTGATGAAGTGGAGATTTAAAGAAGTGAAGAGGTACATGCTGTACTGAAATTTAAGAATATTCAATTACTAATAAAAGAAAATATATAATTTTAAATAAATAATAATAATAATAATAATTATTATCATAGAAGTTAGGGTTAATTAGTCGGTTGCTGGCAATAAGGTCAAAATCCAACTGCCTCATGATCAAGAACCAACACATTTTGAGTTTTTTGTTTTGTTTATTCCCCATATCATTACCTTCCCCATTTTTCACGTCACTAGTTTTTATTTACTCGCAACTCAAAACTCAATAAATTTTACGAATTAAACTAACTAACAACTACAGTGAAGTGTAGTGTGTTGACATAGATAGTCGATTGAATCCCGAATTTGATTCAAAATATAAATATTAATTTTTTAATATATATATATATATATATATGTATGGATGGATGGATGGATATATTTGATCTTTTTATCGGTAAAACCTCATTTTAAAAACTCGTATAGGATCATATAAAATTTAAAACAATTCAGAACCACCCATACGATAGGTAAGACTTGACTTCAAATACTGAATAGTTTAAATATTTGGATAGAATAATTTTATGGGTGTGAATATTTCAACACAAATCTATACATCAAAATATAGTAATTGATTTAAATCAATCTAATGGTATATATTCAAAGTCAAAATAATATTTATCGATATCTAGATTTTGATGACATTTATATTTTTGACTTTGAATATCTATCATTGGATCAGATTAAATTATTTATTAGATTTGTATCAAAAGATTGTGACAAAATATCACCACCCTAAATTTATTTAATTATTTTTTCGGCAGGTCTTAATGTACATAATTTTTGCCCTTATTTTTTTTCATAGAAATACTATTTTTAGGATTCAAAACATCGATTAAACGAATAATAAATTAACACTTTTCAATCATATTAAACATTGGGTAACCGAAATTTTGTGTACTAGGTATAATATTTTTTTTATTTTCCTAAAGTAATATATTATTTAGTGATTGTGACCCAAAAATGCACCCACATGGATACTTGGTGTTATTTATTGCAATTTGCTTCTGAAGCAACTGCCTAAACAGTTAAAATCTACAGGGCATCATCTCCAAAATTATCAACTTCTGTCTTGGAATCTGAAATCTGATGTATATTTTTTTAATGTTATATATTTATTTAATTAAAAATTATTGGATTTTAATATATTTCTCTTTGTATTGTGCTTTGTACTTTTCTTTATTTGATTTTGCTTGCTTAAACAAGATCGTGGAAGATGACTCTCAGGAAATTCCATGTGACCTGCCCAATTTTTTGTACTAGTAAATCAGATTAAAGATTAAATAATACGCCCACAAAGTTGACATTTAAATAGGCTATTAAAATACCAAAAAAAAAAAAAAAAAAACAAATGAGAGCATGTTAGGCCTTTAACAACCAAATGATTAATTTTTATGTGTTGGATTTGATTCCCTTTTGATTTTATTTTTTTGATTTTATTATTATTATTATTATTATTATTATTTTGCATTTTACATGATAGCAAAATTACTCATTTATATCATCTCAATTAATTAGAGCAACTCTAGCTTGTGTATCAGGAAAAAAATAATAATTAAACAATAGAGAAGGTTTAAGTTGGAGTATTTCTTTAGGAATAGTTTGATCTGCTTATATATTCAAGAGAAAAATTCAAACCAATCATTTTACGAAATTAGAGTAGAAATAAAACACATTTATTCTACTTCTTCAATGGGTGGTTAATAATTTGCATGAAAATAAAATTTCTAAAATGAAAATACGAGATTTTGGGTTCGAATCACATTCACATGAGTGGAAAATAATTGTATTGCATTATATTATAATAATATGTATGATTGTGTATTTGTAAAAATAAATTCTCAATGACACATGAATATTACTGAGGTAAAGACTAAATAAAAAAAATAAAAAAACATGAACTCTAATAAATTGATTTTGTCTTTAATATATCGGAATTTGTAATTATTTAATTTTAATTTTTTAACTCCATCTTAAGATTAGAAAGATATGGACGTCCGTATAAAAATAAATGTTTGTTAAATAAATTAGAATAGAATATATAATGTCACATTAATTTGACCGTACTTTAGTGCTTTTAGTAATTTCAGTACACATGTTCACATATCCAAATGGGGATCATTAATAATTAATTGAAGGAAGATGTAACAAATATGTAAACAAAATGTGGGATCAGTTGGCCCATTTGCATTAAAGAAATAATTAATAATTAGCAGCTAATTATTTGGTCAAAGGTCAAAAGAAAAAATGGACACATCGTACATATTTGGATGTAAATTAATTTTGTTAATTAAAGCTTAGGTTGGAAGGATTATTTAAAATTATTATTAATATTAAAGTTGTTGTTGATGATGGTTTTTCACAATGAGAAAAGTTCAAATATGAGAACGGGCAAAATGAGTATTGTACTTGGCCAAAAATGGATAATAAAAGTCCAATGGCTTGGAGAGACAGACGAAGTTTGGCAGAAGGACCCGACCTTATGATACAGAGGAGTTATCTCAAGAGCATAACGTGTTAGGGATGAAATGAATTATCATACCGACCCGATCTAATGAAGGAATGACAAATTTATTGGGTTATTAGAGAATTTATTGAACCTGACCCGATGAGGCCTATGCATGGCAACCCGACCTGGTTGAGAAATCTAGAGGGAACTTTGATAAGTATCATCATCATCGGTATGCCGAACCGAGGAATGAAGATGTGACCACAGACCTACCAGTTATGAAGTCATATGATGTATGCCCTAAATGGGAAGATATTCTTCTAGAAGGCTAATGGTAACATAAATTGATCGACGACTCTCATCGGAGGAAGACTCTGCCAGCTATCTATTGGACGAAACAATATTAGAGCAGTTAAATCAAAGGTTGTCGAATAAACTAAGTGTAGACCGGGCCACGGTTCCGGTTCGGAACCGGAACCGGAACTGTGGCCGACCGGTTTGGTTGGGGTTCAACCCCAATCCGAACTGGTGGAACCTTAAGGTTCCACCGGTTCTACGGTTCCAACAGGCTCCCTACCCTCAATATAAAAAAAATGGTTATATTAAAAAAAAAAATTAAATTACTAATATATCCATAATAACGGTAATAAAACGGTTATATTTAGGGACATTTTTGGTATCAAAAAAATTCTAAAACTTTATAAATATGATTCATTTTTCATTATTTCAACACACCAAATTCTTAACTCTCTCATTTCCTACAATTCTCTTATTCTCAATCTCAATTCATATAATTCTCTTATTCTCAATCTCAATTCAATTAGTTATTATCATTCACAATTAGTCAATTTTCTTATTTTTCTTCCTGATTTCTCAAACGAAAAATGGCAAGCTCATCTGAGAACATAATGTCAAATATGCCAACCCAAGAGAGCGGCCCTAGTGTCGGTGTACAATCACGGAGAAGAGAAGTTAAGGCTCGTTCCTCGGATGTTTTCAAAATTCATTTTCATTTGGAACGCCTAGAAGATGATACACAACGAGCAATTTACAACTATTGTGGGGGTTACCTACAAATTTTCTGGTGGATACGGCAATATGATCAAGCACCTGGAAAGACATCATCCGGTTGAACTTGGAATTGATACGACGCAAACTCAAATGGCCAGGTACGCATCATCTAGTAGAGGTACGAGTGCTGTAGATTTATTTAAATATTCTGATGCAAAAAATAGAGAAGAATTTGCGAAATTAAGTTGTATGACACATCTTTCTTTAAGCTTTGGTGAAAAACTTCATTTTACTAATTACATGCATAATGCTTTAATCCTTCTACATGTAGAATGACTTGAAACACAACAAAACGTCATATTTTTAAATTATATAAAGATGATAAAATTATTTTAAATGAAATATTTAAAGAGATGAAAGGTCGTATTTCTATATGTTCTGATATTTGGAGTGACCATTGGCAAACACACTCATACATTGGTGTGACTTGTCATTGGATTGATGCATCATTTACCATGACAAAACGACTTATTGCATTTAGAGTTTTTGATGACCAACATATTGCACAAAATATTTATAGAATGGTGAAGGTAATTTTTAATGAATATGGTTTAGTAGATAAAATTTTAACAATTAGATTTGATAATGCATCTGCAAATACTGCATCCATCAATGATTTAAAATCCTTATGTCAACCAAATTTAGTGGGTCGATTTTTTCATATTCGTTGTACATGTCATGTCCTTAACTTATGTGTTCAAGACGGTCTAAAATTATTATCACCTTTCCTTGATCCTATTAAAATGACACTTAATTGTATTTGGTCATATTCTCAAATTAGGAGAGAATGAACAAAGTTTTGTAAAATAAATGGTATTAAACCGATTAAATTTTCAAGAGATGTTCCAACACGTTGGAATTCAACTTATTTTCTTTTATGTCAAGCATTTCAATACAAAGATGCATTATGTAGTTTTTTTTTCTCAACATGTTCAAAATGTCACACTTTATCCTAGTCAATGGGATATTTGTGAAAATATTTTAGATATTTTAAAAGTTTTTAATGAAGCTACTTTAACTTTTAGCGGTGTTTATTATCCAACAACACATTTATTTCTTCTTGAAAGTTTGAATATTGTTGGTGCTCTCGATGAACATGCTGAAAGTAGCGATCCTAATGATATTGTTTTGCTAGAACCCATTACTATTATGAAGTTAAAATGGTTGAATTATTTTAGAGACATTCCTTTAATTTATCTTATTGCTGCTGTTTTTGATCCTAGATTTAAATTAGAAGGTTTGAATGGTGCTTTACAAGCTTACTATGATTATTTAGGAATATTAGATGAAATTGATATTACAAGAATAATGACGAAATTAAGAAATGATTTAATTGAGTTATTTAATGATTATATTGTAAGATATAACTTAGGAACATTAGGTGAATCTAGTAGTAGCGAACCAGTAATTCAAATAAGACTTAGCGCAGGTGATCGTTGGTTATTGCAACGAAATAAAAAAGTTAGGGATACAACAACTAATAACCCCGAATTAGATAATTATTTATCTACAAATTTCGAGTTTCATACTAAAAGTTTAGTTAGTAAAAATTTTAAAATCCTTGACTGGTGGAACCGACATCAAAATATATATATTGTTTTATCAATTATTGCTAAGAGATATTGGCAGCACATATTTCCACCGTTGCGGTTGAGCAAGCCTTCAGCTTGAGAGACAATATATTGGAAGCTAGACGATCTTCATTACATCCAAGCACTCTAGAAGCAACAGCTTGTGTGGATGATTGGACTCGAGCTGATCTGAGACAACAAGAAGATGCCCCCGATGATTTTGAAGATTTGTTCGATAATGCATCTGCAACAACAAGTGCAAGCGGAACCGGAGCTGAAAGATCAACTGATAATGATGATTGATAATTGTAAAATTGTAAATTTACAAAGGGGAAATGTCTTAATTGTAATGGAACTACGTGAGTTTTGATTCCTCTCACCCCTGTAGGATACGTAGGCAACTTAAATTTTTAAAAATTTAATCTCAAGCTCTTCAATGTAATAATTTTATTTATTTATAAAATTAATCTAATTTATTTATAAAATTAATCTAATTTATTTAATTTATTTTCGAATTTTTAAAAAAAAAGGTTCGGAACCGAACCGGAACCGGAACCGGAACCGAACCGGTCGGTTCCGGTTCGGTTCAAGATTCCGGTTCCACTTAAGTGTGGAACCGGAAACGGCCGGTTCAGTTCGAACCGGAACCGAACCGCCGGCCGGGTCTAAGTGTGTAGCAATGGTTAAAAGGTTATAATGATGAGTTTCTTCCCGATAGGGATGGTTGGAGCCGGTGACAGTACATTTGTTTGTTGAGTGGTTGTGGAAAGCAACATGGAGGCAATAATGACCTGGTGACGATGGCCGACATCATGAGTTGATAGAATAGTGGATTTGAGAGCCTATATAAGGGGGTTGAAGTCTCAGATTCAAGGGTCGGTAAATTTTGTATCTCGCAATTCCTAGA
The DNA here is from genome assembly GCA_019454045.1 of Zanthoxylum bungeanum. NCBI lineage: Eukaryota > Viridiplantae > Streptophyta > Magnoliopsida > Sapindales > Rutaceae > Zanthoxylum > Zanthoxylum bungeanum. The sequence continues at coordinate 147,047 of SKCR01031739.1, read as the reverse complement.
GAAACTGAGAGTTGAAGAGTTAGTGATAGAGAGAGAAAACATGTCAGCACTCGACTGTTAGGGTTGGTACTCAGAGTGCCAATCCAGATCGTATTTATGTCCGATTCATAAATACGATCAATGCATTTTTCCATAATATTACCTATTTAATGGTAGCACCTCTTGTCTTTTATATACATATTCGATCTAATTACGATTAGATATCTAATTATGATTAGATTGAAACTAAATATGATTTAGTGATACATGTATATGAGACAAAGACCATAGGATTTACAACGTAGTGCGCAGTTACAACGTAGTTTGTAATTGACATTGGGAAGCGTCACTATAAATTGTATATCCTTAAATAAAATTCATGGTCAAGATTTACTAACATGGGTCGGTTAGTAAAATCCACTGAGACCAGTACATGTCGTATATCGTGACTTGGTCCGATGGTTTATTCCAATAAACCATGAGTCTCGGGAGACTCGTATAAACATGTAAGTGTTTATTTGATAAACACTGAACGACTCACTGAAGATTTCCTAATAGATGGTACACCAACGTCAATAGGAATCTTCTCGAGTTAAGCAAGCATAATGGTCCTTCGACTTGAGATACCACTGTTGATATATGAGTTATCCTCCATACTTTGATGGTAGTCACGTAACCGATCTATTTAGATCAGACCTCCGCCTGTTCGTTGGGTGTGGACTGTTGCTCATGATATCCTGTGCGTATCAAGATAGAATCCGCCAGTCCTATGTACAGGGCATAGGTATCCTGCACGTGTTTGCGATCTAGTAAATCCATGGCCGTGGTATAACTTCAGAAATCATTTTTGAGTGTTATTTAGAGATCGTAAATTTGAAAGTCGACTATATTATACTATAAGGATTTGACGTTATTATCTATATCCAGGTATAATATGGATAACCTATGACTGAGGGATTATACGTATGCAATGACCTCAACTTGCATAGTTTATCGAGATTATCCGTGGTCGTCATAATTCATGAGTGGGTGAATTATGGATACAAAATTAGATTTCATGACAGATAAACCTAAACTTAGAGAGTCTCACAATATGAAATGTACTCGTTGAGCACTTGGGCAACGCATTGTGAATAATACAGATTATTCATAACACTTCACCAAATTAAATGAGTTAATTCGAATCATTTAAACGGTTAAACGAAAACACATAAATAAGGACATTTTTGGTCAATCGTAATTATTGTGTATTTATATTTGATACATAATTTGATTAGATACACATTAATTAATTGTCAAAAGAGACTTTGACACATGCCATTAATATATGTATTTATTTTTTAATGTAAATAAAAATACACATATAATAATAATTATATTAATTAATTATTTAGATATTTAAATGTTAAATATTTGAATAATTAAATTATATCCATTTTTCATAATTATTATGATAAATGTTTAATTATTAGTGGTGACATATGGCATGTTTTAATTAAACTTTAGGTGTGCAAATTTGATTTGTTAACATAAAGTTTGATTTTGTTTAATTGGATTAAAATTGAAAATTGACCATTATGCCCCTAGAGAGTCAGTCATGGGTATGTTTTTAAACTTAAAAATTTTGTTTTCTCTCCCATAACCCACCATGGCCGAACTCCTCCCTAGAAAAAAGCTCTCAAATTCTTTTGATGATTCAAGATGGAGAATGAAGAAAATCAAGAAAAAAAAAGCTAAGGAATTAGATGATTAAAGGTAATTCTACAAATCCCAAAGCTTAGAAAATATGTTTCTTGTTTCTTGATGATCTAGTGAGATCTAGGGTTTCTTCTTTTCTATAAATTTGGGGCTTTTGGATTTGGAGGATGGAATTGGAAGCTTATTGCATGTGTGAAGTTGTTTTGAATGATATTATTGTAATATTGGTTCAATTTGATCATTTGATGATATGTTGCCATTCTAGAGTGTTATGACCACTCTTGTAATGTCTAGAATTGTTCTTGGGTGGTTCATTTGTGGTGACTTTGGTTGGTTTTAAGATTAATTAGATTAATGTTGGAAAATTGGATTTTAAGCATGAAAAATTGATATATTTTGCTTCTGGATCAGAATTAGAAATACTGTATATTTGGTGATGAAAAATATGTCATATGAATGTATTGGATGTGTTTTGGGTGTTGGAACAACTGCTAGAAATTATTTCGGAGTTGAAATAAGAGAAAACGGCGAAAAACGGCGTTACCGGGTGACTTTTGAGCCAACCGAGTGACAGCTGCCCTAATACTATTGGGGCTGACCTGGGCAGCCCTCATGTGTATTGGATGGTCGGTTCGGTCAAAAACGCATTTTATATCATTTTGCGGAAAAATATTTTCGTAAAAGTTTCGCGACGTTTCTTAGTTATTTATGTCATTATTTGATATCGAATAAATATGTTTAGGTGAAATATGAAAAGATTATTCATATTGGATATTGAATAATTTATTCGGTAATTTTAAAAATTTTAAAATTACCATTTTGCCCGAACCGCGATCTTCCGCTATTCTGATCCTTCATCATATTTATTCGATATCTAATATGAATAATAAAAATGGTATCATAGCAGGTCTGATCCTTCTTCCATTACATTAATCATGCTTGATATATGATATATAATCCAATTTTGATGTTTGCACATGCATGTAATTTAGATATTTCTTGACTTTTCTGTTCTACGCTAATGGGAAATGTAACAAAAATTTAATGGTTAAGTAGGTAGAATTGAATTGTTTAGAAATTGATCTAGATTATAATTCTGCATTGGATGTAGAGTTGAGCTTTCTTGAGGAATATCCCCGCTTAAATAAGGCAGTAAAGTAACGTGTATTGGATGGATGTTTCTTGGTCCGTCTTGTCAATACGGCTTATGGGTATCTTTCTATGGCTGCATCCGAGAAAGTGCCAAAGCAGTGAGGGTGTAGTTGATAGAATTTTATCCATGCCGGATGTATATTTGATACTAGACAAATTCAAGTGAAAGTGGAAATCCTGAACGTGCCAAAACTGTTAGGACTACATCGGTAGCTTGAGTTTGTCATTGGCAAGTGAAGCCTTCATACGCCTTATTGTGAACGTGCCAAAGCTGTCGTAACGAGAAATGGTCAGAACCAAAATTAGGAGTCATCGGTGAGTGATTGACAATGAGTTGTCTACCTAATGAATATATGTAGGCGAGATCGTGCCAAAGCTGTGGGTCAAAATATATTCATTGAATCCTACTCTCACTATGGAATTCGATTTAATTATTGAATTCCTGTTCACCGTTGGGGATTACGGTATTACGTAAAGTAGTGGGAGACACTGCTGGGTTAAAAATCCATAACTAAAGGAGTGTGTAGTATTATGGAAATTGCCGCTTGTTTGTTTTCCTTTATTTTATTTTGTTAATAGAATTATACTTCTAATCCACTGCATGCATATTACTTGAATATGTTTTCTGACTTCTCTTATAGTTGCGTATTTCTAGAATAAATACTAGAATGTTAGTAGACTTAGATATTGTTAGATTAGTCAAAATCATCGGGAACTGTTGTTCCGATTTTCTTAAAAATCAAGATTGTTTAGTGACTTAGTTACTAAGTCACGATAAGTAATCTAAATAGATATCTGTTTTAGGATGTAATTGTCTAGAGAGAATAGTTTCTTGTGCGGTAAGAATTGACGTGAATTAGTTCATGTCTCGAGATTCTTGACTGGTGTAGGCATTGCATTTTTGCATGTGAAACCCGATGATGAGTCTCAGTTGGAGGCACTACCTTTTTAGTTAAGGATATTGCGGGAAACGGTCGTCGGAAGGGAATCGGTATTTCGTTAGATCCTTATTCAATTGTTTAGCGTCAAGCTCACTTGTTGGACCTCCGTTTAGAGCACCTTTGGCCCAAAAAAAAAAACCCGCAAACATTTTAACCTTGGCCCAAAACCTTTGCCACCCACCTAGCCCACCAAGAGAGGCCCACACGCCCATATCACCCTAAATTACATCCAAATTAAATCAAATATTAATAAATTAAACATTAACTAAATAAAATATTAATTAATTGATATACCAAATTAAATAAGACATAAAATATAATTATACCAAATTAAAATATTGTAACTTCCTAACTTAAAATATTATATACTAAATTAAAGAAATATTATGCCTAATTAAAATCAATCATAACCAATTAAAAATATTGACTTCATAATCTAACAAATTGTATTCCTAAACCAAGCCAATCAAATATTCAACCTTCATAATTCACCAAAATTTGTCCCCTCTCAATCCATTGATTTCCTTATCCAACACCAAATCAAATCCTCTCTTTAATGCCAAATTCCCTTCCTTGTGAGATAAGGAGAAGCCCTAGCCCTTGTCTATTTAAACAACCCTAAACCAAACACTGTCTCGGCCTTCAATCTCTCATCAAAACCTGCACACACAGACCCCACGATTGAAGCCACAAATACTCACCAATTCAACGTAGCAACACACCTGCACCCCACTCACGTTGCTGCCTGAACCCACGCCACCTGCCCCTCACTTCCCAGCCTTCAAACTCCACACTTCGCACTCCTTAATCACACAACAGCCCTCACTCCTCGTAAAAAACACTCACACACAGACTCGGCAATAAGGCTACACACACAACCCATCAAATCTTCACGCACCAGACTTTCAGCCACAAACTTAAACAGCACATTAATCACGCCCCTTGCCACTGCCTCACGCACAAAGCCAAATAGCCTCTTCATGCTTACGCCCCTTCACACAGCCAACACACAAAACACCCCTACTAGCCACTGACCTTGAATAACCGAGAACTGCAGCCCCTTTAAACTGCCCCTTATTCACGCCATAGCACCCATCCAGCAAGCCTCAATTGTCGCACAAAAGTCACACGTAAAACACCCCAATACAGCCGTGAAAATAAGCCTGAAACTGTTCAGAATTGTCCCAAAACTGCACTGAAAAATAGTCCAGAAACCGCCCAGAACAGTAACGAAAACAACCCTCGAAACAGTCCCAAAATTGAGTCAAAACAGTCCACTAACACAACTGAACAGTGACTAGAAAATACAGAGAAAACAGCAGCAAAATGGAGTGAAAACAGCGTCCAAAATAGCAAAACAGCGAGCTAAGACGTTAATCCAGTGAACCAGAAGAGTTGCGGAGTGATAGCCCTTCCGACGGCCGTGAAACGCGAGTCCGAAAGTCGACATAAAAGGTTAGACCTGAGGGTATTTTCCCTATTATTTGCATATATTTTTTTTTTATTGTTTTATTCATTTTTATCGCATGAGAGTCGTTTATTGATGCATGTTTGTGGCCCTTGAATAGATAGTAAATGCATGTATTTTGGAATGATGTATGTTATGGCCCTTGAGTAAAACAGAAAATGTGTCGTCTCTTGGGGTATATAGGATGGAAACCCGGACATGAACTTCATAGCCGATTCCGAATGGATGGTAGTATGATCTGTACTTGGGATACAACTCCACGTACCACTTGAGTAAACAGCGCATATTTCATTTTATGTTATTTTGATTTGTTTATTATTCGTTACTTGATTTCCGCATGTTATTTTTTTATGTGATGATGTGATCGAGCGCATGAGCTTAGTAAGTTGGATTAAAGGTCCCATATTTTGAGGGGTTAAAATCCTTTACCAAGATGCTTTACCGCGTCGATTGATGTATATTCGGTTGAATGTAAGATGTGTTCAATCGGGTATACAAAGCCGATATTATTGTCTTTATTTTTATATGCATGACGTGATCGAGCGCATGGTTTAGTAAGTTGGATTAAAGGTCCCCTGTTTTGAGGGGTTAAAACCCTTTACCACGATACTTTACCGCGCCGGTTGATATATATTCGGTTGAATGTAAGATGTGTTCAATCGGGCATACGAAGTCCGATATCATTGTCTTTACTTTTTATATATGTATTGTGTTGATTGCGCATGGGCTTAGTAAGTGCGATTAAAGGTCCTCTATTCTGAGAGGTTGAAATCCTTTACCACGATGCTTTGCCGCGCTTTTAGCCCTTTATTATTTATTAGGTGTCATCTATTCATCCGTTCATGTATGTGTCATGTTGTTTACTGAATTTTGGAGGTCACTGCTGTAACCCCGTTCGAACGCGTTTCGGAACGCCGCACGAACGCATGTTTTATGTCTGGTCCCGTTTGAACGAGTTATCAAACGCTATACGAACACGAACCTTCTGTTTACCGTTTGAACGCATATACGAACGCCGCACGAATGCCCACGATAAACAGGTTCTCCTGCATCACATCACGACATGTCTATCTTATCATATAATTATCTCTTTTTACCTTATATATTTGTTTTACCTTTTTAGTTATCTATTTCTATTATGCGCTTAAGTGTCTTTCCCTAATATGCATGCTTGTATGAATGCTATGTGTTTGCGCTTCTGTGCCTACCTATGTGAGATTGTATGTCTCCTGTATGTCAATATATCTTAATGCATGAATTCAGACATAGATTATATACAAATAGGTTGTATGCAAACATGAAAAATATGTTATATGTAAACTTAGATATAAGCTTTGTACCTATGCATGCCAACTTATGAGTAAATTATCCTTGGAAATATGTTGCTTAGGCTTGGTAAGATTATTGCACAAATCATTTTATTACAAGTGGCATAATAAATGGACCATTCCGAACCCAACGGTTTGAGGTCTTCCCTTGCGAGGGGTGAGTGCGGCCTTAAATATTTGTCTCGGTTCACACCGGGTGGCAACTCCATTATTCTCCGGTTTAGTCCCCCCGCGGGCTACTCCGTACTCCCAACCGGGCCGCGAGCCCGGGACAGCATGCGTCGCCCAGTTTGTGTTCCTACAGTCTGGCGACTCCACTGGGGATAGAGAATCGGCCCCGAAATAATGTCTTGTAATATTATGATTTGTGCTTTAATTAACCGTGTCTACTGTGAGTTAAAAGGGGTTTAATCAAAGGCATATTGTTTAGGCTGGGTAATGGTTTGGTGTCTTCCTTCACTCACTACCTTTCTAGAAGGAAAAGCTATGAAGACACCTAGATAATCATCTACTTGTAGCCTATTGTGACAGACTAATCTAGAGGACTTGTTGTTTATTCCTGTCACCAACGATAAGAGCCTAAGAGGCTTGGGTACTTAAGAGAGCCTCGCTCCACCCTCCCTCTAGGGAATCTGCAACAAGAAATCCATTTGACAGTTAGTCACATACCATAACTCGTTGGCACGTACTGTAAGGTATAAAAAAGGTGCGCACACTTGGTCGCTCGAACCCTTGAGTGGGGAGACCTAGTTGTGGGTAATCCTTCGCCGGTGAGAGCCTTTGTCTACACTCTTGTGAACCCACACGTAGACCGGGGTTGTATGACCTATAGCAACTATTTCCTTGTGTTTGTGGGCCATCCTCATTTGGATGCAGTTGGACTTCTTGTCAGAAATGCGAACTTGTTGGGCCATTTAAACTTGGACGAGTTCGTATCCTATGACAATTGGGCCAAAAGCTTCTGAAATGTCGATGGGCCACTTATAGAAATTATTATTTTATGTTTGCATTACCTTTCTTTTATGCTTGTGTTTGGGAACATCGTCGTTTGGATCCATTTGGGCCATTTGTCATGGGATGTGGGCTTGTTGGGCCATTTAAACTGGGACAAGAACGTATCTTATGACGATTGGGCCAAAGGCTTCTAAATATTGATGGGCCATTTTGTGCTTGTGTTCGGAACATTACCATTTGGATTTAGTTGGACTCCTTGCCATGATATGTGAACTCGTTGGGCCATTTAAACTGGGACGAGTTCACTCATATGACAGTTAGCCCAAAAGCTTCTAAAATGATAATGGGCCGATTTATTTGAAAATTTTAATTGATTTAGTATGTTCTATATGTTACATGCATCTCATGCACCTCATACATACATCATGTTAACACCATCTATGTCCCAAAAAGACATCATAGATTCCCGTTGGGTTAGGAAAGAGGGAAGACACACCAAGAGGCCAATAACAAATATGAGTGGATCAGAAACGAAATATCTCGCGTGGATCAGTTGGAAATTGGTTTCGCCAAAATGACTGAACAACTGCAAGCTTTAACTGCTGCCATGTCTAATATGGCTGTACCCCGTGCTGGGGGAAGTTCTGAAAATGTGAGGCGCGATGAGCCTCCGAATGGGTTGGGGGATGATACCCCCACTTTTGATGACCACATGGCAGAGTATGCAACAGGCAGAGTGATTGGGTCTCAGGCATAATTTCAGAAGCTTCGGGATCAGGTTGAAACAGTTACCCACAAAATGAGGGGTAAACATGAAGAGTTGTTAGATTATGAGGCAATAACCTTCGGAGAACAGCTGCCAGCTCAGTTTAAAATGCCCGCCATGGCCAAGTTTAATGGGAATGGAGACCCGAGAGTCCATCTATAGCAATATGTCTCAGTCATGAGTTCAATGGGCCTATCACAACGTCAAGTCCAAAAGATGTTTGGGATGTCACTCGAGGGGGCACCTGTGGTTTGGTATCATAGCCTTGAGAAGAAGGTTAAGGAAGATTGGAGGGAACTAGCTGATGCTTTTCTGAAGCAGTATGTTACAGACTTAGAAATTGACTTGTCACTCCGAGATTTGGAGAACACTAAGCAGAAGCCGGAGGAGAGCTTCAAAGAGTATATAGACCGCTGGAGAGGTCAACTGTTAAAGATGCAAACTCGACCCTCGGAGAAGGATCAGATCAAGATGATTATCAAGGGTACTAAGCCCTCAATTTATGGTAAGCTAAGGAGAATGACTTCGATGATTGCAGATTTTCGACAGTTGAGGGAGACTGTTATGGATATGGAGGAAGAAGAGGCTGAGAGTAGAAAGTTTTATAGCCAGAATAAGAGAGCTTTTGGGGGGCCCTCCGAAACCAAGCCCACCACTGCCGAAGTCGTTGCCATCAGAAACAGGCAATTCTCCAACCTTGGTAGACCTTTGTCGAAGGTGTTTGAAAAGTTGCAGGGACAAGGACTCTTGAAACCCTTAGAAGGCAAACCACTTCCACACCCCCCACCGCCACACATAAATGTGAACCTTTATTGTCACTTCCACCAGCTACATGGCCATGACACCGACAACTGCACCCGCCTCAGGCATGAAATCCAAGACCTCATAGATTCCCATAAAATACCCGATCCAAGAAAATAACAACCTAACACCAGAAACCCTCTACCAAACTACCACTCCGTTCCACCACCCACCTACATGATCAACTCCGGCCTACCCGAACCTTTGTCCTCCAAACTCTCAACCACCAGGCTTCTTACATTGAGATAGAAGATGGCAGTAGTGAAGAACCATAGACTGAAAAGACAAGCAAACAATGAAGCTTCTGCTAGATTTTACGTTGATTTGCACTTGGTTTATTTGATTGCAATCCTGCATTTTTAATAAAGACATTGATTTAGTCTACCTGTTCAAACCATTTTCTTAAATGATAATAAAGATGTTCATTTCGCTGAATCTCTTCTGCAACATGAGTATATTTGAGAAAAGTATTCAACCTTGGTACTATGGAATCCAGTGATGAACACGGGGAACCCTCGAAATAAGCAAACAGAAAAGATAAGATAGACATTCAGAAATTGGGAAATAGAGGCAGTGAAAATATCAGACTTGGAAGGGAATTAGTTCACCGAGCCGATCAACGTAGACAGATTGAAGCAGTAGCTTGCCTGAGGAAAAGAAGACTGAGCAGTCGCTAAGAGAATTAGCAGAAGACCTAACCCAACGGGATGAGAAACTCATTCACGCATGCATGCATACACGTAACATATTTTGCATTCCTTTTTGTGTTTTGTGTTTGTTTTTTTGTATTCCCAGGTTTTGAAGAAGAAAAGAGAAAGCGGCAAATGAAAGCCAATCAGAAGCATCAATATAACATCAGCAGTTTACGGACGAGTCCCAAGGTTGAGGCCCATATCAGTATCAATCTGGGGCGAGGCCCACATCAGTAACAGTGTTGGGGCGAGACCCACATCAGTTTCAGGGCCGAGGCCCGCATCAGTACCAGTCTTAGGGATGAGTCCCAGGGTTGAGGACCATATCAGTATTAATCTGAGGCGAGGCCCACATCGGTAACAGTGTTGGGGTGAGGCCCACATCAATACCAGTTTGGGGCGAGGCCCACATCAGTAACAGTGTTGGGGCGAGGCCCACATTAGTTTGAGGGCAATGCCCACTTCAGCATCAATCTGGGGGCGAAGCCCACATCAGTACCAGTTTGGGGTGAGGCCCACATCATTATCAACATCAGTTTTGCCGGGTATGACACTCTGGGGGTGAGGCCCATATCTTTATCAGAATCAGTCTGGCCGAGTATGGCACTTTGGAATGGCACTCTGAGAATGGAGCAGGGTTCGAGAATGAACAAGCCAAGAATGGAAATCCGAGAATGGAACAAGGTTCGAGAATGAACAAGCCGAGAATGACAATCCAAGAATGGAACAATGTTCGAGAATGAACAAGCTGAGAATGGCAATCCGAGAATGGAACAAGGTTCGAGAATGAACAGGCCAAGAATGGCAATCCGAGAATGGAACAAGGTTCGAGAATGAACAAGCCGAGAATGGCAATCCAAGAATGGAACAAGGTTCGAGAATGACAAGCCAAGAATGGCAATCCGAGAATGGAACAAGGTTCGAGAATGAATAAGCCGAGAATGGCAATCCAAGAATGGAACAAGGTTCGAGAATGAACAAGCCGAGAATGGCAATTCGAGAATGGAACAAGGTTCGAGAATGAACAAGCCGATAATGGTAATCCAAGAATGGAGTAAGGTTCGAGAATGAACAAGCCAAGAATGGTAATCCGAGAATGGAACAAAGTTCGAGAATGAACAATCCGATAATGGTAATCCGAGAATGGAGCAAGATACGGGAATGAACAAACCAAGAATGACACTCCGAAAATAGAGCACGGTTCGGGAATGGACCGCCTCACAGTAACGATTCAAGAATGGACCACCTCTCATCAACCCGGTTCGAGAATGGACCACCTCACAACAAAATCAACTCAACTCAGCTCGAGGCAGCAGACGAGCCAGGTAAGTGAAAATGCATTACATAACTTTGATAGGATTGTTCAAAGTCACACACTGCACAAGTCAAATCAAAGTGGGGACGACTGTAGGCATTGTATTTTTGCATGTGAAACCCGATGATGAGTCTCAGTTGGAGGCACTACCTTTTTAGTTAAGGATATTGCGGGAAACAGTTGTCGGAAGGGAATCGGTATTTCGTTAGATCCTTATTCACTTGTTTAGCGTCAAGCTCACTTGTTGGACCTCTGTTTAGAGCACCTCTGGCCCCAAAAAAAAAAAAAAACCTGCAAACCTTTTAACCTTGGCCCAAAACCCTTGCCACCCACCTAAGCCCACTCACCAAACCAACACAACACCTAGCCCACCAAGAGAGGCCCATACGCCCATATCACCCTAAATTACATCCAAATTAAATCAAATATTAATTAAATTAAAAATTAACTAAATAAAATATTAATTAATTGATATACCAAATTAAATAAGACATAAAATATAATTATACCAAATTAAAATATTGTAACTTCCTAACTTAAAATATTATATACTAAATTAAAGAAATATTATGCCTAATTAGAATCAATAATAACCAATTAAAAATATTGACTTCATAATCTAACAAATTGTATTCCTAAACCAAGCCAATCAAATATTCAACCTTCCTAATTCACCAAAATTTGTCCCCCCTCAATCCATTGATTTCCTTATCCAACACCAAATCAAATCCTCTCTTTAATGCCAAAATCCATTCCTTGTGAGACAAGGAGAAGCCCTAGCCCTTGTCTATTTAAACAACCCTAAACCAAACACTATCTCGGCCCTCAATCTCTCATCAAAACCTGCACACACAGACCCCACGATTGAAGCCACAAATACTCACCAATTCAACGTAGCAACACACCTGCACCCACTCACGTTGCTGCCTGAACCCACGCCACCTGCCCCTCACTTCCCAGCCTTCAAACTCCACACTTCGCACTCCTTAATCACACAACAGCCCTCACTCCTCGTAAAAAACTCTCACATACAGACTCGGCAATAAGGCTACACACACAGCCCAGCAAATCTTCACGCACCAGACTTTCAGCCACAAACTTAAACAGCACATTAATCACGCCCATTGCCACTGCCTCACGCACAAATCCAAATAGCCTATTCATGCTCACGCCCCTTCACACAGCCAACACACAAAGCACCCCCACTAGCCACTGACCTTGAATAACCGAGAACTGCATCCCCTTCAAACTGCCCCTTATTCACGCCATAGCACCCATCCAGCAAGCCTCCATTGTAGCACAAAAGTCACACGTAAAACACCCCAATGCAGCCGTGAAAATAAGCCTGAAACTGTTCAGAATTGTCCCAAAACTGCACTGAAAAACAGTCTAGAAACCGCCCAGAACAGTAACGAAAACAGCCCCCAAAACAGTCCCAAAATCGAGTCAAAACAGTCCACTAACACAACTAAACAGTGACCAGAAAATACAGAGAAAATAGCAGCAAAACGGAGTGAAAACAGTGACCAAAACAGCAAAACAGCGAGCTAAGACGTTAATCCAGTGAACCGGAAGAGTTGCGGAGTGATAGCCCTTCCGACGGCCGTGAAACGCGAGTCCGAAAGTCGACATAAAAGGTTAGACCTGAGGGTATTTTTCCTATTATTTGCATGTATTTTTTTTATTGTTTTATTCATTTTTATCGCATGAGAGTCGTTTATTGATGCATGATTGTGGCCCTTGAATAGATAGTAAATGCATGTATTTTGGAATGATGTATGTTATGGCCCTTGAGTAAAACGGAAAATGTGTCGTCTCTTGGGGTATATAGGATGGAAACCCGGACATGAATTTCATAGCCGATTCCGAATGGATGGTAGTATGATCTGTACTCGGGATACAACTCCACGTACCACTTGAGTAAACGACGCATATTTCATTTTATGTTGTTTTGATTTGTTTATTATTCGTTACTTGATTTCCGCATATTATTTGTTTATGTGATGATGTGATCGAGCGCATGGGCTTAGTAAGTTGGATTAAAGGTCCCATATTTTGAGAGGTTAAAATCCTTTACCACGATGCTTTGCCACACCGATTGATGTATATTCGGTTGAATGTAAGATGTGTTCAATTGGGTATACGAAGCCAATATTATTGTCTTTATTTTTTATATGTAATGATGTAATCGAGCGCATGGGCTTAGTAAGTTGGATTAAAGGTCCCCTATTTTGAGGGGTTAAAATCCTTTACCACGATGCTTTGCCACGCCGATTGGTGTATATTCGGTTGAATGTAAGATGTGTTCAATCGGGTATACGAAGCCGATATTATTGTCTTTATTTTTATATGCATGACGTTATCGAGCGCATGGGTTTAGTAAGTTGGATTAAAGGTCCCCTGTTTTGAGGGGTTAAAACCCTTTACCACGATGCTTTGCCGTGCTGGTTGATGTATATTCGGTTGAATGTAAGATGTGTTCAATCGGGTATACGAAGTCCGATATCATTGTCTTTACTTTTTATATATGTATTGTGTTGATTGCGCATGGGCTTAGTAAGTGCGATTAAAGGTCCTTTATTCTGAGAGGTTAAAATCCTTTACCACGATGCTTTGCAGCGCTTTTAGCCCGTTATTATTTATTAGGTGTCATCTATTCATCCGTTCATGTATGTGTCATGTTTTTTACTGAATTTTGGAGGTCACTGCTGTAACCCCGTTCGAACGCATTTTGGAACGCCGCACGAACGCATGTTTTTTGTCTGGTCCCGTTCGAACGCGTTATCAAACGCTATACGAACGTGAACCTTCTATTTACCGTTCGAACGCTTATACGAACGCCGCACGAATGCCCACGATAAACAGGTCCTCCTGCATAACATCACGACATGTCTATCTTAGCATATAATTATCTCTTTTTACCTTATACATTTGTATTACCTCTTTAGTTATCTATTTCTATTATGCGCTTAAGTGTCTTTCCCTAATATGCATGCTTGTATGAATGCTATGTGTTTGCGCTTCTGTGCCTACCTATGTGAGATTGTATGTCTTCCGTATGTCAATATATCTTCATGCATGAATTCAGACATAGATTATATACAAATAAGTTGTATGCAAACATGAAAAATGTGTTATATGTAAACTTAGATATGAGCTTTGTACCTATGCATGCCAACTTATGAGTAACTTATCCTTGGAAATATGTTGCTTAGGCTTGGTAAGATTATTGCACAAATCATTTTATTACAAGTGGCATAAGTAAGGGACCATTCTGAACCCAAGGGTTTGAGGTCTTCCCTTGCGAGGGGTGAGTGCGGCCTTAAATCTTTGTCCCGGTTCACACCGGGTAGCGACTCCATTATTCTCCGGTTTAGTCCCCCCGCGGGCTACTCCGTACTCCCAACCGGGCCGCGAGCCCGGGACAGCATGCGTCGCCCAGTTTGTGTTCCTACAACTGGCATTAAGAAAACCCCATTAGGTTTTTGTTTATCTTATAATGACATTTCTTGGCTTTAGTGACTTTTAGAAGTCACGTGTTTGACATAGTTTGCTAATCAATTATTTACAATTGTTGTGAATAATTGAAGGCAAATTATAAAGTTGAAGAAATGAGATGTATATAGTTGTGTGTTGAGAATATCGATTCTCACAATACGACAATTATAGGTTTTGGATACCGGATCTCCCGTCTAGTTATTTTAAATAATGTTTAATGATTGTTTTGATATTTGATATCAGAACTTGCGACTATTGGATAATTATTTGTTCTTTATAAACAATTGTTACATATTTTAATATGACTAGTTGTGTCATTGATGAAGAGAAAAACATTTAAAAAGATATTCGATTAACTAAATAACTTGGAACCGTGCTTTATGAGATTTTATCATATAAGTATTAGATGCTTATTCCATATGGTAAATGATGGTCTGATACGAGATCACACCCCATATCCTTATCCATTTAATGAATATTGTATTCAGGATGTGATTAAATCTCATTTAACCAATGATCGTCATTGGACCACAGATTTATTAAACTAATACATTGGATGAATGTAGTTTAATGAATTATAAATTGCCATGGATAGTTTTCTTTACTTCGTAACTTAGTTAATGAATTGTCATGACTTAGTTGCATGTTTCTAAAAGAATACATATTGAACGTCTTGAATGGTTCGAGAACTTTCAATATGTTTCTGATGAAACACGGATATAATATTTTGAATGGTTCAAAGATATTCTATTTGAAGTGTTGAAAACTATATTTTAAAATTCATTGTGAGTATTTGAATTGTTCAAGGATGTTCGATATGATCAAACATATGAATTTATGGCAATTAGTTTTAAAGTTATTTAATGAATATGATTCTTACTCAATATTATTCTTCTACGATTCCATCGTGATGGAATTGATCAGTAGGAGAAATCGAATCTTATATGATTTGATTCGTTTGATATTGAGTGTTACCGAATTAGTTTCAATACTCTTGGGGTTATGCTCCAGTTACACTAATTCATCCTTTTAATTATTGTTCAATTAGTTTCTACAGTTACGTATATGATATGTATAGGTAGAAAATTCAAATCTTGAAAAGTTTGAGATTTGAATCTTTCTTTTGTATAATGGTTATATAATTGAAAGTACTTGCGCCTCGGAGGTACAAGTAAAAATTTATCATTTATTCTATTTAATAGAATATTGTATTATATTTGATAGAATATATTTTCTACGATCCCGAGCAATAAAATTGTTTTATTACTTGGTGTATAACATCAGATGTTAATGATTGTAGAAAAGACTCGACTTATTGAAGTCAAATGTGAGAATGATAAATTAAAAATGGAACTACATAATTAATAAGATGAAATGACCCTACGGTATCTTCCATATAAGTCCAATAGGATGTCAGAATCATTTGCGAAGTATTTGATACTTATTGATTCTGTTGTTTTCTTAATGAAGAAAATTATCCTATAACTTATAATGGGAGCGATATTTGATATCGATTTCGGAAATTAGCATTGAACCATAAATCTAAAATTATTCGTGGCTTACTATGATCAAATTTTGAACTTGATTAAGCTTTCATTATGAATCGTTCATAAAATGTGAAAATTATTTGCACAGCAAAAGCAAAGTGAGCTTAATAAAGGTTTGACCTTTATAATATGACAGTGAGAAAAGCTACACTCATTGATCTATTGTAGATTCTGAGAAAACTTGTCTCAAGTCGCATTAATTGAACAATTAAAGATTTGTTGGTTAATGTTGATATTAAACTATGTATTTTGGCTAAAGAATGCAAAGTGGCGTTCTTGAATGTTTTCTTCGAATAAGAGATCCGTTGTGGTTTCTTTGTTTGAAGAGTTCATTCTAGAATGGCCCTAGAGTTTGTATTCTGCTAAGATCATAGTTTGATATACTAGCTTATAGAGCCTATTGTAGACTCAGATAAGCTTTCCGAAAATCTGTGTTCTTTATTTTTGATACAGTCAGATTGTCTGATTTTATCAAAGCACATATAATACAAATTTGATAATAGGGTCAGTGGGAGCGTACAAATTTCTTTCCAGTGTTGTATATCCTAATGACATTATCATTATTAATGTAAAAATGAGATGTTTATAAGGTAAAAAGTTTACCTAAGTCTTCTTTTCTCTGTGAATACAGTGGGAGTAGTCTCTGTTATATTTGATATAAAGTTTTATATATGATATAACACTAAGAGACTTGTGAGAAACTCCCATTAGTCGTGCATTAGATATGATCTAATAAAGGACACAACAAGACTATCTGTGTGACAGTTAGTATAACTGTTTGACAGTTAGTGTGTCTCTTATATATAGTATTTATCTTTCGTAAATGATGATTCTTTTGTCGAAAGAGAAATTGATTAGAATGTCTAGTCAATCTGATGCATCATATGATGATTGCATAATGAATACTATATTATGTGCGATTAAAGATATCAATTTAATCGTAATAGTTACGAGCTATTTTGATACGCTATAGACCATAGGATGGATCTTGAAACATGTTCTTTGTGATAATTGATATATTAAGAATGAGTTTCTTATTCATGGAGAATATAATCCGCAACCATTAGGATCAAATTAGTTTTGAGTCTTATTATAACGTTAGACAGTCTACGTCATATAAAGTCAGAAAAGATGCAGTGGGAGTGTCACGATTGATTCCACTATATTAGTGGAATTCGTTGCAACTTATGAAATATTGACTTATGAAGTTGTATAGTGACCTTATAGATTAGAAGTTTTAATATTAGTATTGTGTCTGCTGTTGTCTACATAGTATTTTGGATTTGATCTTTAAATACATATACAACTTAATAGCTGTAGCACAATATTGATATCGCATCTGAGTCATATTGATTTAGAACTCGGGTTCTATAAAATATGAATGATGATTGGCTAAGGAAAACAATTAGGTTTGTTGGACAAACTCAATTTATTAAAGTATGCTTACTTGTTGTTGCCTACCTCTTGAGTGCTAGGTGAGCTCTTGAAGGCCATGAGTATGTGATACACATTGAGATATGTATATGATACTGTGGATTGTCACTAAAGCAAGTGGGATAAATTGTTAGGGTTGGTGCTCAGAGTGCCAATCCGGATCATATTTATGTCCGATTCATAAATAAGATAAATGCCTTACTCCTCCATAGAAAAAAGCTCTCAAATTCTCTTGATGATTCAAGATGGAGAATGAAGAAAATTAAGAAAAAAAGCTAAGGAATTAGATGATTGAAGATAATTCTACAAATCCCTAAGCTTAGAAAATACGTTTCTTGTTTCTTGATGATCTAGTGAGATCTAGGGTTTCTTCTTTTCTATAAATTTGGGGCTTTTGGATTTGGAGGATAGAATTGGAAGCTTATTGCATGTGTGAAGTTGTTTTGAATGATATTATTGTAATACCAATGCTATGCCTTGAACCACTCGGCCATATCTCATACACAACGATTATGACCGAGAACTCGCGTGAATAGCGAGTTGTTCAAATCCGATTGTTAGATGGGTACGGACAATCGAATCCATTCTAACTAGAAAAATAGAAACTCTTTCAGCAAATAAAAAATTCTTCCTTTGAGTCTAGGGAAAAGGAGATTTTTTTTTTGTTTGTGAAAAACTTTTAAAAACAATAAAAGTATATATCTTGTTTGCAAAAACGAAACTCCTATTTTTTCTCATATTTCTCCCTGATTTAATCAATGAATTGGAAGGTTCAATTTGATCATTTGATGATATGTTGCCATTCTAGAGTGTTATAACCACTCTTGTAATGCCTAGAATTGTTCTTGGGTGGTTCATTTGTGGTGATTTTGATTGGTGTTAAGATTAATTAGATTAATGTTGGAAAATTGGATTTTAAGCATGAAAATTGATATATTTTTCTTCTGGATCAGAACTGGAAATGCTGTGTATTTGGTGATGAAAAATGTCATATGAATGTATTGGATGTGTTTTGGGTGTTATAACAATTTCCGGAAATTATTTCGGAGTTGAAATAAGTGAAAACGGCGTTACCGGGTGACTTTTGAGCCAACTGGGTGACGGCTGCCCAAAATAGTGAATTTGTCTCTGTTCGGCAGCCCATGAATTGCCATAATACTATTGGGGCTGACCTGGACAGCTCTCATGTGTATTGGGTGGTCGGTTCGGTCAAAAACGCGTTTTATGCCATTTTACGGAAAAACGTTTTCGTAAAAGTTTCGCGACGTGTCTTAGTTATTTATGTCGTTATTTGATATCGAATAAATATGTTTAGGTGAAATATGAAAATATTATTCATATTAGATATTGAATAATCTATTCGGTAATTTAAGAGTTTTAAAATTACGATTTCGCCCGAACCGCGAGCTTCTGCTGCGCCCGCGCCAAAACCCCAACACCGACCACCTGAGATATTTTTACCGTGCTTGTTGTAAGAACCGATGTGTTTATTTTTTTATTCTTGTATTTATCTCCTCACGTGTAACTCGGGTTGGTCTTGACCCCGAGTAGGAATAAAATACGCCACTTTCTCCCGTAGACGTAGGTTGTAGCCACTTTCCACCGAACCACATAAACTCTGTGTTTATCTTGTTTACATGCTAAGTTTACTTTGGTTCCCTACAAACCAAACAAATTCATTGTTGATGGAGGTTTGTTCGAGGGGATAATTTCCCATATTATCATTGGAATGAAAAACAACCGTCAATAGTTGTCATTAGCAATATCTTCATGTTGGGATTTGGTAAAGTTAAATTTGTGAAGGTGCATTGGGTATTATAAAGTATTATTAATTTTTGGCTAATCTATTTAAAATATAAAATTTGAGAAATAACTTTATTTTGAGACAATTCACATATGTGTTCTTAACTTTGAAGTTATCCACGTAAGCAAACAAGTAATTAATATCTAAAATGAGTCACTAATGTTTAAAATGAATTATTAATATTTAACTTTTCACATTTTTTTTATTAAGGTTTCACTTTTCATATTCTTCAACCTATAATAATCTTTTTTTCTAATTTTTTTCAAACTTTTCAATTTTCAAGATAATTAATGATTGAAGGTAAGTTAATTAAAAACCTATTCATTTTAAATGAGTTATAAATATTCAACTTTTCATATTCTTCAATCTATAATATTTTATTCAATGATTGAAAGTATTAATTAAATATCTATTCATTTCAAATTAATTATTAATGTTTGATTTTTTTACATTCTTCATTTACTTCACTTATTTATTGGTAGAAGTTTAAGAGTAATAAATTATATTAAATTAATTATAAAATATTCATAACCTTGTCAAATTTATGCTTGCACTACGAGCTTTATTTTTCATCAATAAAAATTATAAAGTATAATAAATTAGAAGACACATTTGTTAAATTGAGAAAATGTTAAAAAACTTGCTTGGACAACTATAGTTGAAAGTACGATCTTAATTATAACTCATTTGTTAATTTTCAAACTTTTCGTTTTCCAAAATTATCAATAATTGAAAGTAAGTTAATTAAAGACCTATTCATTTTAAATGAGTTATAAATATTTAACTTTTCATATTCTTCAATCTTTAACTTTTTGTTCAATGACTGAAAGTATTAATTAAATATTTATTCATTTCAAATGAGTTATTAATATTTAACTTTTTACATTCTTCATTTACTTCACTTATTTATTGGTTGAAGTTTAAGAGTCATAAGTTAATGTTAAATTAACTATAAAAGTATTTATAACATTGTCAAATTTATGCTTGCACTAAGAGCTTTGTTCTTCATCAATAAAAAGTTATAAAGTGTAAGGTTTGAGAGTTTGTGCATGCTAGTGCTAGTTTCTGCTATAAACAAACTCATAGTTTAATGATGAGTTTGTTTGCTTTAGGATGAAATATTAGAAACGATAAGTGCCCAATTGACTTTTATCCAATGCATTAAGTAGGTGATCTAGGTTAGACTCGTAAGCTTTTACAAGTAGGTTTCTAGTAGTAAGAACCTAGGTAGTTGACAAAGTGACTAGTTGAAGAAATTATTTAAAGATGAATGACTGTTTGCTTAGATATTTGTCTCTGTTTGAAATCATTTATGATATATGGTATGATTATAGTAGGAAAAAAAATGAAAAAGATTTGTTGAAAAAATATTGAAAATGGCAGAAAAAGAAAAAATATTTTGAAAAAAATATACCCGATCGGCGTGATCACACACGTATAACACAAGCGCACGTATCGTTCAAGTAGTATAAAATGTATCGATCCCACGATGACTTAATACCTAAGCTATTAATTTATGAGCCAAATGTTTACGAGTATCTAATAGATTGGTTGTTTGATTGGATGGTGACTTTAAACTAAAACAAGTAAATAAAATAGTGTGAAAGTGAATTAAAGGTAAAATCAATATTATTAAACTATCTAGGGTTGTGAATCCTTCCAATATCTTTTAAAGATGAAGTGATTATCTCATGTTTGTGCAATAAATCAGTTTATTAACATGGAACATGAAGTTATGCAAAAGCCTCTTCCGATGGTCAGATGCAAACACCCAAAGTAACCCAATTAACTATATTCATATGTTAATTAAGAAACTTTGAATTCATTAAGTTTAAGTTCCAATTATGGCTACCCCCGCCCGACAGGTATATTCCTATCCTGTAAGGAAATCTACCTAAGAGACATTTACCCCAAGGTGAGATCGTGAGCTATTGAGTCTAAGGCTAAACCTAAAATCCATTTTCCAAGTTCATTTTAAGTTTACCAAATCAATCTTATTAATGGCCAGTTAACAAGAAGCATTAAGACTAAGACTCAATAAATAAACCTTTATATTACCAAGACATGAAATAACCCCTTATAAACCGGTGATATTGGAATTCATCACACCCTTAGATAATATGTTTAGTTACAAAACATACTTAGGATTACTAAACACTTAAATAGATAAAACATCATAAAAAATAACTTGAAGATAAATAAAAGTAAAATAAGAATAATGAAAGAAAATGCTGGGGTTAGATGATCCACTTTTAATATTTCAAAATTAGAAATCTCCCTTATTGTCAATGTTTACCGATTAATTAATTATATTTAACCAGACCATAAAGGCGGAAATTCCATTTGTCTCAATTAAGTCAAAACGACCATATAGGCGGTAACAAGGTTATTACCTAAACCGACCATATAGGCGAAAATTACGTCTGGAATGTTAAACTGACCATATAGGCGGTAAATAAGGTTGTCACCTAAACCGGCCATATAAGCGGTAACTAATTAATCCAAATTTTAATTAAAATAAGGGAGATTAATCTAATTTATTATATTAAAAGTCTCACATTTTCACCCCAACAGAATGAGATTACATGCTCATGCTGTAAATGAAAACACACAAAATTTTATTAATTAAATAAAAAGAAAATACAAGAAAACTTAAATAAATATACAAGACACTTTCCTTTAGGTTTTCATGGAGAAATTCCTCCAAAGAAAGCATGAAAAATTTACAAAGTTTAGCTTGGTATTTATAGACAAATCTAAAGGCTTCCACCAATTTCTCCACAAATTATTCCACCAAACATGACACCAAACATGTCATCAAACATGGCACCAAACATGACACCAAATTCTCCACCAAATATGCAAGCATGTTTGGTGAAAGTTTGACAATTTTTATTTTTATTTTTAATTTTTTTTTTTTATTTTGAAAATGACTTTAATAATTACACATAACACACTTCCGGATGTTTTATCAATTTTGGTCATGGAAACTTCAGAATTCGAAACTATTATGAACTTCAAAATTGTAGATCTTTAAGTCTTCTTTAATCTGGAACTTGAATCACCTCAATCCGATATCGGAGTAAAAAGTTATGGCCAAAATACGACAATTGCGCAAAGATAATATTTCCGAAATTGTACTTCGTTAGAACGCCATTTCAAGTTTCCAATCTCCAAAA
This sequence comes from Zanthoxylum bungeanum, assembly GCA_019454045.1. NCBI lineage: Eukaryota > Viridiplantae > Streptophyta > Magnoliopsida > Sapindales > Rutaceae > Zanthoxylum > Zanthoxylum bungeanum. The sequence continues at coordinate 124,491 of SKCR01031739.1, read as the reverse complement.
TCAAAATGTCAAGTCCAGTTTTTGCCCTTATTTGTTCCATATTTCGTCCTAAATGATTCAATTGAGTCCCAATTTTATTTTATCTATAAAATAAACTAAAACACATCAAAACGTTCATCAAACCCGAGAAACTAAACAAAATATTAGGTAAAAGGGGCGGTAAATATTGATATATTTTTCGCTCATCAATACCACCTATAACCGATAAGTGTGAAGCTACCCATGAGCGAGTGTTAGGACCACCATGAAGAGAAATGCTACCTTAAAGGGTAGGTGAGTCGAAAGAAAAAGAAAAAGAAAAGACATACCATATCGAGCTTAAATGGCAAAGACATGACACTTTTTGAGATATCTAGGTTGGTTTGACTCATTGGATGCCAAATTTTGAGACGAAATCACTGAGTTGACTTACTTAGGAATCGAGTTGTGACCGGACCTTTTCACACACACACTGTGAGTCTGGCTTAGATGATTTATTCAAGAACTTGGATTTGAGTTACATTGAGTACTTTGAAGGTTCTTTGATTTTATTGGTAGGCATTCTTTGAGAACAATATTATTAACAACTATCATGACTATTTTATTTGTTTTCTATAATTTTGCATGATTACATGTGTGTGAATGACGTTTGTGGGTGTCGTCGCTGTAAGCCATCATGAGACTATAACTCGTCCACTTGGGCCGCCTCGAGGTTTAAAGGCTTGTTGCATATGCTAAATGCAATTGTGATCCCTACGAAAGTGGCTTAGGTTAATTTAATTTATTTAATTTATTTTTATTTTGCTCGAGAATTAGCAAAATGTTAAATTTAGGGGTGTGATGAGCGATTACTATATATATATATATATATATTCCACCCATCTATTTTAATATTTGGGTATATATCGAGTTTTATGAGCGAATTGATGTGTTTTGAGTGCATTTTGCAGGTTAAAATTATATCACGACTTAAACGGATTCAATAAGAGATGAAAATGGCAAAATACGTGACACACTCACAAAATAATTCTTTACTCCTAAGTATAAGTGTGTCGAAATAATAAAATAACCTGGTAAGTCCATGGTCGATCCACATGAAATAGATTTAATAGGATAAAATAATAATTTAACTAATAAAATAAAAATAATACTTGGGTTAAGAGATACACTCTTGATATTTAAAATATAAAATGATTTTTACTTTTTATAAAATATAAATTATAATTATTTCCATATCAATTTATTTCTTAATTATCTAGTATTAATTATGCCAACACATGTAATCCTTCATGTCGATAATTATCCATGCCAAGGTACAAAATATATAAAACCATCCATAAAGACGGTGATAACATTTGTCTATAACAAGTCCAGTGAAGTACTCAATTATTATTATTTTTTTATTTTTTATTTATTTGAAATCGTTAGAAACCCCATTGCCAAACCACCAATTCTGGGCTGAAGCGGAGTAGGTAAAACCTCCGATTGTCCCAGCCTCTTATAAGAAACACACTCCCTAGATTTGAACTCAAGACCTCAAAGTGATATCCTGAGCCCTATACCACCAAGCCACGCCCATTGGGGGAACTGTATTGTCTAAATTAATCCATATATTTAATAGTCCACTCTCTCTCATTTATGAGATTCAAGTATTATCTGTGCCAATCGGGAATTGTCTACAGCTAGTCAAGAGTCCTCAATAAACTGGAAAATGTATGAATTTTATTTGAGAAATTATCACAATTTATAAAACATAATATAAATAAAAACAACCTTTATTTTCATATCACTACCTTCACCCTTTACCAGAACATGATACAAATTGGCAGAACAAAATATAAATAAAAATACTTATAATTTTATTAATAAAAGAAAAATAAATTATAAAAGAAAAAAATACTCACAAGAGCTCATCCTACAAAGTATCAGAGAGACCTGTGTAAATTTTCCTGCTTAAATAATGTGTTGATCACCTATATTTATAGAGGTGCTCAGCCCATCTTGTGCAAATTTTTGCAAGCAAAGATTGCAAATGCTTTCCATCGAAAATATATATATATATATAATATATATATATATTCCACCCATCTATTTTAATATTTGGGTATATATCGAGTTTTATGAGCGAATTGATGTGTTTTGAGTGCATTTTGCAGGTTAAAATTATATCACGACTTAAACGGATTCAATAAGAGATGAAAATGGCAAAATACGTGACACACTCACAAAATAATTCTTTACTCCTAAGTATAAGTGTGTCGAAGTAATAAAATAACCTGGTAAGTCCATGGTCGATCCACATGGAATAGATTTAATAGGATAAAATAATAATTTAACTAATAAAATAAAAATAATACTGGGGTTAGGAGATAGACTCTTGATATTTAAAATATAAAATGATTTTTACTTTTTATAAAATATAAATTATAATTATTTCCATATCAATTTATTTCTTAATTATCTAGTATTAATTATGCCAACACATGTAATCCTTCATGTCGATAATTATCCATGCCAAGGTACAAAATATATAAAACCATCCATAAAGACGGTGATAACATTTGTCTATAACAAGTCCAGTGAAGTACTCAATTATTATTATTTTTATTATTTTTTTATTTATTTGAAATCGTTAGAAACCCCATTGCCAAACCACCAATTCTGGGCTGAAGCGGAGTAGGTAAAACCTCCGATTGTCCCAGCCTCTTATAAGAAACACACTCCCTAGATTCGAACTCAAGACCTCAAAGTGATATCCTGAGCCCTATACCACCAAGCCACGCCCATTGGGGGAACCGTATTGTCTAAATTAATCCATATATTTAATAGTCCACTCTCTCTCATTTATGAGATTCAAGTATTATCTGTGCCAATCGGGAACTGTCTACAGCTAGTCAAGAGTCCTCAATAAACTGGAAAATGTATGAATTTTATTTGAGAAATTATCACAATTTATAAAACATAATATAAATAAAAATAACCTTTATTTTCATATCACTACCTTCACCCTTTACCCCAACATGATACAAATTGGCAGAACAAAATATAAATAAAAATACTTATAATTTTATTAATAAAAGAAAAATAAATTACAAAAGAAAAAAATACACATAAGAGCTCATCCTACAAAGTATCAAGAGAGACCTGTGTAAATTTTCCTGCTTAAATAATGTGTTGAGCACCTATATTTATAGAGGTGCTCAACACATCTTGTGCAAATTTTTGCAAGCAAAGATTGCAAATGCTTTCCATCGAAATATATATATATATATATTTTAATTCTTTTTTGTTAATAATAATATAATAATAATAATAACAACCACAACAACAACAACAATAATAAAAAAAAATAAAAAAATACATGTGTGGCTTAATACATTATAAGCTCATTTTGTTGACATTCTAAACATGGTGAATGTTTTCCAAGTCCGATTTGAATCTAGCTGTCACGCTCTTTTCGGATTTCTGGGTCCTGGAGTTCATATTTCATATCAATTTTTCATGTTGAGCTTACAAAACAGTATTTTACCTACACAATAAATAAAAATCACAATAAAATATAAATTTAATTGTTATTTCACAAATATGCTAAAATAAGGGGATTAATGAAATTACAAGTGTAAAATAATTAATTTTTTTTAAAGAAAACAAATTCTTATTTAAGTTAGTAATTGTTTTTTTTTTTTGTAAATTATCAAATACGTAAATCCTCATGTACATTTTACTATTTTTCCACACACATGAGATAAAGTATCAATCAATTTATTATGCCCACAATATTAATAGGTTTCGTTAAAAAATAATATTTTTGTCATAAAGTTATATAAGAATTTACACTTTTTTAGCAATGATAATTTATTTATATACAAAAAATATGTTTTTGAATAATAAATCTTCAACCCTTATAACGAGCTTTGGGTCAGTGACTCCCAAAAAATTGGCTTTAGGGCACTATATGTTAAGACACCCATACAGACTTAATTGCTTGGATCTGAGATGACAAAAAGAAAAATGTCTGATTTTCTTAAGCTTTCTCCTCAACCCATTTAACGAGCTTTAAGCCAGTGACTCCCAGACCAGTTGGCATTGGGGCACTAAGTGTTAAAACACTTATACGTACTTAATTGCTCGAGTTAGAAAGGCTACAAAATCAAACTTATTCACACTTTTTTTCTCTTTTTTTAGCTCAAGCTCTACTGTTTTACGCGAACAATCACTGCTTGCTGAGGTAAAATATCCGGAAACTAAGTACAAGCTTTGTTAGTTTTTTTTTGAATTGTTTTTTTTTTTGAATTGTTTTTTTTTAAAATAAAAAATAAACTCCATTGCTTTTAGGAGTTGCCTCTAACAAACTAGAGAATTGAATATTACAAAATTTTCATTTACAACCCATGATCATATGTTACCATGTATGTTGATAATACTTGTCAAATGAGCCTATGAAAATCAAATTTAAACAATTTTATGGAGAGTTCACAAATTTAAAAAATCAAAAGGAAATGAACTTGGAGCGCCAATCCGAATAATGTATTGTACATTTTATTATTTATTAATAATATAACTACATTTTCATTTCATACCTTATTAATAGTATTGTCATTATGCATATTAGATTGATGTATAAATATGCTAAGAAAGACATCGACCTTAGAGTAGTCATGTAATAATACTGGACACTAGGTGGTCCGACATTGGGAAACGTATGACTATTGTAAACTATTCTAAAAGTAAATATTTCTAGTCGTTGGTTTTGGAATACGGTCGAATTCCTATCACCTATAAGACTGAAACATGTCGTATATTGGAATTAGAGTTCCTATGGTTTAACCCGATGTACCATGAGCTTTGGAAGCTCGTATAGACGTGTGGGTATTGGTTGGACCGAATACTGAAAGACTCACAAGTGATTCCTAATAGTTGGAAGTACACACCATCATCAATAGGAATCTCCTCGAGTCGAGTAGAATATGTGATCCTTTGATTATATGATAACATTGATTTTATGTGAGATCCTTCACACTTTGATGCCATATATGTCAGAAACCTTTCATGGTCCGGCCTCTAGATGTTCGTTGGATGTGGACTGATGCACTCGTTAATCAACTGCGTATCAAGATAGGATCTGTCGGCCCGTATGTGTACCATAAGAGGTTTAGGTATCCATATGAGTAAGTCACAATAAAGAAAAGACTTTGGCCAAAGCCGATCATCTAGGGTGGATCGCATCAGTTGTAAAGAATCGTGAACATATTGACATGAGATGTGCGATTCGGAAATTTAACGATGTATTTTATGTTTCCTAAGCACAATTCAGATAGCCTACAACGAAGAGATTGATAAACATATGTGATGACCTTGACTTGTATAGTTCGGAAAGATCTTCGCGAATTCGGAGGTGGCCGAATTGCGTAAGTATTAGCTAGGCTTAAATAAAGAACGTGTCTGAACTTAGAGAGTCCCAATATGAAGTATACTCATTGAGCACTTGGGTAGCCGACTAATTTTGATAAAAGATAATATTCGATATTATAATTATCAACTAAGATAATCAAGTGTTATTAGATAACGTTGATTATTTACTTTGACCTAATTGGATTAATTCAATAATTACACAATGGCTTAATTGTAAATTCATAAATATGTCTACCATTTGAGGATATTTTGGTAAATGCAAATATGTAATTATATGTGTTTTTGGCTTGATTTAATTAGATTAAATCAAAGTGGCAAACATTGAACTAATTCATTTCCTAATCTTTGTATTGATTTAATTGGATTAAATCAAAGTGGTAGACAAAAGTGATTAGTCACACCTAATTATACATATTTGGACAAATTAGATTAAGCCCATATAAAAATTGATTAAAACTTTTATTAATTAAAAATTGCCTAAGTTTTGCTATAAAGAGCAAGCTTGAGGAAGATTTTAATTAAGCTTGAGAAAACTAAATACAAGCAATTCTTGGAGAAATTAGCCTAAGTTAGAGAAGTGTTTAGACAAGCTTTGTGAGATCTCTACAATATTTCAGCTAGGAGAAATCAAGATTGGATCTTGGAGTAAGCTTGCTAGCATTGGAATCAAGATTGGATCTTGGAGTCAAGCTTGCAAACCTTGAATGTTCTCCAACCATTTCAACAAGGAGAATGAGATTGGATCTTTGTATCAAGCTTATTAGGTAATGTTTGATCTTCTCCTAAGCTATGTTCTTCATTAGTGAGTTTTCATTAGTGAGATATATAGTGATGAATTATGTATTGGATGCATGATTACATAGCTTAAAGTTGAAATAAGGCTAATAAATTGTGTTAGGATGCTTTGGAAGTATAAACAGAATATTGGACATGGAACAATTAATAAGAGTTTGGAACTCTAGATTAAAGCTTAGAGCTATGACTACCATTCTAGAATCATTTGACTACCTTTGGGTGAACTAGAATTGTTCATGAGACATTTCATAGTGGGATTCTAAATTGGTTTGTGTTTTGATTCAAACAAATGCATATAAGTATTTAGAATACATGTATACTAGTTGTAATGTGTTGATGGTGGTTATGATGCAAAAATTAGATTTTTGGTGTATTTGAAGTATTAGGAGAAAATTGGAAGTGTTTAGTATTGGTTTGAAGTAGAGAATGCTCACTTCCTAGGCCAACATCGCGGCACTGACTCCTCCGCATCGCGACACAGAATATTAGACCTAGGAGCATCGCGATGTACACCCTTCCGCATCACGACACCGAGACATTCAGATCTCACAGTTGCTCTCGCACTTTAGAGATTCTTGACGCCCAAGCTTCTGCGTCGTGCCGCACAGAGCTGATACATACTGAAACTTTACTTTCTTCGTTCTTGAGTTTCCAGACTCCGTTTTGGTCCCCGTTTTATCCTACGGACTCGAAACGAAATGTTATTTTACATAAAATATTTTAAAATACACCCATGCTAGATATCCACGTGTTAAACCCACTTTCACTGTGCGGAACACCGATCCGACCCTAGGGGTTCCATATCTGCACCGACAGAATGGTATCAGTAGCAAGGCTTAACCACACAACATATGTTGCATGTTTGACATGTAATTAAATCAATGCCTCTGTATTTTAATTTAATTATGCATAAGTCATATTGGATATATATTGCATGTTTTAAAATTAAAATTTTGACCTAATTATGTTAATGACTTGATTTTCATAAATCTCACATGATTAGGTGATTACATTATTTTAAGTAATATTATTTGTAATATTGGATCATTATTGGAAGGTCCGTCTTGTCAATACGAAGATGAATGAGTTCTTACTACTTATGCCCAAGATCGTCATTAGTGTGAGGGTATAAGTGCTCAGAACTTAGGTCGCTCCGGTAAAACTTTAGATGTAGCGTGATGAGTTAACACAGTCACTCAATACCGTCATTATTATGAGGGTGTACATACGAAGCTCATTAGTGCACATTGACAAGTATACACCTAGAACATGTATTAATATGATATCATCATTAGTGTGAGGATAAGAAACGGTTCAGGACCAAACTAGGAGTCACATGAATGTGATTGACCTTGGAGGTCTACCTATTGAGTTTATAAGGGCCAAGATCATCATTAGTGTGAGGCTGGAGTAAATGTCATGGGATCCACTTCCCACTATGAAATTTTGATAGTCAAATTGCTATTTTTCCGTTAAGAGAGATTACAGAATTACGTTAATTAGTGGATGGGCACTAATAGATTTAAAATTTCATAATCAATTAGTGTTATTATTTTGAAATGAAAAACGTCCTGCTACTTTTTAAAATGTTTTCTTGTAGATGGCTGCCGTAAATTCATTGATGCGACTTTTGGATTCTAATAAACTAAAAGGAGCTGAGAACTACTTTGAGTGGGAAATAAACATCCGCATTATCTTGGAGTTTGAAAATTTAAGCTATGTAACTATCAATCCATTGCCTGTTGAAATCGATCATGACTCCACTCCTGAAGAACGAGAAGTTCTTGAAAAATGGAAGGATGATAACCTTAGTGTAGGCACTGCATTTTTACATATAAGTCCCGATGATGAGTCTCACATGCAGACACTACCTTTTAAGTTGTGGAAGTCGCGGGAAAAGGACGTCGGAAGGGAAGAGTCAGAAATTGATACATTGTTGGATTTAATTCGTTTGCTTAGCTTCGGTTTGCTCGTTAAGCCTCTGTTTTAAACTTATCCTTAGCCCAAAACCCCAGCAAGTCACACACCAAGCCCATACATCACCAAACCACACTCCAAGCCCACCGAAACAAACCAAACTCACGTTAAATAGACCAAACCCCACGCCCAAAGCTTCATAAAATAACAAAATCACACATTAAACACATGCTAAAATCAAGACAAATCACCTTCCCAAATTAAAGAAATCAAATCAAATCAAATCATATTCCTAATTAAAAGAAATCAAATCAAATCAAACCAAATCACATCCTTAATTAAATAGATTTTTTTCTTATGACATACTAATTAGAGATACCCCCCATAATTGCACAATATTCCTTCCCTATTCGCATAAGGTAAACCCCAACCCTCTCCTATAAAAAGAAGCATAAACCAAGCCCATAGATCCCTAGCTAGCTCATTCACCACATTCACGGCACTCCACACAATTCTAAACCCTAAAGCTCTCGGCCTTCGTCCATCTTCTCTATTCCTTTCAAATACTCTTGGCTCTCACCCCTCTCTCCACACGAAAAAATAATAAACCCTGGGAACCAAAACATGAAACCCTAAATTAATTACTCTATGCAACTGACTGCCCTTCACTCACAAACACTCACGCAGCCCCCATTCAAGCATACGACCTGCCCAGCTTCACGCACATGAACAACAACATCACTCACCAACCAGAAACCCTAAACTACACTTACAGCCCTCACGTAGCCAGCAGCCACTGCTCGTTAACCCAATAATCCTTCAACAGCCACGAAATGGCCTTCAACGTGACCTGTCCATTGCCATAAGACAGGCAGCCTTCACTAAAGCAAAATCCACCCCCACTCAGCAGAAAAACACAAAGCCTTCACAACCCACTCGACAGACGCACACACTGCCAACGAACCACAAGCCACTCGGCAACAACAATAAAACACAAACCCTTCACACCCACTCGGTAGAGGCACACGCTGCCAACGAACCCCAAGCCACTAATGCCAGAACAACAGCCCTTAACCGAACAAAAAAGTCCAGAAACAGTCCCCAAAACAGTCCCCGAAACAAAGCAAACAGCACCCCAAAATAGCGAGGCAACGAAGGAAAACAATGAACCAGTAAATCAAAAAAGTTACGGAGCATCAATCCTTCCGACCACCGCGTAACGCACTTCCAAGAGACGACTTAAGAGGTTAGACCTGAGGGCACCCTTTTTTTTATTTATTCTCCTTATTTTTTTATTTATCTTCTTATTTTACTTCGCATGAATATTGTTGATTGGTGTGTGCTATGACCATGGGATGAATGAAATATGTGTTATCTCTCGTGGTATATCAGATGGAAACCCAGACATAAATTATGTAGCCGAATCCGAATGGACGGTAGTGCGGTTGTACTTGGGAAACAACTCCACGTACCACTTGAGAGACATATATTTTTTTTTCATCCAATCTAATGTTTATGCATGATTTAGTCGTTTAGTATGTTATTTATTTTTATGCATGATTAGGTTGTTTAGTATATTATTTTTTATGCATGATTAGTTGATTATTTCCAAGCATGATTTAGTTATTTCTTTCGCATTAGGAACTTGATTATGTCTCTTCTACGTTTATGTTTAGATTATTATTTATTTATATTGCCATGCTTAGCGATTTAATGTATGCATGCGATTGTGTGCTTGCCGTTATTCCGACTTACTATTATGCATGCAAACTTAGATATAGGTAGTATGCCAACTTAGATGTAGGTTGTTGTTGCGTAGACTCGGTTATATTTTTACATAAATCCGTTCATTACAAGTGGCATAAGTAAGGGACCATTCCGAACCCAACGGTTTGAGGTCTTCCCTTGCGAGGGGTGAGTGCGGCCTTAAATCATTTTCCCAGTTCACACTGGTGGTGGCGACTCTATTTTATTTCTCCAGTTTAGTTCCCACTCGGGCTACTCCGTACTCATAACCGGTCCACGAGCCTGGAACAACGTCGCCGATTTCTATGTCCTACAGTCTGGCGACTCCACTAGGGATAGAGAATCGGCCCCGAAATAATGTCTTGTAATGTTTATGATTTGTGCTTTAGTTAATCGTGTCTACCGTGGGTTGAAAGAGGTTTAATCAAAGGCATTATTAAAGCTAGGTAATGGTTTGGTGTCTTCCTTCATTCACTACCTTTCTATAAGGAAAAGCTGTGAAGGCACCTAAATAATCATTACCCGCAGCTCACTGTGACAGACTAATTTGGAGGACTTGTTCTTTATTCCTGTCACCAAGGCGATAAGAGCCTAAGAGTCTTGGTTATTTAAGAGTGTTCGCTCCACCCTCCCTCTGGGGAATCTACAATAGCAAATCCATTTGATAGTTAGTCACACACCATAACTCGTTGGCACGTACCTTAAGGTATAAAAAAGGTGCGCTCACTTGGTCGCTCGAACCCTTGAGTGGGGAGTCCTAGTTGTGGGCAATCCTTCATCAGCGGGAGCCTTTGTCTACACCCCCGTAAACTCACATGTGAACCATAGTTATATGACCAATAGAAATTATTTCTTTATGCTTGTGTTGAGGACTATCATCATTTGGATTCAGTTGGACTTCTTGTCAAGAGATGTGAACTTGTTGGGCCATTTAAACTGGGACGAGTTCGTGTCATTTGACAATTGGGCCAAAAGTTTCTGAAATACCGATGGGCCATTTTGTGTTTGGGCCTCTTATCATTTGGAGTTGTTTAGCCATGTTATTGCAAAAGTGTAAACATGTTGGGCCTTTTCAACTGGGACAAGTTTGCACCTCGCAATAGTATGATTGAATGCTTTAAAAAGACAATGGGCCGACTTATATATTCCATACATCGCACGCATCTCATGCACCTCATGCATACACACATCATGTTAACCCTTGTGTCTAAAAGACATCATAGATACCCGTTGGGTTAGGGAATAAGGAAGACTCGTCAAGAGACCACTAGCCAACATGAGTGAATCAGTTAACGAAGGATCTCGTATGAACCAGCTGGAAACCAGTCTCACCAAGGTTACCGAACAGTTGCAAGCTCTGACCGCCGCTATGGCCAATATGGCTGTGCCCCATGCTGAGGGAGGCTCTGAGAATGAGAGGCGTGAGGACCCTCCGAACAGATTGAATGATGATATCCTATCTTTGATGATGACATGGCTAAGTATGCCATGGGAAGGGTAGCTGGGTCTCAGGCCGAATTGCAGAAACTCTGAGATCCGGTAGAATCAGTTACCCGCAAGATGAGGGGTAATCATGAAGATTTGCTGGACTATGAGGCAATGACGTTTGAGTAACAGCTGCCAACTCAGTTCAAAATGCCTGACATAGCCAAGTTCAACAGGAACGGGGATCCGAGGGTCCATCTCTGGCAATATGTTTATGTGATGAGCTCAGTGGGCCTGTCGAAGCGTCAGGTTCAGAAGATGTTCGAGATGTCGCTTGAAGGGGCACCCGTGGTATGGTATCATGGCCTGGAGAGGAAGGTCAAAGATGATTGGAGGGCACTAGCAGACACTTTTCTGAAACAATATGTCATGAATTTGGAGATCGACTTGTCACTTCGTGACTTGGAGAATACCAAACAGAAGCCGGAGGAGAGCTTCAAGGATTATGTGGATCGCTGGAGAAGCCAGCTTCTGAAGATGCAAACTCGACCCTCGGAGAAATATCAGATAAAGATGATCATCAAGAGTACTAAGCCCTCTATTTATGGAAAACTGAGGAGGATGACCTCTATGATTGGTGACTTCCGACAGTTGAGGGAAACCGTTATGGACATTGAAGATGAGGAAGCTGAGAATAGGAAGTTCTATGGCCAGAATAGAAGAACTTTTGGGGGGCCTTCTGAGACCAAGCCCGCTACTGCTGAGATCGCTACCGTCAGAAACAGGCGATTCTCCAATCTTGGTAGACCTTTTTCAAAAGTGTTTGAAAACCTAAAGACGCAATGGCTCCTAGAACCCTTAGAGCCTAAACCACTTCCAGACCCTATACCGCCCAACCTTGACGTAAGCCTATATTGTCACTTCCATCAGAGGAGAGGCCACGAAACTGACAACTGTACTCGCCTTAGGCATGAGATCCAAAACCTTATTGACGCCCATAAAATACCCGATCAAGAAAAAGAACAACCCAACACATACATAAACCCTCTACCTAACTACCACTCTGTTCCACCACCCACCTACATGATCAACTCCGGCCTACCCGAAACTTTTGTCCTCCAAACTCTCAACCACCAGACGTCTTGCATTGGGATAGGGGATAACAGCAGTGAAGAACCATAAGCTGTGGAAGAAGGCAATACCGCAGATGTTTATTTCCCTGATTTATTTGATTACAATCCAGCATTTATTAATAATAAGGACATTGACTTCGTCTACTTGTTCGAATCTTTTCCTTAAAAGTAATAAAGACATTCATTTCGCTTACCTCCCCGAGTCCCTTCCTTTCAATATGCACGACATGAGTATATTTGACAAAAGCATTCAACCCTGGTACTATGATATTCAGCGATACTTAGAACACGGGGAATTCCCGAAAGAAGCAAGCAGAAAAGACAAGATAGCCATTCAGAAGTGGCTTCTCAATATGTGAGTTTGAAGGGAGAACTATACAAAAGACAAGCGAATGGCATTCGGCTGAAGTGTTTAAGAAAAGAAAAAGCTCGAAAGGCAATGGAAAGAGTACTTCCGGTGGAAGTTGAGATACAGTCCATGAGGGTATTAGCAGAAGCAGAGTTACCTGAACAAGAATGGGCTTCGCAGAGATTTGAACAGTTGGTATTGCTCGATAAAAAGAGAATGAAGTCCTTATATGATATGCAGTTATACCAGAAGAGATTGGCCCGGGCATTCAACAAAAGGTGCATCCTACTAAGATCAGAGAGGAGGATCTGGTATTTAAGCAGTCAAAGCCATTAACGATGGACCCGAGAGGAAAGTTCAGACCTAACTGGGAAGGGCCATACATAGTCAAGAAGGTAATAGGAAATGGGGCAGTGAGACTGTCAGACTTAGAAGGGAACGAGTTCGCCGAGCCAATCAACTTGGACAGACTGAAGCAATATTTCGCCTAAGGAAAAAGAGACAAAGCAATTAGTGGGAGAACTGGCAGAAGACCTAACCTACGGGATATGAAATTCATCCATGCATGCATACATACACGTAACGTACTTGCAATTTTTGTGTTTGTTCTTTGTTTGCAGGTTTCAGACAAAAGAGAACTGCACAATCACCAGAAAAGAAACGGCATGAGGAAACTATAAGCAGACCTAGGGGGCGACCAGGGACATGCGTAGGCACATGGCGCCAAGGAGCACAATGAGGGTCTAACCCATCAGGAACAGAGAGTACCTCCACACATGCATACATACACATCACATACACGCATTTTTATTCTGTTGTTTTGTTTGTGTTCACAGGTCTCGGAGAAAAAAAGGAAAAGCGGCAAAATACAAGCAAGTTGATAGCAACAAAACAGTATCAACAGTTTTTAGAAATGGATCCCCAGGGTTGAGGCCCACACATAATCATCAGTTTTGGGAATCAACCCTCAGGGTTGAGGCCCTCGCTACCAGCAGTTTTTGAGAATGAATCCCAGGGGGCGAAGCCCACATTATTAGCGGTTGAATAATTCCAGTGAAGTGAAAAAGAAAAGAAAGGGTGAGAGAGAGAGAGAAGTCTTTGATTGCTAAGCATATGTCCGGTGATGAAATTGTTTGCTGTAGGGTGAAACCTTAGAAACGATAAGTGCGAGATGTGCTCTCATCCGGTATTCTGAGTAGTTGATCTCGGCTAGACTCGCGAGCACTTGATTATGGGATCTTACCAGTAGAAGCCTGAGTAGTTGGCGAAATGACTAGTTGAAGAGATGGCAGATCAGTGAATGACCGTTTGCCTAGATGTCCATCCTGGTTTATTTAGGTTACGATATGTGATATGGTTGGAAACAAAGAAAAAAAGTGTCTGAAAAGAAAAGGAAAAATAGACCACCTATAACCGATAAGCGTGAAGCTACCCATGGGCGAGTACTAGGACCTCCATGAGGAGAAATGCTACCTTAAAGGGTAGGTGTGTCGAAAAAAATAGAAAAAAGAGAAAAAGAAAAAGAAAATTCAAAATGAAAAGAAAGGAAGAAAGAGACGAAAGAAAAAAAAAAAAGAAGAAAACCATATCATGTTGAGTACAAGGAAGTAATCACAGAGTATGATCGAGACATCTCGGTTGGTTAGACCCACTGATCCAATTCTCCGAGACAAAATCATCGAATTGGCTTACTTAATGATTGAGCTACGAATGAGCCTCGACACACACACACTAGGAGTCTAGTTCAGATCACTCATTCAGACGGGCGGATTTGAGCGTATCAAGTACTTTGAAGGTTCTCTGGTTTCGACACGAAGTATCATTTGAGGACGAAAATATGTTTAGCTATCAGGATTATCTCGTGAGAAGTAGTATTTATGAAAGCAGCAAAAGAACAGAAAGATGGATCAAGTCTGGGGGCGACCAACCCACCATTTTCTCATATAGTACGGTTCAGAAATGGACCACTATCATGTCAGACGCCGAAAATGGCACTCCGAAAATGGAGCACGGTTCAGAAATTGACCACTATCACATTAGACGCCGAAAATAGCACTCTGAAAATGGAGCACGATTCAGAAATGGACAAATATCATATCACGCCGAAAATGGCACTCCGAAAATGGAGCATGGTTCGGAAATGGACCACTATCATGTCAGACGCAGAAAATGGCACTCCGAAAATGGAGCATGGTTCGGAAATGGACCACTATCACATTAGACGCCGAAAATGGCACTCCGAAAATGGAGCACGGTTCGGAAATGGACCAATATCACATCAGACGCCAAAAATGGCACTCCGAAAATGGAGCATGGTTCGAAAATGGATCACTATCACATCAGACGCCGAAAATGGTACTCCGAAAATGAAGCATGGTTCAAAAATAGACCACCATCACATCAGCGACGCCTTAAAATGAGGTTTAGGATGCCGAAAATGGCACTCCCAAAATGGAGCATAGTTCGAAAATGGACAACCATCACATCAGCGACGCCTCAAAATGAGGTTTAGCATGCCGAAAATGGCGCTCCAAAAATAGAGTACAGTTCAAAAATGAACCACCATCACATCAACGACGCCTCAAAATGAGGTTTAGCAAGCCGAAAATGGTGCTCCGAAAATGGAGCACGGTTCGGAAATAGACCACAATCTAAACTCAGTAACGGTTCAGAAATGGACCAACTCTCATCAGTTCAGTTCGGTAGTGATTCCTAGATATCACAGCATCTTGCAGGGATGAACATCAAGGGTCGCAACACCTCACCACCAGATCAACTCAGCTTGAAACATCTCAGAGCAACAGGTAAGTCAAGCAGCAGCTGGCGAGCCAGGTAAGTAAAAATGCATTGCATAACTTTGATAGGATTGTCACTGTCACACACTGTACAAGTCCCATCAAAGTGGGGGCAACTGTAGGCACTGCATTTTTGCTTATAAGTCCCGATGATGAGTCTCACACGAAGACACTACCTCTTTAAGTTGTGGAAGTCGCGGGAAACAGACGTCGGAAGGGAAGAGTCAGAAATTGACACATTGTTGGATTTAATTCGTTTGCTTAGCTTCGGGTTTGCTCGTTAAGCCTCTGTTTTAAACTTATCCTTAGCCCAAAACCCCAGCAAGTCACACACCAAGCCCATACATCACCAAACCACACTCCAAGCCCACCGAAACAAACCAAACTCACGTTTAAATAGACCAAACCCCACGCCCAAAGCTTCATAAAATAACAAAATCACACATTAAACACATGCTAAAATCAAGACAAATCACCTTCCCAAATTAAAGAAATCAAATCAAATCAAATCATATTCCTAATTAAAAGAAATCAAATCAAATCAAACCAAATCACATCCTTAATTAAATAGATTTTTTTCTTATGACATACTAATTAGAGATACCCCCCATAATTGCACAATATTCCTTCCCTATTCGCATAAGGTAAACCCCACCCTCTCCTATAAAAAGAAGCATAAACCAAGCCCATAGATCCCTAGCTAGCTCATTCACCACATTCACGGCACTCCACACAATTCTAAACCCTAAAGCTCTCGGCCTTCGTCCATCTTCTCTATTCCTTTCAAATACTCTTGGCTCTCACCCCTCTCTCCACACGAAAAAATAATAAACCCTGGGAACCAAAACATGAAACCCTAAATTAATTACTCTATGCAACTGACTGCCCTTCACTCACAAACACTCACGCAGCCCCCATTCAAGCATACGACCTGCCCAGCTTCACGCACATGAACAACAACATCACTCACCAACCAGAAACCCTAAACTACACTTACAGCCCTCACGTAGCCAGCAGCCACTGCTCGTTAACCCAATAATCCTTCAACAGCCACGAAATGGCCTTCAACGTGACTTGTCCATTGCCATAAGACAAGCAGCCTTCACTAAAGCAAAATCCACCCCCACTCAGCAGAAAAACACAAAGCCTTCACAACCCACTCGACAGACGCACACACTGCCAACGAACCACAAGCCACTCGGCAACAACAATAAAACACAAACCCTTCACACCCACTCGGTAGAGGCACACGCTGCCAACGAACCCCAAGCCACTAATGCCAGAACAACAGCCCTTAACCGAACAAAACAGTCCAGAAACAGTCCCCAAAACAGTCCCCGAAACAAAGCAAACAGCACCCCAAAATAGCGAGGCAACGAAGGAAAACAACGAACCAGTAAATCAAAAAAGTTACGGAGCATCAATCCTTCCGACCACCGCGTAACGCACTTTCACGCACTTGCTTTCACATAAACCACGCCACACTGTCACCGAGCAAATCATCAACAAATCAGCCACCTTACCTGACACATAAGCCCTCAACTCTACGCCAAATCCAGCCCCCTCATGTACCCATAAAAGACCAACACAAACTCACAAATAAACGGCTCATTGACCATAAATTCAATTCACGCCAAACAGCCTTCAATTCACGCCAAACTGTCTCAAATTCACGCATATAACAGCCTCCACAAACTGCCTCAAATTCACGCAAACAAACAGCCCTCACAATAGCCCTTATTCATGTCACAAACACCCCTCATCTGTACCCCTAAACAGCCCCTGAACTGCACTCAAAACCAGCCCCTGAACTGCACCTTAAAACACCCAAAACAGCCCCAGTAAAGCTGTCTTAAACCACCAAAATTCTGCCCTGAAACACTGCCCGAATACCGCAGAAATAGTGAGCAAGCAGCAGCCTGAAATAGTGAAGCATTGAAGGAAAACAACGAACCAGTAAATCGGAAAAGCCGCGAAGCATCAACCCTTCCGACAACCGCGTAACACACTTCCAAGAGACGACTTAAGAGGTTAGACCTGAGGGCACCCTTTTATTTATTCATATTCTTTTTCTGTTATTTATTAATATTTCTTTGCATGAGTATTGTTGGTTAATGTGTGCTATGGCCATGGAATGAATGGAATATGTGTTATCTCTTACGGTATATCGGATGGAAGAGATAACACAATATTAAGCAATTTCCTTCCGTTGAGTGGTTCTCTCTCAAGATCCAAGATTGGCATTGGTTTGTTGGCCAAAGTCAAGATCAATGTCCATCGAGGATGTGTTTGAACTACGAAAGCTTTGTTCCATATCACATGTCTTGGGCAGTTGTGACTTGTTGGCCAAGTCAGGTCACTTCTTGTTCATCGACATGGATTACGAAGCTTTCCCACTGTCAATGGGTCCCGCTTAACTGAAATCTTAAGCTTGTTGAGCCAAAGCCAAGGTGTTGTTGATTCAGAGGAAAATGTTAGGAAATATATTGGATATATTGACATATATACTGTATATATGTTTCAGACTTGGCGGTCCACCTATCGGATCTAGGAATTGGATGGGATCCAATTGATCTTAGAGATCTACCTAGTTAAATATCATACAGCTTGTTGGCCAAAGTCAAGGTTGTGTGTTATTTAACGGAATCCTAGCCCACTTGGAAACTAGGTTTCCCGAGTATTCAACAGAGGGTTAGAGGCTTGCCGAAAAATAATGGGAGGCCAGTATTGAATTTGCAATTTCGTTCAAATACTTTCCAAATACGCGCTTTCAAATTATTTTCGTCATTTTATATATTTATATTAGTTGGACTAATATTTTATTATTTTTTTTAACAGTTGGACTGTATTCAAACTACTTCATTTGTAGTTGGTTATATAGTTGGACTATAGTAATCATTACATTTGAGTATAACCGATCATTTATAATTGGTTATATAGTTGGACTATAGTAATCATTATATTTGATAGTACCCGAAATCGTTGATTGGATAGTTGGACTATAGCAATCAAGATAACTTGAAAGATTAAGCGTCAAAGAACATAATCCTGGGTGAAAATGTCTTTAACAGCTTTAATTTTCTAATTGGGAAATGAATCTCAGGATAGTCTTGGGAGCTTAGAAGTTACTCTATCTGATAGAGAAACATCTAGGGCCTGAGCCCGGAGTTGAGCAAATAGTTGAGCATGAGCTTTGGAAGACTCATAGTGATGATAACTTTAGTGCTCAATCCGTTATGCTTGCTGCAATGACTCTTTAATTTTGTCGTCAGAACTAAGGATTAGATCATTATACCATGATGTTGAAATTAATGGATATTCATAGATATAACCTTAGATCTTAGAAGTACGAATTGTAAAAGAAGCTCTTTCGCTCGCGTATGTCAGAGGGTACATCTGTCGAACACTAGGATGTCGCAGATGATTCCTGACGTCAAATAGCTAGGTTAGCTGGGCATTACCTACGAGTCCGAGACTTTCATAGATTTGATATTACAGTCTCTGAGTGAATGCTGGGGCGGGTTCATCTTGAACTAAGAAAACTCTTGGAGAGTTAATGGCTATACTCAAGAGGAAGAGCCAGAGCTTCCAAAAGGGCAAGGCTAAATCGTCACAAGTCTTCGGGGAAGACAAAAGATATATGCCAAGACGTCTGCCTAAACTATGGACAATGGGGTCACTGAAGCGTGACTACCGTATGGACAAGGTAAACATGAAAGAAGTGAAGGCGGGGCAAGGCTCCGGCTTCAGGTATGTTTGTTTTATAAACATGCCCACTACTAGTTTTAAGAATTGGATTTTTGATACTGGATGTGGAATATACATATGTACTGATGTGCATGATCTGTTGATTAGCAGGAGACTGGCTTCAGATGAGATCGACCTACAAGTCGAAAACAGGACGAGAGTCACTGTTTTGGCCATAGGACCCTAAGTTTTGGAACTGCCCTTGGGCATGTACCTACATTAGGTGACTGTTGTAATGTACCTATTTTGACTAGAAACATTATCTACATATCTAATACAACCGTTGCAGGTATACCTTTATGTTCCAGAACACTGAGTGTTTTGTTTATAAAGATGATATTGAGATATACACATTAGATGTGAATAACCGTCTTTATTTTTCGAATATAAATGAATCTCAACATATTATATGACAAACAAATGGCTCAAATTGAGTAAATCTGTTGAGACTTATTTGTGGCATTGTTGTCTGGGACACATTAAGATGACTCGTATATCCACACTTTCGAAGATTGGATACTTGGACGGATTTGATCCTAACTTAAATGATGTCTGTGAATCTTGTTTATTAGGCAAAGTGCCTAAAACACCTTTTACATGTAAATGTGCATGTGCCACCGATCTGTTAGCCCTCGTTCATAGTGACGTAAGTGGGCCATGTCTAGCTAGGCTAGAGGTGGATATGGATACTTCGTAACCTTTATGGATGTGGCAATCGCGTTATGGTTATGTGTATCTTGTATGAAACACAGTCGGAAACTTTGAGAAATTGAAAGTGTTTCGACACGAAGTAGAAAAACAGACCGGTAAAAGTATTAAAACATTACGGTCGGACCATAGTGTAAAATACTTAAACATATGAGTTTCAAGATTACTTGAAAGAGTATGGTATTCTTTCACAGTGGACTCCTCCCGGACATCTCATTTGGACGGTGTGACCGAACGGAGAAACCGAACTTTGTTGGACATAGTGAGGTCAATGATGAGTTGCTCTGAGCTACCAATTTCCTTCTGAGGATACGCATTAAAAAGTGCAATACTTATTTTGAATAAGGTTCTGTGAAAATCTGTTGGACAGACTTCATATTAGATATGAACAGGAAAGAAACCGGGTTTCTCGTTCCTGAAGATTTGGGGATGCTGGGCACATTAAATGTTTGGATGGTATCGAACTTGAACCCAAATCGGATAAGTGTCTATTTGTAATTGGTTATCCTAGGGAAACCAAAGTATAGTACTTATACAACTCACAAGAGAACAATGCTCAATTGTTTCTCTCCATGCGGTTTTCCTAAGAGGAATTCCTATATGCAGTGGTAAGTGGGAGGAAAGTAAAACTCGATGAAAATTAGAGTAATACTGTTCCTGGTACCAATCCGTTACGGAACACGAACAGTTCATCAGGGATGAAACTGTACCATAATCTTCGAATACACAAGAACCGCGTAAGTCGGAGAGAGTCAGAAAACAACATGGGAGGTATGGGTTTCTGATCTCACCTCATGTGGATATAAATCTTATTGAGGATAATGGACCGACTACGTATGAGGGAGTGATACAAGGTATCGACTCCGCATCATGGCAAGAGTCCATGAAGTCTGAAATAGATTCCATGTATACCAACCAAGTTTGGACACTGGT
Source organism: Zanthoxylum bungeanum (assembly GCA_019454045.1). Classification (NCBI taxonomy): domain Eukaryota; kingdom Viridiplantae; phylum Streptophyta; class Magnoliopsida; order Sapindales; family Rutaceae; genus Zanthoxylum; species Zanthoxylum bungeanum. The sequence goes on along the minus strand of SKCR01031739.1, from coordinate 103,552 downwards.
TGATGTACCAGAAGGCATTGTGCATATTGGTACTAAATAGGTCTTCTAGGAAGACATACATGGATGACAACGTATAAATGTACAAAACTAGGCTTGTACAGAAAGGGTGTCGTCAACGACATAGTATCGATTACGACGAAACTCTTTCACCTATTGCCATGATTAAATCCATTCGGATAATGCTTGATATTGCTGCATATTTCGTTTATGAAATATGACTACTGAACGCCAAAACCGCTTTCCTTAACGGAAACCTTTTGGAGATGTTTATATGCAACATCCTGACAGTTTTTTTTGTCGTGGCAAAATATGCAAACCAGGTTTGCAAGTTAAATCGATCTATTTATGGATTGAAACAAACATTGCGTTCTTGGAACCAACGTTTTGATGAGATCATATGGTATATGATTTAATTCAAAACGAAGATGATTCTTGTGTATATAAGAGGGATATTGGGAGCACACTGACATTTATTTTCCTTTACGTTGATGATGTATTGCTTATTGGCAATGACATTCCCATGCTACAATCGGTGAAAGCTTGGCTTTCATTAAAATTCTCCATGAAAGATCTGGGAGAAGAAGCTTTTATTCTGGGAATAAGGATCTACCGGGATAGATCTAGAAAAATGCTTGGACTCTCCCAGAGCTCGTATATCGACAAAGTGTTGAAGAGATTTAACATGGATCAATCTAAGTGGGGACTGTTGCCAGTGTCACATGGCGTCTCTCTATCTAAGGACATGTGTCCTAAAACTCAAGATGATAGAGACAACATGAGTCAGATCCTATTCGCTTCTGCAGTCGGATCGATCATGTATGCCATGATATGTACGCGACCTGATGTCTCATATGCTTTGAGAATATGTAGACGCAATCAAGCCAATCCAGGTGATAATCACTGGATTGATGTAAAGAACATCATTTTGTATCTTGGATGAACTAAGGATGCTTTCTTTGAATATGGGGAAAGGAAAACTTGAGGTAACTGGGTTCACCACTGTAAGTTTCCAAACCGATAAAAGACGACTTTGAGTCGCAATAAGGGTACATATTTTATTTGAATGACGGAGCAGTGTGCTGGAAATCTTCCAAGCAAGATACTGTTGCTGATTAAACAATAAAAGCGGAATATTGCTGCAGCTGAGGCAACAATAGAAGCATTTTGGATCTAATAAAATTCCTAATTGGATTAGGAGTAGTTTTGTTAGCAGCTGAGATAGGCTACATCATAGGCTAAGGAATCACGGTCTCATCTTGATCCAAGTATGTACTTCGACTATTTCATCTGATTCGTCAGATAATATATCGTGGCGATGTGATGATCTAATAAATCACATCAGATGATAACGTTGCAAATCCGCTGACAAAAACCGTTTCTCAGCAAAAGTTTGAGCGACCCGTACATAGTTAAGGTGTTAGACACTTGAGTGATTGGCTATAGGCCAAGTGGGAGATTGTTGGACAATTATGACCCATATCATCACTATTTTGTAAAGAACATGGTGTTCTTGTACAAAGTTAACTATGTGACATAGGAAATTGCTATTTTATCATTTGTAATTGGATTACCTGGATATATAAATGATAAAAGTCCATATGATTAATACCGGACTAATAAGATATGAGACATTATTAATCCACAAAGGTTTAATCATTAAATATCCTTAGTCGTAGTATTATCGAGACTGGACATCGATAATGCAGAATATGCTAGTATTACACTTGTGCGCGTTATGGAAGCGTAACGATATAGTTCTCATATATTTGGGTATTGGATACTCATGCAAGTGTAATAAGAGGTTCTGTTTACTGATGGTACGGGAACAGCTTCGCTCTGGATAGACCCCTCTGAATCCCATTGGTAGTATGACTATGTGTCTATGGGAATCCGAATCAGGGTAGGTGTATTTGGTCTTAACCTGAGACATGCATCGCTAATACTTGCGACAATCAGTATACTTTGGTTTTGGTCGTCCGGGGCTTTAATAGGTTCTGTGTACGCCTCTTCTTGGTATACTGAGAATCGCAGTGTATTGGGTGTGATGTCAAGATGGAAGTATCACTTCAGTCATATGGAGATGATGATCACGTAGGGATACATAACTGGTAATCTAAAGTGTTGTAACCATCGGGGAAGTATGACTAGGTCATGACTTTCCGATTAAAGAGACTAGTTGCTTGTGATCCGATATATGCTTCGTACGGGCAGACACAATTCCAGCCCCAAGCCTAGCATGTGACATTCGATACTGGATCGTAATGCACAATACTTAGTATACTACGCTTGGTATAGATTATGTATTCCTTAAAAGAATATTTCTGGAGAATTGGGTAGGCACGGTGTTTTGCTAGAAGCCAACCATGTCTTGTAAATCGGTAAGAACGTGGAACCGGGTACGCACGTGTTCGGATAGTCCGACGATCGGATTTACTGCCAACATATCCAGGAATCTCATGGGTCGCTTCCCAAAGATTTACCAATGACGTTTGACTCGAACAGAATTAATCTAGGATTAATTATAAGAGAGAGAAAATTAATCTAGGATTAATTACGGCAAGAATTTATCTGGGATAAAATTCGATTAGAAGAGAGAGAATGATTAATTTGTAATTAATTGATTAAATAATATATTCGATATATTAATTGAAATTAGATTTCAAAGCGGAATTAAAATTGGATTTTAATTCGGGCAAACAAATTAATTTAGAATTAATTCGTAAGCGACTTTAATAATAATGTCGCAACGACAAATTCGTTAATTTGGAATTAAATGAACCCGGGCCCGAGCAAAGTTGCGTGTTGGATTGTTCGACGTAAATTCGGAATTTACAAGTGGTGGGACCCACTTGACTTACATCACACTTTTGACATGTGATGGAAGTTGTTAAGGTTGAGTGTAAATCTTACATTGCTTGTTTTTTACTCAACCAAAGTCCAACACACTTTGTATTTCATTTTGAATGACTTATACCAACTTTGAGTTTTGGTATTTGGTAATTGATTTTAGAAAATCAAATATACAACAAAAAAAAAAATCAACTCTCTCACTCTCACAAGCCAAAATTGCCGTGAACCTCTCTCTATTTCTTAGAAATTTTGCTTCAAAATTTCTTCTTGCTAGCACATTCAAGGAGTCATTCAAGGTGTTAGGGAAACCAATCCTTGAGTTTGAAACACAAAGGAAAGGCTTGGAACCATTCTTCTTCATCAAAAGTTTTGAACTTTCCACATCCAACGAAACCGATCAATGTAAGTTTTTTCCGCAACTTCTTTGAGTATTCACATGAAATCATGACTTAGAAGATCATTGGCATATTCTAGGAACCCTACACTGATAATTCTATGGGATATCAATTCTACAATTCTGAGCAACGAAATGTATATATTGTTCGTTTTGCTACTTTTCTTAAAAAGGAATTTTTGAGAGAAAGTGAGAATTGTAAAGATTGAACTCAATGAGTTTGATCCCAACAGTAAAGAACCTGAGATTGAGTCAGAGATCCAACTAGGTGAAGGATCTATAATACAAGTTATATGTAAGTCGAATAGAATATCAAGGCCTTTTGAGAGATTATTTTTAACATCTGATGTGAGTCTTGATGTTCTCCTATTGGAGGAAACATATCCGACTACGTATAAATAAATAATATTGGATATCAATTCGGGAAAATGGCAGGAAGCCATGAAATCCGAGATTGATTCTGTGCATGACAATCAAGTCTGGGACTTAGTTGAACTTCCTAAAAGAGTTAAACCTTTAGGTTGTAAATGAGTTTACAAAAGGAAGTAAGAGTCCGATGGAAATTTGGAAACCTTTAAGGCTCGACTGATAGCAAAAGGTTACACTCAATGTCCTGAGATTGACTATGAGGAAAATTTTTCACCAGTAACCATGCTAAAATCCATTAGAATTCTTTTTTCCATTACTGCATATCACGACTATGAGATATGACAGATGGATGTGAAACCACTTTCCTAAATGGATTCCCTGAGGAGGATATCTATATGGAACAACCATATAGTTTCGTATCCAGTGAGACTTCAAAATTGGTTTGTAAGCTCCAAAAGTCTATTTATGGACTTAAACATGCATCCCGAAGCTGGAATCGTTGTTTTGATGAGATAATTAGATTATCTGGATTCATCAAGAACGAGGAAGATCTGTGTGTTTATAAGAAAGTTAGTGTGAGCATGATATATTTCCTAGTTTTTTTTTATGTAGATGACATCCTTATCATTGGAAATGATATATGATCGATGCAAAGTGTGAAAGCCTACTTTTGCAAGAACTTCTCCACGAAAGATATGGGTGAAGCTTAATATATACTTGGTATAAGGCTCTACCGGGATAGAGTTAGGAAGCTTATAGGGTTGTCGCAATCGACGTATATAGATAAGATGTTAGAAAGGTACGATTTTACTCACTGCAAGGCATCAAATGTACCTTTCCGATACTGCATACATCTTTCGAAGAAAATGACACATCAAACTGAGGAAGAGAGAGTTAAGATGTCTAACTTGCATATGCTTCTTGTATTGGAAGCATAATGTATGCTATGTTATGTACAAGACCTGACACCAGTTTCAACGTCAGTGTGCCTAGTCGATATCAATCTGATCTAGGTAATGATCATTGGGCAACCGTGAAATATATCATGAAATATCTTAAGGGTACTAGGGATAAGTTTCTAATATATGGAGAATATGAGCTACAAGTTAAGGGCTATACCGACTTCGACTTCCAGGGAGATCCAGATGATATAAGATCTACATCAGGATATATATTTAGCCTTAACGATGGTGCAGTTAGTTGGCGATGTTCAAAGCAAAGCTCAACAACTGATTCCACCACTAAAACATAATTTATAACGGCTTCAGAAGCCGCTAAATAAGCTGTTTGGATTAGAAATTTTATCACAGAACTTGACATTATGCCTAGTATTGAGGATTCGATCCCACTGTACTGTGATAATAGCGGAGCCATAATACAATTTTGTTTGAGAAAGTTACGACCCAAATACCATGGGCTGTTCAGAATGGAACATAATACAATTTTGTATCAGAATTTCGAGGAATCTACCGATTATCCCCAAAGTCGTTTCATGAATATATATGTGCTCAAACATAATTTATATTATATAATACTCATCTCACGATGTAACGGTAGTTGAGATTTCTGGTAGTTACAAAAATAGTATTGGTAAATCCTTAAGAACTCGACAGAGGGAATTTGGGTTACTTGTGAGAATAATAGCGTGTGATTTAGTTCTTTTTAATAGATTTCCCTTCAGGATAAAAATATACCTACAGGGCATGCGTAGCAAATATTAGAACATGGTCTTAATGAATTTGATTTAAGTTAATTAACATAAACATATAATTAATTGATTTATTTTGAATATTTCTATCTGACCATCAAAAAATGTTTGTAAATAGTTTAGTGTTATAAGTTAATAACCTAATTGAATGAAAGTGTCCGAACCCATCGTGTGCGTGTAGGTGAAGTTACAACCCTAAGTTCTTCTCGCGCATAAATTTTATCTCTAAATTGTTGTTTGCTTTTTATTTACTTATTTCTCAATTATTCAGCTTTATTATATCTCTCATCTATAGTTAATAGTTTAATTTAAGTTAAGTATGTTAGTTTTAACATTAATAAGAGAAATAATAAGTCTACGTGGGTACGATATCTGACCATTTATAAAATCGCGATACATATACTTGCGTGCTAGATTTATAAAATCGCGATCAGGGTTCTAGATGAATTCCTAAAATGAGACACCTATCGATAAATGATAAAAAAATAATAAATCATATTACATATTAAAAATTAAAATTTCTCTAAATTCGAAACCCCTGATTTTGAATTAAATTTGAGAATCCCATATGTGTCGGTTCTCCCATTGCTTTAGATGGTCCGTTATCTCCATGCATGAATGAATACCAAAAAAAATAAAAAAAAAAAAAAGATAAAAAAGAAAAGAAAAAGGAGAACTATAGCTGGGGATTAGATGTTGTCAGGATTCCTCGTTGGTCTCAAAGGAAGCAGAGGCAAGGTGAATCGAATGGAGTCTGAATTCTGAAATCTGAATAGCTACTACAAAAATATTCAAAGTTTATGAATTCTGAACCTCTGACTCATCAATTCAATAATCCATTTCCCTTTTGTTAAATTTATAACTATATGTAACTACCAATTTGGATGATATATATGTATATGATCAATCATGTATCAGGTATCATCCCTGCAGCTCCAATAATTAAATGGCTGTATCCAATAACAATAATACATATCTTCGGTATTTGTATTATTGGAACTTGGGAGGAAATTTTTTTAAAAGGATAAGATTAGAATTTTATGCGGAAAACCGAATAATTATATAATATCTTTCTTATATAGCCCATTGGGGATTATTTAGTTACGATGTTCACCAAAACAATAACCCACATCCGATATTTGTATTATTTAGTTACTATATTAGTTACATGTTCCGTTTAAGTCTAGAAAGAATAGTTTAACGATGAGGTTTCTAATGATTTCAAAAAAAAAAATATTAATTATACGATGTTGGAAAATATTCAAGTATCCAGAAGGCAGGCTATATTAGAATAATTACTTTAGAGTTGAGTAGTATATATAGCTTCCCATCTTTTATGATTCGGTCTTTTTTATTGCAGATATTAGTAGACCCGGCCACGGTTCCGGTTCGGAACCGGAACCGAACCGGAACCGAACCGGAAGGTTCCGGTTCCAACCGGTTCCGGTTCCGATTCCGGAACCGAACCGGAATGGGACCGGTTCGGTTGGGGTTCCACCCCAACTCGAACCGGTCCGAACCGTGGAACCGTACGGTTCCACCAGTTCGGATGGTTCCAACCGGAACCGAACGGTTCCGGTTGGAACCGTCGGGTTCCTGTTGGAACCGTAGGGTTCCAACAGGAACCCTACGGCGCCCAACGGCTACTAGCCGTTGGGGGCCTAATTCCCCCAACGGCTAGTGCCGTTGGGGGATGCAGGGAGGGAGCCGTTTGGCTCCCTGCCAAAAAAAAAATTAAAAAATGAAAAAAAAATTATTTTTGTTATATAAAATAAAAATTACTAATGTACCCCTAATAACGGTAATAAAACGGTTATATTTAGGGGCATTTTTGGTATCAAAAAAATTCTAAAATTCTATAAATAGGATTCATTTTTCATAATTTCATCACAACCAAATTCCTCAACTCTCTCATTTTCTATAATTCTCTTATTCGCAATTATTCAATTTTCTTATTTTTTTTTCTTCCTAATTTCTCAAACGAAAAATGGCAAGCTCATCTGAGAACATAATGTCAAATATGCCACCCAAGAGAGGGCCCTAGTGTCAGTGCACAATCACGGAGAAGAGAAGTTAAGGCTCGGTCCTCGGATATTTTCAAATTCATTTTAATTTGGAACGCCTAGAAGATGATTCACAACGAGCATTTTGCAACTATTGTGGGGTTATCTACAAATTTTCTGGTGGATATGGCAATATGATCAAGCACATGGAAAAACATCATCCGGTTGAATTTGGCATTGATACGACGCAAACTCAAATGGCCAAGTACGCATCATCAAGTAGAGGTACGAGTGCTTTAGATTTATTTAAATATTCTGATGCAAAAATAGAGAAGAATTTGCGAAATTAACTTGTATGGCACATCTTTCTTTAAGCTTTGGTGAAAAACTTCATTTTACTAATTACGTGCATAATGCTTTAAACCCTTCTGCATGTAGAATGACTCGAAACACAACAAAACGTCATATTTTTAAATTATACAAGATGGTAAAATTATTTTAAATGAAATATTTAAAGAGATGAAATGTCGTATTTCTGTATGTTCTGATATTTGGAGTGATCATTGGCAAACACACTCATACATGGGTGTGACTTGTCATTGGATTGATGCATCATTTACCATGCAAAAACGACTTATTGCATTTAGAGTTTTTGATGACCAACATACTGCACATAATATTTATAGAATGATGAGGTAATTTTTGATGAATATGGTTTAGGAGAAAAAATTTTAACAATTGGATTTGATAATGCATCTGCAAATACTGCATCCATCAATGATTTAAAAGAAATATGTCAACCAAATTTAGGGGGTCGGTTTTTCATATTCGTTGTACATGTCATGTCCTGTCCTCAACTTATGTGTGCAAGACGGTCTAAAATTATTATCACCTTTCTTGATCCAATTAAAACGGCACTTAACTGTATTTGGTCATATTCTCAAATTAGGAGAGAATGGACCAAGTTTTGTAAATAAATGGTATTAAACCGATTAAATTTTTCAAGAGATGTTCCAACCGTTGGAATTCTACTTATTTTCTTTTATGTCAAGCATTTCAATACAAAGATGCATTATGTAGTTTTTTTCTCAACATGTTCAAAATATCACACTTTATCCTAGTCAATGGGATATTTGTGAAATTTTTTTAGATATTTTAAAAGTTTTTAATGATGCTACTTTAGTTTTTAGCGGCGTTTATTATCCTACAGCACATTTATTTCTTCTTGAGAGTTTAAATATTGTTGGCACTCTCGATGAGCATGTTGACAGTAGCGATCCTAATGATATTGTTTTGTTAGAAGCCATTACTGTTATGAGGTAAAATGGTTAAACTATTTTAGAAATCCTTTACTTTATCTTATTGCTGCTGTTTTTGATCCTAGATTTAATTAGAAGGTTTGAATGGTGCTTTACAAGCTTATTATGGTTATTTAGGAATATTAGATGAAATTGACATTACTATATTAATGACGAAATTAAGAAATGATTTAATTGAGTTATTTAATGATTATATTGTCAGATATAACTTGGAACATTAGTCAATCTAGTAGTAGCGAAACGGTAATTCAAACAAGACTTGGCGCAGGGGATCGTTGGTTATTGCAACGAAATAAAAAAGCTAGGGATACGACAACTAATAACCCTGAATTAGATAATTATTTATCTACAAATTTTGAGTTTTCTAATGAAAGTTTATGCAGTAAAAATTTTAAAATCCTTGAATGGTGGAACCGGCATCAAATATATATCATGTTTTATCTATTCTTGCTAAAGAGATATTGGCAGCACCTATTTCCATTCCACCGTTGCGGTTGAGCAAGCCTTCAGCTTGGGAGGTAATATATTGGAAGCTAGGCGATCTTCATTACATCCAAGCACTCTAGAAGCAACAGCTTGTGTGGATGATTGGACTCGAGCTGATCTGAGACAACAAGAAGATGCCCCCGATGATTGTGAAGATTTGTTCGATAATGCTTCTGCAACAAGTGCAAGCGGAACCGGAGCCGAAGGATCAACCGATAATGATGATTGATAATTGTAAAATTATAATTTACAAAGGGGATATGTCTAAAAGACTAAAACTTGTAATGGAACTACGTGAGCTTTGATTCCTCTCACCTTGGAGGATACGTAGGCAACTTAAATTTTTAAAAATTAAGCTCAAGCTCTTCAATGTAATAAATTTTTTTTTTTTTATAATTTAATCTCAATTTTTTATTTTAATTAATTAAAAAAAAAAAAAAGGAACCGAACCGAACGGTTCGGTTCCGGTTCGGTTTTCGATTCCGGTTCCACTTAAGTGTGGAACCGGAACCAAACCGGATTTAACCGGTTCGGTTCCGGTTCCACACTTGTGGAACCGGTAACCGGCCGGTTCGGTTCGGTTCCGAACCGAACCGAACCCCCGTTCGGTCTTTTTATTGGTACACAGATTTATCTATTTTATATTTTTAGAGAAAAAGAATCAGTATATGATCTATTCAAAATTGCCACCGGTTAATTTATATTATAGTCTATAAATTTTTATGATTTCTCTATTATGGTATTTGTTTTTTACTCTTAATTTTATTTTATATTATAGTATGCTCAAATTTATGATTTTACATTATAACCGTCGTAATAAAATCTTGATTCAACCAGGGCTATAATAACTGATATTCATATAAAACGTTACATCATTTGACAAGAAAATCATATACAAAGCCTTTGCAAAATCAATATCATTCCCCTTATAGTAGCTGATATTACTCTACCTCTAAGTTGTTGCCTCAGTGGTAAAGATTTTGGGTTTAAGTGGTTTGTTCTCTCTCAGATTCAAGGTTTGAATCACACTAGATGCATTCCTTAATGTCATGCCCCTTTATGTAAAAACCACGACTTACCCTGATCTGTGTTAGGAAACTTTCGAGGATACGAACACAGGTCCCGGGAATTAATCGATGTGCACGTAAGCTGATTCGGACACTCCGATTATAAAAAAAAATGATATTACTTTGTGGTCCAGAGGAAGTTGAAAAGTTTGGTTTGTATAAATAAAAAATTCAATTTAAAAATTTACTCTAAATAAGAATTCATTGACGTTATAAAAAAACATAATACTTTACAAATTTGAGCATTTATTAATATATATTCATATTTCAAAAGTTCTCTTATCTTCTATCAAAGTATTTAGTTAAGTATGACTTATGTACATGGCAAAAGAGATAAACAAAAAAAAAAGGTACTAAAATTCTATTATATTTTGGCATTACATTTTTTCATGAAATAAAAATAAACTATCATTGAGTATTTAAAGGATTAGAAATTAGTAAAAAAATAAAGAAATAAACTAAATAATAAACTAACCTTGTCAAAAGATGGAACAACAATAAAGATAGAGTAGTCCCCAAGTGGTGTGGATTGGTAGTGTAGGGCTCATGATTTCACCTTGAGGTTTTTGATTCGAATCCAGTGAATGTGTTTCTTGTAAGAGTCGAAGACAGACATGAGTTTTACATGCTCTGCTTAAGTCCGGAAGGGGTGATTTGGCGGTAGGATTTCCAACGATTTCAAAAAATAATAATAAAATAAAATAAAACTAGAGTAGTTGACAAAAGTAGGTTTTAGAAGTGATAAGATATTTTGCAAGTGCCTCTGAGGAGGGTTAAATTAAAATAAAATTCATTGCGTGAAAAAAAAGTCTAATGACCTATCTTGACGGTTAAAAACTGTCATTCAAGGGGTTTTATGACAGTTTTGTAACTGTCATTGTAGATGCAGTCACATATTTTGATAAGTAAAAATATGTCACGATCCGTGATACATTTTACCCGCCATAACTCTATCATTACTCTATTATAATATATTTAAAAGAAATATAGTTCAACATAGTATTATGTCATAAGATGTGACAATTTATTTCTATCACAAATTTTTATTTTCTGAAAATTTATTTATATTTTTTAAAAAATTATACAATTCTAATTAATTTATAAAATCATAAAAGAAAGAAAATAGAAATTGCAAATTCATAAACATTACACACACACACACACACACATATATATATATATATATATATATATATATTAGTTCGGTTCAGGTTCGGTTACGATTTGTTTAATTAATTTAAAATTTTATTTTTATTTTTTTCTTAAAAAATAATAAAAATGAGATTTCAAATTTATTTAAAATTATTAATTTTAATTTATATTATATTAAATTAAAAATAAAATAAAAGAACTTGAACTTAAATTTTTAAAACCTTAAATTGTCTACGTATCCTCTAGGGGTGAGAGGAATCAAACCTCATGTAGTTCCATTATATTTTTTAGATAGTTCCGCATTATAATTATTTACTTATCATCACTATCTGTATCTGTTGTTGATCTTTCAGCTCCCGTTTCGCTTGCACTTGCAGATGCATTGTCGAACAAGTCTTCAAAGTCATCGGGGACATCTTCTTATTACCTTAGATCAGCTCGGGTCACATCATCCACACTTTCTATTGATTTTAAAGTGCTTGGATGTAATGAAGACCATCTCACTTCCAAAATTTTGCCTCATAAGTTGAAGGCTTGTTCAACCACAACGGTGGAAACATATGCTGCCAGCACTTCTTTAGCAATAATTGATAAAATATGATAGATATTTTGATGTCGGTTCCACCAGTCAAGTACTTGAAAATTTTTACTTACTAAACTTTTAGGAGGAAACTCGAAATTGGTAGATAAATAATTATCTAATTCTTGGTTGTTAGTCGTGTTATCCATTTATTTTTTATTTCGTTGTAGTAATCAACGATCACCTACGTTAAGTCTTGAATGTATTATGGGTTCGCTACTAGATTGTCCTGATGATTGCAAGTTATATCTACTAACATAATCATTAAATAAATCTATCAAATCAATTTTTAATAGGAATTCCAGACAGTTTGAATTCTAGCCAACCAGATGTACAGTTGACTTGAATTGCTCGATTTCCAGCCGATTCGGATTCCAGCCAACTTACCTCATATGGGTACATCTCATATTTCCAGACGGATCAGAAAGACATCCAAGATCGACTCGACTAGCTGAGATTCAATGGATCCATCCCCATATTACTCAACTGTCCAGCCCACACTTGACAAAGTCCTACTTCTATTACAACTCAAATCCCTATTTTACGGGTAACGTACGGGAAAATTTGATATTACTCAAAATCCTAAAAGGAAAATATCTATTCTAATTAGAGTTCAACTCAGACTCCTCTATAGAAAACTGAATCCTCATAGGATCAAGGTACATAAATTTATAAATAGAGGGGTCCCCAAGTCTACGAGATCATCGAACAATTGAAGTTCTCGCTCACAAACTTGAAATTCAGAGCTCTTGCCCTCACTCCACTCAAATTCGCTCTCCCCGTCGCCCTCATGACACTCAAATCGAGATACGAGATACCACTTTTGCCTTATTCCCTTTAAAACCACTGTCACCACCATTGACTTAAGCGTCAAATCGTGTTTACGATAACCACCACATCGGTAGACAGTCACTCCCCATTCACCCTTTGTCTTTGTTTTGCAAGATTGCTAGTGCCCCTTTTCAATTATCAATCATCGATCGATTGTGGACTGAACGCGAAATTCACCGTCTACAACTTTCTAAATTAAAAGTGATGTCAGGGAGCATGGGCGGCATCAGGAGTGGGCTGCCTATGCTCAAGCCTGATACCGATCCCACGATTTCTTGTATTTTCCTTTAAAAATAATATTAAAATATTTAGTCCATCAATTAATATTATATGAAAATAAATTTTAGTAAGGGAATAAAATCTTGCCTCCACCTTTTGTAGGGAGCCATGTAGAGTGCATTGTTGGATATGCTCTTAGATCCATCAATTATGGAAGATAAGTTTTAAATAATTAAATAATTAGCTCAATCTGTATGGATTAAAGAACAATTTACACTCTAAAATCCTATATTTACAATGTTGCTTGATGATGATTTTGAAATTGGATGATTTGTTATTTCCTTTAATGCAGTGAGTGGCTCTTAAACTCTAAAGTATGTTTGAAAATCATTTCATGTGCTAGAAGCCTAGAACCACCAGCCATATTTTTCAGTTTTTTCTTTCACTGAATGAACTCACTCATTCTCTTTCAGATTCTCACTCTAAAGTATGTGATGCTTTTATTTATTAGTAGGTGTGTTGCGAAGCCAATTATTGCAAAATAATAAAGAGATTTTAGATATGATTTGATATGATATATCAATGAAGGATTTGTTTTTGTTTTGTTTTTTTTAAAAATCATGATCTTGCTGCTGAACAACCTGTTAAATTTGATATGTCAAAAGTTTCATCTTCATTATTTTTGAAATGGACTAAAGCATTGATACTACTTAGAAATCATAGTCATATGACATTACAACAAAATAGGCAAAACTATCATTTAGTCCATAATACTTGGGTTAATTATCATTTAGTAAACTATCTCTATTGTTATTATGTGGCGGTTGAATTAAGCTTTTAAATGGCAATAATGGTTATAAAATAAGAGAAAAATAGAAGAAAATAGTACCTTGTAAAGTTGCAGACTTTTCTTATTAATTCTAAATTATAAATTATAAGAGATGTTATCTATTTATAGAGAGAGATTATGTTAAGATTGTTATCCTTAAGTAATGTGAGATAAACTAAACTTGTAAATATTAAAGTGAGTGACCACATTATTTACAACACTCCCCCTTGAGACCTATCACTTTAATTTCACAATAATTATCCAACCAAATATTGTCTCATCAAAACATTACCAGTAAAATCCAGTGGGACAAAACATGGTCGAAGGAAAAAAAGTACAATGCGCTCTAATCTAACTGTAACTTGTCATGTCAATGAATACGTTCCCCCTAAAAAAATATCATCAAGATAATTTATTAAGTCGATGCATGCCAATGTTATATATAAGCTTCTCAAACGTTGATGTCGGTAAAACTTCGTAAATAAATCTGTAAAGTTATCAGTTGAACATATTTGTTTGACATCAAATTGTGTGCTCTGCTGGAGCTCATAAATATAAAAGAACTTTGGTGAGATGTGCTTGGTTCTGTCTCCTTTGATGTACCCTCCTCTAATTTGTGCAATCCAAGCATCATTATCTTCATATATCACTATTGGAATATCTATGGCAAATTTTAAATTGCATGTGCTCTGAATGTGATGGATAAGTGACATTAACCATACACATTCTCTGCTTACTTCATGTAGTGCAAGTATCTCTAAATGATTGGAAGATGTAGTGACAAAAGACTGTTTTGTAGATCACCATGAGATTTTCGTGTTATTGTAGGTAAAAATATATCATGTCTGTGACCGTGCTTTATGAGGGTCAGAGAGATATTCTGCATCAGTATAACCAACAAGACCTGGATTTTATGTTAGCTCATTTGAATAAAACAAACCCAAGTCTTTAGTCCCATAAAGATAATGAAAGATATGTTTGACGCCATTCCAATGTCGTCGAGTTGGCGTAGAGCTAAATCTTGCCAATAAATTTACCGAGAATGCAATATATGGTCTAGTATATTGAGCTAAATATAATAAGACACCAATTGCACTAAGATCTGGTACTTCTGGACCAAATATCTCTTCATTATATTCTTTAGGACATAATAGATCCTTTCAGGATCGATAGATCAGAAAATCATTAGATCAACTTTATCCATTTTGGAATATTTTAAAAGATTCTCAATTTAATTTAACCGTTGGATAAAGATATATTTAGGTTTGTACTCAGTCTGCAGCCTGAGAATGTACCTAATTTTCCTAATATTTCAAAATTTCTTTTCAACTATTCATAATTTTTTAGAAGCTCTTCAGGAGTTCCAAATAGGTTCATGTCATTGACATATACTACTATAATAGCAAATACAGATTTAGACTTTCTAATGAATACATATGGGAAGATAGAATCATTTATGTATTATTCTTTCATCAAATATTCACTCAAACGATTATACCATATGCATTCAGATTGTTTTAATTCGTATAAAGATCGTTGAAACTTGATTGAATACAATTTACAATCTTTTTATTTATATGTTTCAGGGATTTTCAATCCTTCAGGGATTTTCATGTAAATATCATTGTCAAGTGGCCTAAATATTCATGAGACATATATCAAGTATTTTAAATGCTGCAAAACTTATTTTAAAGTTGAAATGTAATAGTATTCATCACATGAGAATATTTTTATAGTCAATATTAGGTCTCTACAGGAAACCTCGCACACCCTTTATATGTAATTATCTCGTTATGTTTATTATATTTTTTTATGAATACACATTTATAACCAATAGATTTGACATCTTTAGGTCTCTAGACTACATGCCCAAATACTTGATGTTTGGCTAAAGAAATCAATTATGCTTGTATTACTTCTTTCCATTGAAGCCAATCATGTATTTGTCTACATTCATCGACAGTTTGAGGTTCAAAATCAAATATATTTCCAGTAGCTACTGTAAACGTAAATACATTACTGATGGTTAATTCATTACGATCCCACATTTCTTTTTTATAAATATAATTTGTAGACTTTTTCTATGTATAAGTTTTTATCTCTTCAAGGCCTTATGTCTCTTCAGGGACTTGGGTCTCTTCAGGGATCAATATTTCTCCTTGAACTATTTATTCTGAGAATGTGGGTGTATTTATACCTCGAGTATTATTTGTAACAAGATCATGATCTCCTATTTTCCTCTTCCGGGGGATAATATCTTTTGAACCAAGTGGTCTGCCACGCTTCTGACGTGTAATGGATAATCCATTAGTTGCTTTTACACTAGATTATTCAACAAGAATAATCACACGGGTTAGTGTATTAACAACTAGTATATGTGACTTGGTTACTTTTGATGTCTATATAAATATACCACATAATTAATTTGCAATTTGCTATAAATGAACTATCATTCGCATTTCATTTTCATATTGACTGGTACGATAATCTAAATGAGACATAATAACCAAATTTAAAGAAAGTGCGTGGCTTACTTCATTAAGATTCTTTTCTTTTAAAGAGAGGAAAATTGTCTCATTTAAATGGAAATCTGTAAAAAGATAATATGTTAGAAGTTTCAATTGCTAACAAGATTCTTCAGTTAGGTGAGTAAGACCATATATATTTTTGCTTCAAGCAATATTAATATCTAAAAGTCAAACATAAACAAAGTACACAATATAAAAGTACTAAGTATCAAAGAGATTCGACACATTAAGGTAAACAAGATCTGCTGGATTTTAGCCACTCTAATATTTCTTATATGTTGATTTTATCTATTTTTATCACTTTATCAACATGGGGATTCATGACTATTGCCAGAACATTAATCATGCAATTGTTTTACATTTACACATCCATTATAATATGTATGTACCTTCACGTCAGGGAATAATAAATATCATATCCAAATAAAAAAAAATTTCAACTCATAATTTCAGTTGTGAAGTAATATTAGATAAATTAGAGTTAATGTAACATTCCTCTCCCGGAGATACTACCGGTAGGGAATAGACTAACCTATTCCCCTGAGCCTCTTACTCTAAACAACACTACTAGTCTCATCTCAAATGCAAATCATGCATGTGACCATTGCCCAACTCAATAGCATAACATGCAACTCGAATACTCATAATTGTATACTCAAATACACGTTTGTTTATAATTCTGTAATTGACATTTTTAACTTGTTACAGTGACTTATACAATACTAATGTATGCGTACAACTTTACTCTGACTCTGACCAGACTGTAACTCTGTCTAAACTCTCTATCTGACTAGACCTGGTAAACCAAAAACCCTAGTGACTGCTATCAACATCCTGTAAGGGGTTTTAAAGGGAATATCCGGTAACGAAGCGGAAGCGGTGGAAAATCATATTTTCCGATTTCAAAAATTTTTCTCGGATTAATTAAATAAACATATTTATTTAATTATCCAATAATCAAATTATGAAATAAAATTCAATAAATCATATTTAAGTGAATTTACCGAATTGCCCTTACACTTGGTATTTTGTCCATTTTAGTCCGAAATTGATCTAATCAATTTTGAATGATTCTAAATCATTTCTATGATGAACTTAGCATGTTCAAAACATCAAAACACCAAAAGCAACCAATTCCCCAAATTTTATCCATTTGGCCGAATGCCTCCCAAAGGTGCCAATTTGTCCACTTTGTCATTTCATGCTTCAAAACACATCAAGATGTAATCCAATCAACATGAAACTTTATATGCATCATATACACATGCAAATACACAACATAAATGAAAAACCCCAAATTTGGAATTGGTCATGAACCCTAATTTTTCAATTTCTTCAAATTGGACAAATTAGACCAAATTGGTTAAATCAATTACTTTAATCATGTTTCTTCCATCCAATCAAAGTCTCAACACAATGAAACAACTCAAGATAAAATCTAGGTCATCTAAGAGTGGGTCAACAACTCTAGATTAGCAACAAGGTTTCCAAAACCATAAAAGAATACTTATAACTACACTAGTCACAAGCTTTCTCTATTATACATGCTCAACACTTTCACCAAACTTTTATCCATCAAAAACACAAAGAATAAAGAATAGAAAAACTCAAGAACATCACAAGATGTTGCCCACAACAAGAGGAACAAATTACTCTCTAATGGTAGGTTGGAAATACTTAATATTTTCCAAGCTTTTCTTGATTTTTCTTTCTTTTCTCTCTAGCATCCTTTGCTTCCTTTAATGGAGTTTTGGGTAAAGTGTATTAGGTTAGAAAATGAAATGAAAATGAAAACATTATATACTTGTGCACAATTCTTCACTTGGCCGAAAATGTGTAAAGCATATACATCAATTTCATTTCAATTTAATTTCAAGTTAATTTGCTTAACTTAATACAAATATCTAATAACAACTTTATTGATATTTATTTTAAGTCAACAAAGGCAACTTAGAAAAAAATATAACTCTTATATTTATAAAGTGTATGGCCGAATTTGTCTATAATTAAAGGAAAATGATATTTCAATTTTTCAAACAATTTTGAACAAATATCTTAAGAAGTCAAAATCAATTTGACAACTTTTTCCTTTAATGTAAAGTCAAACATTAAACACTTATAATCATTTCCTAACTTTATCATTTGGTAAGATATTTATATTTTAATTATATTAATCATTTAACAATTAAATAATTAAATAATTAATTAAATACAAATATCTCAAATATATGTATTATATTTACTTTAAATATCTCAAATACATATATTGATGATATATGTCAAATACATTTATTTGACTATTTATTAATGTGTATTTAATAATATCATATATTAAATACAAATACACATTAATTAGGAAATGACGGTTCGGCCCGTTCGCATGTATTTTTCGTTTAACGATTAAACGATTTATAAATAATCATCATTATTCATAAATGTTGCTCTAGTGCTCTACGAGTATGTTTCATTATTGAGACTCTCTAGATTCAGGTATATCCGTCACGAAATCCAATTTCGTGTCCATAATCTATCCACCCGTAGATTATGACGATCACAGATAATCTCGCTGAATCATACAGGTCGAGGTCATTGCATACGTATAATCTCTCCGTCACAGATATCCAGATAATCCCAGAGATATAGATGTAAACGTCAAATCTCTATAGGTATTATCTCGTCGACGTATCTATTAGCAATCTCTAAATAACATTCGGAACTTACTTCCGAAGTATACTGTGGCCACAGATTTAACAGACTGCTAATTATATATGGACTACCTATGCTCTGTACACAGAACTGACGGATCCTATCTTGACACACACAGGATATCCTGAGGATCGGTCCACACCCAACGAACAGGCGGAGGTCTGATCTAAATAGATTGGTGACGTGACTTCCATCTAAGTGTGGAGGATGTCTCATACATCCACAGTGGTATCTCAAGTCGAAGGACCACTATGCTACTCAACCCGAGAAGATTCTTATTGACGTTGGTGTACCATCCATTAAGAATCTTCGGTGAGCCGTTCAGTGTTTATACACTATAAACACCTACACGTCTATACGAGTCTCCCTAGACTCATGGTTCATTGGGATAAACCATCGGACCAAGTCTCGATATACGACATGTACTGGTCTCAACGGATTTGACTAACCGACCCGTGTTAGTAAATCTTGACCAGGAACTATGTTTGATAATATACATATAGCAGTGACACTTCCCAATGTCAATTACAAACTAACTGTGTACTGCATTATATATTATCGGGCCTTTGTCTAATATATACATATCACTAAATCACATTTAGTTTCAATCTAATCGTAATCAGATCGAATACGTATATAAAAACAAGAGGTGCAACCATAAATAAGTTATATTATGGAATAAGGGGATGTTCGTATTCATGAGTCAGACATAAATACGGTCCGGATTGGCGCTCTGAGCACCAACCCCAACAATTTCTCCCACTTGCTCTAGTGCCAATCCACGGTATATATACACGTCTCAATGTGTATCATATGCACATGGCCCTCAAAAGCTCACCAGTACTTAAGAGGCAAGAAACAAGTCTGCTATGAAATATTGAGTTTGTCAAATAAACTCCATCGTTTCCCATAGTTAGCTTCATTCATATTTTGTAGAATCTAAATTATACATTAATGTGACACTGATGCTACATCTGTATTATGCTACAGCTACTAAGTTGTCCAAGTATTTAGGGATCAAATCCAAAAATACTATGAGGACAACCGCAAGCACAACACAAATTTAAAACTTCTAATTTATAAGGTCACTATGCAACTTCATAAGTCAATACTTCATAAGTTGCATTTAATTCTACTCAGTTAGTAGAATCATTCGTGACACTCCCACTGCATCTTTTGTGACTACTTTATGACGTAGACTGTCTAACGTCATAATTAGTCTCAAAACTAATATGACCCTAATGGTTGCAGACAATATTCTCCATGAATTAGAAACTCGTTCTTAATATCTCAAAGATCACAAAGAACGTGTTTCAAGATTCATCCTATGGTCTATAGGATATCAAAATAACTCGTAACAATTACAATTAAATCAATATCTTTAATCGCACATTATAAAGTATTTATTATGTCATCATCAAATGATACATAAGATTGATTAGACATTCTAATCAATATCTCTTTCGAAAAAGGAATCATCTTTTACGAAAGATGAATACTTTATATAAGACACACTATAACTGTCAAACAGTTATACTAACTGTCATACAGATAGCCTAGTTATGTCCTTAATTAGATCATATCTAATGTACGATAATAAGAGTATCTCACAAGTCTCTTGGTTTTATATTTATATATAAAACTTTATATCGTATATAACAGAGACTACTCCCACTGTTTTCACGGAGTAAAGAAGACTTAGGTAAACTTTTACCTCACAAACATCTCATTATTACTATAATAATGATAATATTGTTAGGATATATAAAAAACTAGAAAGTAATTTGTACGCTCCCACTAACCCTTTTATCACATATGTATTCTATATACTTTGACAAGATCAGACAATCTGACGATATCAAAAATAGAGAACACATATTTCTGGAAGACTTGTCTGAGTCTACAGTAGGCTCTATAAGCTAGCACACTAAACTGCAATCTCAGCAGAACACAAACTCTAGAGCCATTTCAGAATGAACTCTTCAAATAAGGAAATCACAACTGATCTCTTATCTGAATAAGTCATCCAAAAACGCCACTTTGCATTCTTTAGCTAAAATATACAGTTTATTATCAACATTAACCAATATATCTTTAATTGTTCAATTAGCGTGACTAGAGATAAGTTTTCTCAGAATCTACAATAGATTGCTGAGTATAACTTTTCTCACTGTCATACTGTAAAGGTCAAACCTTTAATAAGCTCACAATGCTTTCGCTGCGCAAACAATTAGCACATATCATGAACTAATTCATAATGAAAGCTTAATCAAGTTCAAAACTTGATCGTAGTAAGCTATGAACAATCTTAGATCTATGGTTCAATGGTGAACTTCCAGAATCGATATCAAATATCGCTTCCATTATAAGTTATAGGATAATTTTTCTTCAGTAAGAAAACAACGGAACCATTAAGTATCAAATACTCGTGAATGATTCTGTTATCCTATTGGACTTATATAGAAGATGTATAAGGGTTGTTTCATCTTATTAATTACGTAGTTCCATTTATAATTTATCATTCTCACATTTGACTTCAAAAAGTCAAGTCTTTTTCTACAATAATTAACATCAGATGTTACACACCAAGTAATAAAACAATTTTATTACTTAGGATCGTAGGAAAGATATTCTATTAAATAGAATACAATATTCTATTAAACGAAATAAACGATAAACTTTTACTTATACCTCCAAGGTGTAAGTAATTTCCATTATATAACTATTATATAAAAGAAACATTCAAATCTTAAACTTTTCAAGATTCAGATTTTCTACCTATACATATCATATATGTAACTGTAGAAATTAATGGAACATTAATTAAAGAGATGAATTAGTGTTACTGGAGTATAACCCCAAGAGTATTGAAACTAATTCGGTAACATTCAATATAAAACGAATCAAATCATATAAGATTCGACTGCTCCCACTACTCAATCCATCAAGATGGAATCGTGGAAGAACAATATTGGATATGAATCATATTCACTAAATAACCTTAGAACTAATTGCTTTAAATTCATACGTTTGATCGTATCAAAGATCTTTGAACAGTTCAAAGACAAGTAATGAATTTTGAGGATAGAAATCTCTAAAACCTTAGATTGAATATATTTGAACAAGTCAAAAATGTTCAATTTACGTTTCATCAGAACAGGCTGAAAGTTCTTGATACTTTCAAGACTTTCAATATGTGTTCCTTCAGAAACACGTAACTAAGTTATGACAATTCATCAACTAAGTTACGAAGTATAGAAAACTACCTTTAGCAATTACAATTTATTAAACTACATACATCCAATGTATCAGTTAAATAGATATGGTGGTCCAATGACAATCATTGGTTAAATGAGATCTTAATCACTTTCCTGAATACAATATTCATTAAATGGATAAGGATGTGTGGTGTGATCTAGTATCAAACCATCCTTACCATACGGAATAAGCATCCAATACTTAAGCGATTAAATTCATAAAGCACCGTTCTAAATTATTTACTTTACCGAATAATTTCTCTTTATTTTATTTATCTCTACGTCAATGACACTACTAGTTATTATAAATATGTAACAATTGTTTATAAAGAACAAGTGACTATCCAATAGTCACGAGTTCCGATATCAAATATCAAAACAATCGTTAACCAATATTTCAAATAACTAGACGGGAGATCTGATATCCAACACCTATAGTTGTTGTATTTGTGAAAATCGATATTTTCTATACACAACTATACACA
This sequence comes from Zanthoxylum bungeanum, assembly GCA_019454045.1. Taxonomy (NCBI): domain Eukaryota; kingdom Viridiplantae; phylum Streptophyta; class Magnoliopsida; order Sapindales; family Rutaceae; genus Zanthoxylum; species Zanthoxylum bungeanum. Next base: position 80,769 of record SKCR01031739.1, on the reverse strand, counting down.
TCTCATTTCTTTAGCTTTACTATTTGTATTCAACTATTCACAACAATTGTAAATAATTGATTAGCAAATCGTGTCGGACACATTGTCTCTAAAGGTAATTAAAGCTAAGAAACGTCATTACTAGATAAACAAATACCTAATGGGGCTTTCTTAATGCCAGTTAAGAATCTCGAGACATGAACTAATTCAAGTCAATTCTCACTGCATAAGAAACTATTGTCTCTAAAGTATTATATCCTAAAGGGGATATCTATCTAGATTATCTATCATGACTTAGAAACTAAGTCATTAACCATCTTGATTTTTGAAGAAAATCAGAACAACAGTTCCCGATGGTCTAGACTAATCTAATAATATCCTTGTCTAATAGTATCTAGAACCTATTCTAGAATAACTGCAACCAATAGTCTAGTCAGATAACATATCATAATATGTGTGCAGTGAATTAAAAGTTTAATTCTATCTAATATAGATTGAGGAAAAACTAACAAGCGGCTATTTCCATAATAATACACACTGCCAAAGTTAAGGAATTTTTAAACTTAACAGTGCCTCCCACTATTTTACGTAATACTGTAATCCCCAACGGAAAAACGAGAATTCAATAATTAAATCGAATTCCATAATGGGAAGAGGACCCCATGAATATATTTCGACTCACAGCAGATGCACGGTCTCGCCTACGTATATTCACAGGTAGACAACTCATTGTCAATCACTCACCAGTGACTCCTGGGTTCGGTCATGGTCGTTTCTCATTGTCGCTGCGAAGGCAGGCCCACAAGGAGACGTACCAAGGTTAAACTCGTCAATGATAAACTCAAGTTACTTACGTAATCCTGACAGCTAGGCACGTTCAGGATTCCGCTTTCGCTTGAATTTATCTAGTATCTAATATACATTCGGCATAAGTAAATTTCTATCAGCTACACCCTCACAGCAGAGGCACAGTCTCGGATGTAGTCAACGAAAAGATATTTATAAACCGTATTGACAAGACGGACCAAGAAACAAGTATTCCAAATACTAGTTACTTTAAAACCTTATTAAACGGGGATATACCATTAAGTGTCATACACCCTAAATCTAATCAAATTAGATTATAACATGAATGTATAAAGTCAAGAAAACATGATTAAACATTGAATAAAACAAGCTAATCATTTATGGAGGCCTAGAATCAGACTCGCTCTGATACCATTTTGTAAGGGGTTTTAAAGGGAATATCCGGTAACGCAGCGGAAGTGGTGGAAAATCGTATTTTCCGATTTAAAAACTTTTTCTCGGATTAATTAAATAAACATATTTATTTAATTATCCAATAATCAAATTATGAAATAAAATTCAATAAATCATATTTAAGTGAATTTACCGAATTGCCCTTACACTTGGTATTTTGTCCATTTTAGTCCGAAATTGATCTAATCAATTTTGAATGATTCTAAATCATTTCTAAGATGAACTTAGCATGTTCAAAACATCAAAACACCAAAAGCAACCAAATCCCCAAATTTTATCCATTTGGCCGAATGCCTCCCAAAGGTGCCAATTTGTGCACTTTGTCATTTCATGCTTCAAAACACATCAAGATGTAATCCAATCAACATGAAACTTATCGCCGTCCCCCAAGCCACTGAACTGGAGCCAGGTGTGTAAATCCATGCTATTGGGGCGTTACATATCGCCGTCTCCCAATGCATGCCACTGTCTTGTCCCTGAATCTAGGGTTTGGGGGCGTTACGTATCGCCGTCCCCCTAGCCTTGAAATCTAGGATCTATGGACGTTACGTATCGTCATCTCTCTAATCCTGCTCTACATGTGCACATGTCATGTCTATCAATTTCAGTAACCGTCAATTCCATATCTGAGTCAAGTTACAATTGAGGTAGGTTTTTCCCCCATGCCTTGGAAAATTATAAAACTCAAGCTCTGAAAATCATTTCTTTTTAAAAATATTTCTCGAAACGTTCTGATTCAAAACACAATTGAAAGTAATCTTGGCTAATGCCCCAAGTGCTGAAAAATAAGTCTTGATTCAAAAATATATAAGTAAATACAGTTTGAGAGAAGGGTCCACTCACATATTTTTTGATTTGTTTGGCATTACTTTACTTCGCCGAAGGAATTTACGGTTCTTGTGATGATCTATAATTGATAACTTAATTAGAAAAAACGTCGTGAGATATGCTTCGAAACTATTATCGCTATATGATGTTCTATACTTATGACATGATGTATTGCATGTAAATGTACTGACACGAAACCCCAAGGGTGGCCTTTATCATTCTAAGATGAAACTGGAATAATATGAAATTTTTTAAGTATCGAGTCGCGACACTAATCCTGTCGCATCGCGACGCCCATACAAATAGTCACAGACATAGAGCATGCCTTGTTTCGCATCGCGACATCAGATCTGACGCGTCATGACGCCCACCTGATTAAACCTGAGGCAGAGCCTCTGCTCGTTACGTGTCGCGACACTAAGCGTTCTGTGTCGCGATGCCCACATGTTCAGACCGAGGCAAACAATACCTTTTGGTTACACGTCGTGATGCTGGCTGTTGAGAGTCGCGACGCTGGCCTGTTTTCAAGGACTAACACCAACTCTTGAATGACTATACCCAAGTGCAACTCCAACACCCCTCACTATGACCTTCACACAAGCACTTCTTTAAAATCCAACATCCATACATGATATGCCAACATTACAACATCAAGGCAACCCTATAATCTCATAATTCTTATTTTAGCTCAACATCTAGGATTTTAAAACTTTGGGCATTTCTTAATACACTCAATTTCTTAGTTCTTTATCCACCTAGATGCAATCCCTAGCATGCCAATAATACCAACATAACATCATATCACCAAAATTCTACAATCCAAGTTTTGAGTCAAGATTCCCTTAGCTCATTTCAATTTATTTCCTTCACCAAATAAGTCTTCTAAGCTTTCCATTCCTTTTCTTAGCTTGTTATGTGTTGACTTGCCTTTGCTTCATCATTACCTTTGGTAAGAAAATGGTTTCCCTCTTCTTTCTTCCTTATTTTCTTATTTCTTCTCCCTTTCACGTTTTCTCTTCTTCACAAATGTTAGAGATGCTTGAATAATGTCCCATTTTTATACTAGAGCCTAAATGTAAATGATTTAAATGAAGTAAAGTTTAGAAACTTTGAGAATTATCTAGATTAGTCATCGGGTTCTATTCATTTGAATTTTTGAATTGCATTTTTGACCCATTTCTAGTTTAAATTTTGGAAAATGTCAAAAGTAGAAGTTGTAGGTCTCGATCTTATATTTTCGATGATATAAAGTTCATAAAAATCAGATATCGTATGAAGAAATGATGGTCCAAATATCATGGGCTATCCGGATTTAATCTTGGAATGAATTCTATATCGGAAATGCGAGGAATTTATCGAATGTCCGAAAAATTATTTCGTGAGCACGTACATGTTTGAACATGATTTACATAATGTATTATGTCATCCATAACTTAATAGTCATCGATGTTACAAATTCTCTCCCCTTAAATAGGATTCGTTATCAAATCCATTCTGATGATGAATTTCTTAAGTCCGTCTTGGTTTGAAGATATCTGGTCTCTGCTACTCTTATCTTCCTTAACTTCCATTCTGCTATTCTGCTCAAGAAATCAATACTATGACTTCTGGGAATCTCTTATTTTGGTATACTCTATTTGATTCTTATAGTTGAAAGCTTAATCATTTGGAAGTTCTCAATCTCTTATAGTCTAAACTATGGTTTCCTTCGAACTGGTGCCCACGAGAATTGCTTTTTCTATCTGATATCCTATCACTGTATTTCACCTCTTCTCATTCTTTTTCTTTAATGAGTTAATATTTCCTTGGATTTCCCAGACATTCACTCATCTTGTTGTTATTTCTTTTACCCTAACACACTTATCTTGGAAGGTCTTGACCGAATTTGATGCACAAGTGCTAATAGGTTGTACCCACAACTACTCCGGTTGAATCATTAATCTCCAATCTAATTACTAAGAAGTATTTTCATACCAAATCGTACATATGTCATGCGTCCTTACGAATATGCACCTGAATTCTTCATAGATAGTGCTATATTGTCTTTAAGGATGTTTGTGTCTCCTATAGCTAAGTTCATTCACGTTCTGTCTTAACTATGGGGGTAATTGTATGCAAGGTAGTCCTTGATGCTATTGCATCTGATCGTACTTAATATTTCCTCGGTTTCACACGCTTGATTTGATCTTAGCATCCTTCCTCTTAATTTCTCTATTTAACTATCTTTCTCTTTTTACTAAGTCTCAATTGCTTAACAACTTCGTCCTTCAAGTTCTCCTAACTCTGCCGATTTGTGGGGCTTATGACCTCATAGCTCATGGTCATTTTCTTTATATGCTCTAAGTTTTAGTTTCCCAATACCTCTTAACTCCAAAATATTAACTTTTGACATAATTCTGACAGTTTTTCTTAATTGGCTAAAGCCTTTGGAACAAGGTACTTAGATTAAGCCTAACTGTACGTACACTTGTACTTAGACTTTGTCCTTTACTATTATTGTCGAAGCTGGCGAATCGGTTCTGTTTAATGTTCACACTCTTTCGTATCTTTAAATTCGTTGCTACTATAAATTTGGTTAACTATCATTTACACTGGCTTGTTCTCTTTGTCTGATTGCACTTAAGAATACTATACTTTTAGTTATTCTATAGTCTTATTCTATCAAGTTTTGTCCTCGTCTCAACAATATCCATATACTTAGTTTATTTGGCTATCTCTATATTATATCTCAATAAATCTATTTTAGGTCATACTTGAACTTATGAGTTATACTCGCTACCTTCCTTCCATTTCATATATGATGGAATTCCAATCTAATTTCGACACTGGGAAAGCTTGATGTTCTGTAGTACTGCTGAAATTAACCATCGAAAGTCTATCTTAGCACTTATGCACCTTTGTCAATGTTTATCTAATATCTTTTTCTATTGTCGTCTTATCTCAACAGTTCCACTTCCAACAATTTTTTTGTTGTCATTTACATTTTCTTTCCTACTCTATTCTATACCTGGAACTTCTGTGGTCTATGTCTCTATTTCTTAATCCGAAGGATATCATCTTTTACACGACCATAGTCATGTCTAATGCTGGTTCTTTTGTATTCCCGTCATTGTTTGACTAATATTTTCTCTCTTCATCGTTTCATCTAGACAACTTATTTCCTAAATCTTTTACTTAAAGCTATTTTCCTCTTCTATTATGCTCTTGTACTAAATATGAAGGTTTTATGTCTTGGTCTCCTTCCACTGCGCATTCACTTATTTCTGGGAATATCTTGAGGCAAACATCGAGGTCCATCTTTACTGTTGTTGTCTAACGAGGGTTGGGAGGGTGGAGATTGATCCTGAAACCTTTCTGGTTGTGGTGATCTCCCTAGCTACCCGTATTTTAGTTGCACGTGCTGCTTATTTATAATCCTAAGATTCCCATTTTTTTTATCTGGTGTTGGATTCCCACACTAAGGTACTACTACTAGGAACTATCTGGATTACCTCTTCCAACTTCACTTCTGATGATTTTTCATCTATCGATCAGACTACCTCTTATTGTGAACCTCATATACGGTCATGCTCTTTGAAAACTCTATCGCGTCGCCTCTGTAATTCTTCATACTAGTCTCTTTTGCTTAACCTTCTTAATTGTTACCCTCTGGAAAGCTTTACATCAACTTGGATCGGTTAAAGCATCTCTTTATTAATACTTTTTGGTTTGAATGCTTCTCTCCTACTAGTTCTTCCATCATAGTATAACGAGACTCTTTATAAGTCATATATTGTATTTTTAAGAATCAACCTCTCTAGTTCCTTTACTCTTTTGAGTTTTTACACCCTTGAAGGCTTTCAGTTCTACGATGACTCCTAGATTTGGCTTGGCTTACTGAGATTTCAAACTATTCTACCTCATACTGGTTATTACTATCTCATGATTCTTATCTAGGTTCTCTCAAATTCCTTGGTTTGACCATCTTGATGCCCCATAATTTCTACTTGTCCTGTCAGATATCCTTCCTTACTTGTTCAAATTCTTGTTGGGCTTTACGTTGGGGGTGACTACACACTTTCAAAGTCTGGTTAGATATCTGCATACCTACTATATTCAGGCTACTGTAAGAAAGAATTACTATTCATGTTGTTGGATCATATCGACTACTTCATGTCTTAAGGTTTCTCAATCTTTATTAACCATTTTGAAGTCTCCACTTACGTTGTTGTCCTTAAGCTACATTAACTATGTTACCGTCTATTCTGAACTTCTTTGTTACTTCTCATGTTCTTCTCTATTATTCCCATATCCCATCTCTTGGCTCTAAGTCGTACTGTTGAGGCTAGTGGTGATTCATTCTTACGGTTATTTCTAGATCTCTGCTTTTTTGTTCTTACTATAGACTACAACTATACCATTTAACCTTACTGTTCACACTAGTACTCTTGCTAACTTTCGAATAGCTCCAATTCTCATGGATCTGTCTTTCTAGTCGTACAAGGATTTCCATTGGCATTGGTCCGATCTTTGGGTTCTTACTAGTACTACAATCTTGCATATCTAAGATCATGTCAATTTCTTTCCTTCTAACTTTGGAAGTTCCCCCTGGATCATTTCTGAGTAATATATCCTTCAGTGTTTTCTGTTTCTATCTTAGGATACACCATCGTTAGTGTCACGACCCCCTCTCTAGAGCGGGCCCAACCCTAGAAAGGGGTCCGCGAATCACTTTAGCTCGAGCACCTATATGTCATGCAATCGCACCAAAAGTTCACAAGAAATATAATATCCCATAAAATGCAATCCAAATAAATCCCAATAAGGGTTTACACCACAATAAATGTCTGAAACATGAAAGTCATCCTAAATGTTCTATCTCAAAGCCAAAAGAAATGTCTGGACCAACCCGACTGACAGCTGTGGCAAACGAGTAAGATCCTGATACTGATACTGCTACTGATGCGCTGGCGAACTACCTGGGATGTTTGGGAAAATGGGGGGTGAGCTTAAAGAGCTCAGTAAGTAAAAACACTCATACTCTCAACATGACCTCACCAACAAAATATATATATGATAGTGAATATATGAAAATAAACAGTTAATATATATATAACAGCTAACTCAGGCAGAACATGCTCACAACAACACAATCTCACTCAAACAAGGTTTGCTATCCGGATTCAGTATAATAATGGATTGAAACCATTGGGAGAGTCCCTCTCTTACCCCCAAGGTTTCCCACCATATAATCTCGCGTAAATGTGCAAGAGGGGGATTGAACCACACGTCTCTGGTAATCTCGCATAAACTCGCATAATCTCAAATATCCGACCATTATCATACTAAATCCGGAAGCACAACAATTATCTCATACAACATCCAATACAACACATCTCATCGCATTTCATCCATCAACTCATCTCAAAGTCACACAATACTCAAATACTCCGATTCATATTACAAGCATACAATTTATACTCAGAATTTATATTCACAATTTACGTTCTCATGCTATCAATTACTCAGTCAATTTTCCAACAATACGTATATAATATATTTATATTATATTACATAAACTCACATATCAAACATCAATCAACAAACATTTATGTTAAGAGAATCATCATGCTTTGTACTGACCGGCGTAAACACACACGTATAACGCAAGCGCACGTATCGTTTAAGTAGTATAAAAATATCGATCCCACGAGGACTTAATATCTAATCTATTAATTTTATGAGGTCAAATGATTACTAGTATCTAACAGGTTATTTGATTGATTTGAAATGGTGACGATTCTAAATTTAAAAACAAGTAAATAAAATTGTTTGAAAGTAGGTTTTAAGAAAATTCAATATTAAAAACTATCTAGGGTTGTGATTTCTTCCAATATTATTTTAAAGATGAAGTGGTTATCTTAAAGTTGGGTAATATATTGATTTATTAACCTGGAACACTAAATTATGTGTAAGCCTCTGTCGATGGTCAGACACAAATACCCAGTATAACCTAATTGAACCATATGTCTATGTCAACCAAATTACCTGGATTCATTAAGATTAAGTTCCAATTATGGCTACCCCCGCCCGACAGGTATATTCCTATCCTGTAAGGAAATCTATTAAAGGTTATCTATCCTCAAGGAAGATCGTGGGCTATTGAGTCTAAGGTCTTAAACTAAAAATCCCTATGTCTAGTTCATTTTAAGTTTACCAGTTCAATTTTATTAATGGCCAGTTAATAAAAAGCATTAAGATTAAGACTCAATAAATAAACCTTTCTATTACCCAAACTATAATTTAACCCCTTATAAACCGGTGATATTGGATTTCATCACAACCCCAGATAACTGGCTTAGTTACGACACATATTTACGGGTAGTAAAAATTTTAAGTAAAAGGGGCGGTAAATATTGATATATTTTCCGCTCATCACACCCCCAAACCTAACATTTTGCTAGTCCTCGAGCAAAATAACAAAATAAAATTAAAATTAAACTAAGCCACTTTCGTAGGGATCACAGTTGCATTTAGCATATGCAACAAGCCTTTAAACCCCTAGGTGTCCCTAGTGGATGAGTTATAGTCTCGTGAGGGCTTACAACAACGATACCCACAAACGTTTTACAAAAGTAAAAAGATAATAAAACTAATGCACACAAAAGCAAAAAGACAAGAGAAAAGAGAATAAGGAAGTTAGTGACTAATCAGGTGAAACTTCTACTTCAAGTTACTAATTGTTTTCTTTCCTTCTAAATTACCGAATAAGTAAATTCTCCGATTATTTTTATCATTCTTCATATACACAGCCAACAAAATATTAAACAACTCATTTTTTCCCACAACAGTCATAAGTGCAGTTGATAACAGAATAATATTTTGTCCTAAAGTTCTATCACATTCACACCTTTTTGTAGCAATGGAATAATTTTTCTCATTTTTCTGAATTTTTTTCTTTTTTTTTATTCTATTTTTTTTATTTACTCCATTGCTTTTTGAGATGCTTTCTCCAATTTAACTAGAGCACTGAATATTACAAACTTTTCAATTTTAGTTCATGTCCGTATATTACTATGTATGTTGATAATATCTGCTAACTGAACATATGAAGATCCATTTTAGTTCGTTTTATGGAGAATTTACAAATTAAATAATTTAAAAGAAAATAAACAAAAATTAACTGATTTCGAAAATAGGCTTGAGATACGTCTCAGGAGTGGAAACTCCTTACTCAGCCATCTCTGACCAATTTCACCCTTTTAGTCAAAATAAAAACACAAAATATTTTTGTAATTTTTTGAAAATTTTTCATTTTTTTTGTATTTTTCGAAAAATTTTGGACTAAAAATAAAAACAACATACAAACTAAAAAAAAGGTACTAATCAACTAATTCCCTCCCCCAAACCTAAATGAGACATTGTCCCCAATGTCTTAAACAGTAAAATGAGAGTTAAGAAGGTCGTACCTAGTTAGCTGAAATCTACAGGAAATTAACGGTTAAGATCCAGATTAACACGACGCCTCTTACCACGATCGTCCTCGGACCAATTTATCTTTGAAAGGTTAGGGTCAACTTGTGGTTCATAGGCTAAGAGTTGGTCAATTAGATCCGGAGCAGTTCTGGCAGTAAAAATGAGTTCTTTCAAAGGTTTTGACACGAACCCATTTCTCCGAGCATCATCAAGAAACACACAAAGAAAATCATAAAATCCATCAACGTTGAGCAATCCAATTGGTTTCTAGTGTATGTTCAGGTTTGCCCAAGATAGTACTATAAAACTTTCCTCCAATGTACCCAAGCCACCTGGCAAAGCGATAAAAGCATCAGCACGGTTAATCATTTCTACCAATCATTCAGACATACCTGGCACGATCAGTTCCTCTCCGTTTGATGATCCAATAAGATTTGCCTCTGCCAAGGGTTTTGGGATGATTCCCAAAACATGACTGCCTCCTTCCTGTACAGCCTCTGAAACGATCCCCATAAGTCCGAGATTGCCTCCGCCATATATTAAGTGCATATTCCTTGCACCTAAGACTCGACCCAATTCCTGTGCTACTTCTACGTATTGTGGTTTAGTACCAACACTACTACCACAAAACACATAGATGTTTTCAACTCGTCTTCTTGAAGTGGCTTCCATGTTTTACTCTGGATGTCTTCAAAAGTGCAATGATGAGCTGAATTTATAGTACCTGAAAAGGATGAGTAAAAATAGCACAAGTATCTTCCAGAGGACGATTAGTAGCGAATTAATATCGTGATAGTCAAAAAGGTCTGGATCCTGTCGGAGAAAATTAAAAGAAAACAACAAAACAAATCACAATTATTAAGAAAAGACAAAGAGATATAATATTTACAAGAAAAGTAACGGCTTGATTGACGTCTATGCGTCAGGGACAAGCTTCCCATCCAATTTTCTTATAAACTGGCAAACAGGGTCTTTTTGAGTCAGATTCCCAAGACTTAATTGTTGTCTTTCTTTTTGAAATTGTGTATGTAATTTGCGAATGGCTATGTGAACATATCCACTGGGATGCGTCTCAAGAGTTAAAGATATATCATCTAAAGACTCCTTACTCAAGCCATCCCTAATGAATTTAATTTTGTCTTCGTGATTATCAGACACCATTCCTAAAGAACGACAACGAGTATTGCAATTCCAGCGTGCACATTTGTAACAAACACCCATTTTTTTAGCTCTACGTTTCTTTGCATAAGTGCTTCTTCCAAAACCAGGCAGATGTGAAATAAAAGAGTCAGAAGACTCACCTGCCAATCGGACTCGTGCTTCAATTACCCAACGAATGTCATTAGGAATACCTTTGATCATCAGTAGTCTCATCTGTTCCAAGCGAGCTTTGTAGACTTTCATCAGAGATTTTTGAGGGAGAGAAGGAAATTGCTTGTGAAGATTTGCGAGAGCTTCTTCCATCGTGAAATGACTAAACCTGCAAAAATTAAACACACAAAAATAAAACACACCAGATCACAATATATACAAAAATTGCATGGGTTACCTCCCTGCGAGCGCTAAGTTTAAAGTCGTCAGCTAGACGTGACTTCTCGAACCTTAGGCTAGATCTGAAAGTGTGACACTTTATTTTTTTCGCTCAAATGATTCTCCCCAGTAGTGTTTGACACGCTTGTTTTTAACCTTGAAAGTTTTGTTGGAGTCTGGATCATGTATCTCAACGGCTCTATCTGGTAAAACCTTGGTGATCACAAATGGACCTGACCACCGTGATTTTGGCTTCCATAGGAAGAATTTCCCCTTGATTTGTTTAACAGTACCTTCTGCCTTGGTTCCAGTTGTATGCGCACTAACTTCTCATCATGTCTTTTCTTGCCCTTTTCTTTGTACAATTTGGCATCCTCAAAAGGCTGATTGTGAAATTCCTCCAATTCGTTGAGCTGGTGGAACTTTTTCTCTTCTGTTGCTTGTAGTGCAAAAATAGGCTTCTTCAGTACGCAGTGCGCTTTATCTTCAGGCTCCATAGGTAATTGACATGTTTTAAGTTTGTCAGTAGAACTTTGCATTGCATTGGAGTTCTGAATGGTACTGTGTATCACATCAAGTTTGAAACATTCCTCATTCTTTTCATCATCTGGGAAATTCATGGCCTTGAAAACATTGAATGTTACTTCTTGGTCCTGTACCCTCATGGTTAATTCTCTTTTTTGTACATCAATAATGGTTCGACCTGTAGCCAAGAATGGTCTCCCAAGGATGATTGGCACGTCTGCGTCTTCCTCAATATCAAGGACAATAAAATCTGCTGGGAAAATGAATTTGTCAACCTTAACCAGCACATCTTCAACTACACCTCTCAGAAATACGAGCGTTCTGTCAGCAAGTTGTAGTGAGACTGAAGTGGGCATTGTTTCTCCAATCTGCAGTTTCCTGAAAATAGAAAAAGGCATCAAGTTATCACTAGCACCTAAATCACACAGAGCCTTACCGAAGTCATGTTCTCCTATGGTGCAAGGAACAGTGAAACTGCCAGGATCTTTCAACTTTGGAGGAAGTTTTCTCTGAATGATGGCGCTGCATTCTTCCGTTAATGCTACTGTTTCGTAGTCTCCCAATCTCCGTTTTCGTGAAAGAATGTCTTTCATGAATTTGACATAACTAGGCATTTCTTCCAAGGCTTATGCAAATGGATGTTGATATGCAGCTTTTTAGAGATCTCCAGGAACCGAGAAAACTGCTTGTCCAATTTGTTGTTCTGAAGACGTTGATGAAAAGGTGGAGGTGGAGTGATCTGTTCTTTTTCATTTGCTTCTTTTTCCTCCATCTGTTGCTTTGTTTCTTTTGGAAAATCTTCAATTGTTGTTGCCTTGATTCCAAGATCTTTGTTGATTTCAGTACCGCTTTTTAACATGATGGCATGACATTGCTCCTTCCCCATGTTCCTTGGATTTGGCTCTGTGTTGCTAGGAAGGGTACCTGGCAGTCTGTAACTCTGAGTATTGGCCAGTTGTCCAATTTGATTCTCCAGTGCTTTAATAAAAGCTGATTGACTTTGAATTAATGATGTTTGGGATTGAAACATAGCATCATATCTTGCTGCTTGAGAGTCGTGTTTTGCTTCTATATTTTTCAAGTGGGTCAACACTTCTGTTATTCCTGGTTCATTTGCCTGTTCCTGGCTTTTGTCTGTTGTTGGAATCCGGGTGGTGAGATTGTTCATTTGCCCTGAATTGTTGCTCCATGCGAAATTGGGATGATTCCTCCACCCTGGGTTGTAGGTGTTGGAATATGGATTGTTCCCATGTCTGTTGAAATTATTGACATAATTCACCGTTTCTTTATGTTGGTTGAAAGATTCCGACTCAGGTGCTCTTCCAAATGGTGAACTTGTGGATCCACCATTAACTTTTATGTTAAGAGTTTCCAGATTTTTACAAATCACATCCAGCTTGGAATTCAGTGCTGTGTTGGCTCCAACTTCATAAATTCCTGCAATTCTTTAGATCATGCTCCTTTCTGTTGGCCATAAAGAATTGTTGTTGGCCATTTCTTCGATTAGGTCCCAAGCTTCATATTCTCCTTTTGCCATTAAAGCTCCTCCAGCAGCAGCATCGATTGTGGTTCTCATTATTCCAGAAAGTCCATTATAGAATGTTTGGACTTGAAGCTATTTTGGAATCTCATGGTGAGGACATTTCAGGAGCAAATCTTTGTACCTTTCCCAAGATTCGCAGAGGGATTCTGAATCTTGTTGTACAAAGGATGTGATGTCATTCCTCAGCTTTCCGGTTCTGGCTGGTGGAAAGTACTTTGCAAGAAATTTGGTGGCTAAAGTATTCCAAGTTGTGATAGAACCTGCTGGTAGTGAATGTAGCCAAGCTTTAGCTCTGTCTTTCAGGGAATATGGAAAAACTCGTAGTCTCATTGCTTCTTCTGATGCTCTGTTGTAGTTGAAAGTACCGCAAACTTCCAGGAAGTTACTGATGTGGGCATTAGTATCTTCAGTTGCATTCCCCCCAAACTGTACTGACTGCTGAATCATCTGGATGCATGTTTTGATGTCACACACATTTACTGGTAAGGGAGGAAGTACAATACATGAAATGAAGTCGTCGACCACAAATGTTCTGTCTCGAATGGGTATCGGTGGTGCAACGTTCAAAGGTTCAGGTTCCATGTTGACTAAAGCTTCTTGGCCTTCTCGCCTTTCCCTTCTCAACTGTCTGATGGTTCTTTCAATTTATGGGTCAAGCGGTCGGAGTTCAAAGCTTCTGGTTCGTCTCATGTAGTTTCTGAGAACCTGAAACACAAGAAAACAACAATAAGTAAAAAGAAATTAGATACAAAAACGTATCTAACCCCAAAACTAATAGTAAAAGATAAATAAGTCCCCGGCAACGGCGCCAAAAACTTGACCGGCGTAAACACACACGTATAACGCAAGCGCACGTATCGTTCAAGTAGTATAAAAATATCGATCCCACGAGGACTTAATATCTAATCTATTATTTTATGAGGTCAAATGATTACTAGTATCTAACAGGTTATTTGATTGATTTGAAATGGTGACGATTCTAAATTTAAAAACAAGTAAATAAAATTGTTCGAAAGTAGGTTTTAAGAAAATTCATTATTAAAAACTATCTAGGGTTGTGATTTCTTCCAATATCATTTTAAAGATGAAGTGTTTATCTTAAGTTGGGTAATATATTGATTTATTAACCTGGAACACTAAATTATGTGTAAGCCTCTGTCGATGGTCAGACACAAATACCCAGTATAACCTAATTGAACCATATGTCTATGTCAACCAAATTACCTGGATTCATTAAGATTAAGTTCCAATTATGGCTACCCCCGCCCGACATGTGTATTCCTATCATGTAAGGAAATCTATTAAAGGTTATCTATCCTCAAGGAAGATCGTGGGCTATTGAGTCTAAGGTCTTAAACTTAAAATCCCTATGTCCAGTTCATTTTAAGTTTACCAGTTCAATTTTATTAATGGCCAGTTAATAAAAAGCATTAAGATTAAGACTCAATAAATAAACCTTTTTATTACCCAAACTATAATTTAACCCCTTATAAACCGGTGATATTGGATTTCATCATAACCCCAGATAACTGGCTTAGTTACGACACATATTTACGGGTAGTAAAAATTTAAATAAAATAAAAGACATAAAGTAAATTCTGAAAATTAAATACTGAAAAGTAAATTGCTGAAAAGTAAAAAGTAAAAGTAAAAAGTAAAAAGTGAAAAGTAAAAAAAAATAAAAGTAAATTACTGAAAGTAAATTGCTGAAAAGTAAATTACTGAAATTAAATAAAGTAAAAGTACAATAAAAGAAAATGATGGGGTTAGAGGATCAACTTTTATTACTACTATTTTAGATATCTCCCTTAATATAATATATTAACTTTGCGTGATAATTACCAACCAGCCATATAGGCGGTATCCTGATTAAGTCAAATTAATAATTAATTACCAACCGACCAACCAGGCGGTATCCATACTTAGTCAGGTTAAAACCAATTTATAATTAATTTCCAACCGACCAATATAGCGATATCCTCATTAAGTCAGATTTTAAATAGTTTATATTTTATATTTAAGGGAGATTAATCTAGATAGCAATAATAAAAGCTTTACCTTTTACCCCAGCAAAGGGGAGTTACCTCATCATTGCTTGAAAAATAAAAACTGCAAAAGTAAAGAAAGAAAAGGTTTGTGCGTAAAAGTAAATTGCGGAAAGTAAAAACTGAAAAGTAAAGAAAAGAAAGTGCGAAAGCGAAAATTAATTACTGGAAGCTGTAAATAAACAAACGAGATACAATCTTCTTATTTATTCATTAGGAATTTCAAAGAAGAAAGTATGAATTTTACAAATGAAATGGCTTGGTATTTATAGGCAAAATTTTGCCTATATCAAATCATCCATCAAATTCTCCACCAAATCCATTATTAATTTCTCCACTAATTACTCCACCAAATCCATAATTGCTCCACTAATTGCTTATCTTGTTTGGTGTTGATTTGATAATTTTTATTAATTATTTATTAATTTATATTTTGCTTTGAAAATGATTGATAATGACTTTAATAATTACACATCACACACTTCTGGATGGTTCATCAATTTCGGTCATGAACTCTTCAGAATTCGAAAATATTTTCTCTTTCAAAGTTGTAGATCTTTGAGTCTTCTTTAATCAAGAACTTGAATCAGCTCAATCTGATATCTGAGTAAAAGTTTATGTCCAAAATACGACAGATGAACAAAATTGGAATTTCCAAAACTGCACTTCGTTAAAACGCCCTTTCAAGTTTCCAATCTCCAAAATTAATATGTCAAGTCCAATTTTTGCCCTTATTTGACCTATATTTCATCCTAAATTATTTCATTAAGTCCCAATATTATTTTATCTGCAAAATAAACTAAAACATATCAAAACGTTCATCAAACCCGAGAAACTAAACAAAATATTAAGTAAAAGGGGCGGTAAATATTGATATATTTTCCGCTCATCATGTACTTACCTCAATCCACACAAAACTCTCTATATCTATATGTCCTCGCCAAAATCTGGAAAAAGTGTAAAATTACGATCAAGTCCCTATATTTTACTAAAATTGCGATTTTACCCCTAAACTTTCCAAATTTGCAATTTAACCCCAATACTCTCCAATATTATCAATTTAGTCCTAAAACTTCCAATTATCTCATATTACTCACAAAAATCAGAATTCACTCATTTAGATCTCTAAACATGCCAAATTACGAATAAGTTCAAAACTCTCAAAATATTACTGTTAGGCTTCCTTACGGTTATCTTTATATATGCTAGTTGAGAATGGGGTAGGAGTTTCACGTCTCAACGGATGTCGTCATACTCGTTCGGATACTCTATGCCCTGATAGAGTCTATTAATCGTGTAGGATATATATGAGATAGACTTCGTCAGGACAACTTCCTTATCCGATATTACTGCGAGATTCAAAATATGGGTAGTTTGGGGCCTCATCTACATCAGATTCATTGATTGAGGCACCTAATCTTTTTCTTTTATGATGTTTATTCACTATATCTCTTACGAGTCAAGGTTTATGGTGTCTAGAATCCCTACATCCTGTGTGGCACTTCACGTCTATTGGAAACTCCTCGACAAATCTTGATTTCTTGCTTCTTTTATCTTTCTGACTATTCTTTTACTATTTTGGGAACTTGCTATCTATGCGAGGTACTCTAGGGCTATTAGATCATCCTGGAAGAATTTTCTTGAGGAGGAAAGAAATCTTATTTGAGTCTACTAAACATTAGTTCTTGCTCGGGTTTACTACATTCCCTTTATTACTATGAGTCCTAACACTTTCTTTATTATCTCATTCTGTCTCTTTACTTCTCTCTGTCTCTGGTAGCCTTAAACATTTGTACATCATTCATTTCATTTTTTTTTATAGTTTTCTCTTTCTCTTTTACTCCCATGGGTGGATATTCTCAGAACCTTATTGTCTATTTTCAAAACTTGCCTTGGACTTTTAATAATAAGTGGGAATAACTATTGAAGGATTTTCAACTAGAACAAAGATTATGGTTACTTTCATAAGGAAGATTATTATGATAGTTGGGAATTCTTACTAACTTGTCTATAAGTCTTGATGACGTACTCGAGGATCAGATACTGGAGAGGTAGTGCCTAGTATACTAGTACCTCAGACATATTACGTATACAAGACCCCATCACTCTACTCACTGCAGTCACTGACTCCATAAACCATGCTCTGATACCATCTTTGTAACATCCATTTCCCAGAGATGCTCTCGGCAGGGAATAGGCTAACCTATCCCCTTGAGCCTTTAACTCTGGACAACACTACTAGTCTTATCTCAAAACCAAATCATACATGAGACCATTGTTCAACTCAACAGCATAACATGCAACTCGAATACTCATAATTGTATACTCAAATACACTTTTGTTTATAATTCTGTAATTGATATTTTTAACTTATTACAGTGACTTATACAATACTAATGTATGTGTGCAACTTTACTCTGACTCTGATTAGACTGTAACTCTATCTGAACTCCCTCTCTGACTAGCCTGGTGGACCAAAAGCCTATTGACTGCCATAAGTATCCATTCTCTCGAGCTCATCCTCCGGGTAACCTGCAAAATAAAAATACTGGGAGGGGGGGTTAGATCGTTTGAATGACCTAGTGAGTGGACATTTTAAAATGGAAACTGAAAAGCTTTTATAAAAATATTTGGTTCTAAAAACTGAAATTGTCTCAAGAAAACCATCTTTTCTAAAAACTTTTTGTATCTGAAAAGCTCTGAGTTCTTTCTGTAATGATGATCCCTCTTGAAAACTTAACTTTCCTAAAAATCTATTTCTAGAAATCTGTCTCTGAGTATCTGTAGAAAACCTGACGCATGAGGGTGTTACATATTGCCGTCCCCCATACGCCTAAACTAGTGGTCTTGGCGTGTTACGTATCGCCGTCTACCAAGCCACTGATCGTAGTATCAAACTTTATGTTCCAAGATCTAGATTTTTGCTTGAGCTCATAAATGGACCTAAAACTTGCAAACTTTTTGCTCTTGACCTTGGGTTATGAACCCCCCTGGTTGTACTATATAGATACTTTCATCAAGATTGCCATTCAAGAATGCAGTCTTGACGTCCATCTGCCAAATCTCATAGGCATAATATACGACAATGAAAATAAGAATCATGATTGATTTAAGCATGGCTACTGGCGAGAAAGTCTATTCATAGTCAACTCCCTCTTTCTGGGTATAACCTTGCCACTAGCCTAGCCTTAAAATTCTGTACTTTCCCATCTATTCCTCTTTTTCTCTTATAGATCCACTTGTAACATATGAGTTTTAATCCATCAGGTTGGTCTACAAGTTCCTAGACTGAGTTAGAGTATATAGACTTCATCTCAAGGTTTATGGCTTTGAGTCATTCCTCTTTATCAGTATCTTCCATTGCACTACGATAGGTCAATGGATCATCTATACCATCAAAAGATGCAACAACTTGCACCTCTCCATTTCCTAGATAGCGTTCAGGTTGTCTTACAACCCTCCAATTACGTCTAGGTGGTATTGTATCCTGATAAACTTGCATCTGACTCTCAGATGTTCAAGGTGTTATTTCTTTGTCAATTTTTGACAATGGTGTACTGGTCGTACCAGCAAGTAACTCCTTAAGTAACCCTTAACTTTAAGGTTTGAACTCTCTCATATAATCCTCCTCAAGAAATGTAGCATTTGTCGACATAAATATTTTATTATCTTCTGGAATATAAAAGAATTCACCCATAGTTTCCTTAGGATAGCCTACAAATAGGCACACCTTTGAACGTGGTACCAATCACATGTGCTGGACACCCCAATATGCGGAAATATCACAAACTAGCTTTACGACCATTCCATAACTCTAAGGGAGTCTTAGAAACAGACTTAGAAGGAACTACTTTTATGATATTCATTGATGTTTCCATTGCATACCCTAATAATGAACTAGGTAGAGTGCTATAACTAAACATTGATCTCATCATATCTAGTAGGGTTCGATTTCTCCTTTATGCAACACCATTTTGTTGTGGTGTTCCAGGTGCTGTGAGCTGTGAAATAATTCCATGCTCAACTAAGAATTCCTCGAAATCTCTATTAAGGTATTCTTATCCACGATCAGTTCGTAGAATTTTGATGCTTTTACCTAATTGGTTCTCAACCTCAGCACGATATTCTTTGAACTTTTCAAATGTATTTGACTTGTGCTGCATTAGGTAAACATACCTATATGTTGGATAATCGTCAATATAAGTGACGAAGTATTCATAACCACCTCGGGCTTTTACATTCATCGTAGCTCAAGTGTTTCTTTTGCTCTTATTCCATTTCCAGTTAAAGATCTCTTAGTCATTTTGCCTTCTAAACAGGATTCGCAGACAGGTAAAGTACCAAGTTTTAACTGATTTAAAACTCCATTCTGAATTAGTTTATCTATCCGGTCAAGGCTAATATGACCAAGTCTAAGGTGACATAGATATATGTCATCATGAGAAATATTTTGATGTTCTGTTTTAGATTTTTCAATTTTAAACATTTCAGTATTAAGCAGTGATTCATGCATTAACGGCCTTAATACATATAAATTACTCTCAGAGTTTCCTGTGCATATTTTTAATTCATTTCTACTAGTAATAACTGATTTATTATTAAATGAAATAGAAAAACCATGTTCCAAGAGTTTTGTTACAGAAATAAAATTCATGCGAAAACCAGGAATATAAAGCACATCATTCAAACATAAATAGCTATTATTAAAGTTTAATTTGGAAAATCCCACTGTCCTAACTGAAACAGCATCCCCTTTCTCAACTCTCAAAGTAAAGCTACCTTCTGCAAGGTCCTTCAATGAATCAAGTAGCTACAAAGAACAACAAACATGGTTAGTGGCACCAGAATCAACAATCCATATGGATTTATCATCCTCCACCAAAAGAGACTCAATAACAAGTAAATCATATTTACCTGCATTCGTTTTCTCCTTAAGCTCAGCTAGGTGTTTTGGACAATTCCTTTTCCAATGCCCTTATTGTTCACAATGGAAATATTTTCCTTTGGCATTGGCACCTTTAGAGCCTTTGTTGTTTTTCTTTTTCATTGCCTTTGCCTTTGCCTTCCAATTGCTTTTCTTCTTCTTCTTTGCAGATTTAGAAGATTCGACAACATTTGCCTCAGTATTGGACCTACGAGGACCCATCATCATGGACTCGTAATTGGTGAGCTCATTTATCAGTTCAGTCAATGTAAAAGTCAACTTGTTCATATAACATTCGTTTTTAAACTACATGAAACTCTTCGGAAGTGTTTCCATGATCATTGTCATCTGGCTTTGCACATTGATACGTGCACCATTCAACCATATTTAGATGAGACATTTTTTGGGGTTTTGGCGCGGGCGCAGCGAAAGCTCGCGGTTCAGGTGAAATTATGATTTTAAAACCTTTTAAATTACCGAATAAATTATTCAATATCCAATATGAATAACTCATTCATATTTCACCTAAACATATTTATTCGATATCAAATAACGGCATAAATAACCAAAAAACGTCGCGAAACTTTTACGAAAATATTTTTTCGCAAAGTGGCTTAAAACACGTTTTTGACCGAACCGACCACCCAATACACATGAGAGCTGCCCAGGTCAGCCCCAACAGTACTAGGGCAGTTCATGGGATGCCTGAACAATGACCAATTCACTGTTTGGGCAGCCGTCACCAGGTTGGCTCAAAAGTCACCCGGTAACGCCGTTTTTCACCGTTTTCGCATATTTCAACTCCGAAACAGTTTCCGGTAATTTTTCCAACACCCAAAACACATTCAATATATTTATATGACATAATTTTCATCACCATAAAAATAGTTTTTCAGATCTGATCTTGTAAAAAAAAAAAAAATTTTTCATGCTTTAATCCAACTTTTCAACATTAATCAAATTAATCACTACACCAATCCAAGTCACCACCAATAAAGCACCCAAGAATAATTATAGGCATTACAAGAGTGGTCATAACACTCTAGAATGGTAACATATCATCAAATGATCAAATTGAACAAATATTACAATAATATCATTCAAATCAACTTCACACATGCAATAAGCCTCCAATTCCATCCTCCAAATCCAAAAACCCCATATTTTAAGAAGTAAGTAAACCATAAAACCATTCTAACAATTCAAGAATAAGAAAATTAATTTTCTACACTAAAGAATATTAAAGATTACCTTCTAATCTTCAATTTTCTTTGAGTTTTTCTTGAATTTTTACTTTTTTCTTTGTTGAATCATCAAACATAATTTGGGAGCTCTTTGGAGGAGGTATTTTCGGCCATAGCTAACTTAGAAAGAGATAAGAAATTTTTTTCCCTTTTTCTAATGCAATGACCGACTTTGATGGGGTTATTATGGTCATTTTTGCAATTTAATCTAATTAAATATAATAAGCTTTAATTTGACAAATCAAATTTGCATACTTAAAGCTTAATAAAATCATGTCATTTGTAACCAATAATAATCAAACATTTTCATAACAATTATGAAAAAGTATATCATTTAATTATTCAAATATTTAACATTTAAATATTTAAATAATTAATTAATATAATTATTATTATATATGTATTTTTATTTACATTAAATAACAAATACATATATTAATGACATGTGTCAAAGTCTTATTTGACAAATAATTAATGTGTATCTAATCAAATTATGTATCAAATACAAATACACAATAATTATTAATTGACCAAAATTCCCTAAAACATGTGTTTTCGTTTAACCGTTTAAACGATTCGAATTAACTCATTTAATCCGGTGAAGTAATATGAACAATTTGTATTATTCATAATGTCTTGCCTAAGTGCTCAACGAGTACACTTCATATAATGGGACTCTCTAAGTTTAGGTTTATCTGTCACAGAATCCAATTTCGTGTCCATAATTCACCCACTCATGAATTATGACGACCACATATAATCTCACTAAACCATGCAATTCTATAATTCCTCCGTCATAAGCTATCCATATTATACATGAGATATAGATAATAACGTCAAATCCTTATGGTATAATATAGTCGACTTTCAAATTTACGATATCTAAATAACACTCGGAACTTACTTCCGAAGTTATACCACGGCCATGGATTTACAAGATCGTAAACACGTGCATGATACCTATGCCATGTACATAGGATTGAAGAATTCTATCTTGATATGCACTGGATATCATGAGCATCAGTCCACACCCAACGAACAAGCGGAGGTCTGATCTAAATAGATCGGTGACGTGACTGCCATCAAAGTGTAGAGGATAACTCATATATCCACTGTGATATCTCAAGTCAAAGGATCACTATGCTCGCTCAACTCCAGAAGATTCATATTGACATTGGTGTACCATCTATTAAGAAATCATCATTGATTCGTTCAGTGTTTATCAAATAAACACCTACATGTCTATACGAGTCTCCCGAGACTCATGGTTCATTGGGATAAACCATCGGACCAAGTCACGATATACGACATGTACTGGTCTCAGTAGATTTTACTAACCGACCCGTGTTAGCAAATCTTGACCAGTAACTTTATTTAAGGATATACAACTTATAGTGACGCTTCCCAATGTCAATTACAAACTACATTGTAACTGCGCACTACATTGTAAATCATAGGGTCTTTGTCTAATATACACATATCACTAAATCAGATTTAGTTTCAATCTAATCATAATTAGATATCTAATCGCAATTAGATCGAATATGTATATAAAAGACAAGAGGTGCTACCATTAAATAAGTAATATTATAGAAAAAAGAATTGTTTGTATTTATGAATCGGTCATAAATACGATCCGGATTGGCACTCTGAGCACCAACCCTAACAACATCATCCTTAAAATATGGTCTCGGACTGATGTACCTTCCTTCATCCTAGAGGTCAATATAGAGGCAATAGCCTCATGTTGTGCCCACTCTGAAGGCTGCCCAAACATGTCCTGTAAAGACTGCATATTCAATGATGCTATCGTCATAGACAGATGTTGTGCAGCAAGAACCTCAGACATTGATGCTTTCAAATAGTTATGAGATTTCTCATCGGCCTTAATCCAATTATTATAGGCATTACGTGCAGCTCTGCCAGTATTATGTGCTGGCTCAGGAGAACATTCCTCAATTAGGACAAACTTAAGGTCTTCACAGACCATAATAACATTCATGTCACTTTTCCATTTAACATAATTTTCCCCGGTTAATTTTTCTTGTTGTTTGAGAATTGAGATAATTGCACATGCTATGGCTGAAAAATAATAAACGCGCATTCTGATGGAGTTGGTGCTTGGAGTGTCAATCTGATTTGTACATTTTATTATTTATTAATAAAATAACTACATTTTTCATTTCATACCTCATTAATGGTATTGTCATTATGCGTATTAAATTGATGTATAGATATGCTAAGAATGACATCGACCTTAGAATAGTTTTGACACTAGGTGTAAACTATTCTTAAAGTAAATATTCATAGTCGTTGGTTTTGGAATACAGTCGAATTCCTATAACCTAGAAGACTAGCACATGTCGTATATTGGAATTGGAGTTCCAATGGTTTAACGCGATGTACCATGAGTTTTGGAAACTTGTATAGACATATGAGTATTCGTTGGAGTGAATACTGAATGTCTCACAGGTGATTCCTAATAGTTGGAAGTACACACCACCGTCAATAGGAATCCCCTCGAGTCGAGTAGCATATGTAATCCTTTGACTATATGATAACATTGATTTTGTGTGAGATCCTCCACACTTAGATGCCATGTATGTCAGAAACCTTTCATGATCTGACCTCTAGATTTTCTATGGGTTTGGACCGATGCACTCAGTAATCAAGTGCGAAGCAAGATAGAATCCGTCAGCCCATATGTGTACCATAATGGATTTAGGTATCCATGTTAGTAAAGTCACGATTCTTAAATATTTGGCCAAAGTCGATCACCTAGGGTGGATCGCATCAGTTATGAAGAATCATGGACATGTCGACATGAGATGTGCGTTTTGGAAACTTGACGGTCTATTCTATGTTTCCTAAGCACAACTCGGATAGCCTACGACATAGGGATTGTTAAACATATATGATGACCCCGACTTGTATAGTTCAGAAATGTCGTTCGTGTTCTTCGCGAATTCGGAGGTGGCCGAATTGCGTACTTATTAGCTAGGCTTATATGACGAACGTGTCTGAACTTAGAGAGTCCCAATATGAAGTGTACTCGTTGAGCACTTGGGTAGCCAATTATTTTAGATAAAAGATAATATTCGATATTATAATTATCAACTAAGATAATCAAGTGTTATTGGATAACATTGATTATTTACTTTGACCTAATTGGATTAATTCAATAATTACACAAGGCCTTAATTGTAAAATCATAATTATCTCTACCATTTGAGGATATTATGGTAATTGTAATTATGTAATAATATGTTGTTTTGTCTTGATTTAATTGGCTTAATCAAGGTGGCAATAATAATAGGTGGTTTTGGCTTGATTTAATTGGATTAAATCAAGGTGATAAACATTTAACTAATCCATTTCCTAATCCTTGGCTTGATTTAATTGGATTAAATCTAAGTGGGAGACAATGGAGATTAGACACAGATAATTATATATATTTGGACAAATTGAATTAAGCCCACTTAAAAGTTGATTACAACTTTTATTAATTAAAAATTGCCTAAGTTTTGCTATAAATAGCAAGCTTTATGAAGGTTTTAATTATAAGTTCAAATACAAACATAAGCAAATTCTTGAGATATTAGCCTAAGTTATAAAAGTGTTTAGAGAAGCTTGTGAGGTCTCTACAACATTTCATCTAGGAGAAATCAAGATTGGATCTTAAAGTGAAGCTTGGAAGCATTAGAAACAAGATTGGATCTTCAGTCAAGCTTGCACACCTTGGAGGTTCTCCAACAATTTCAACAAGGAGAAGTAGATTGGATATTGCATCAAGATTACTAGGTAATGTTTGATATTCTCCTAAGCTATGTTTATTTGTGTATTAGATGCATTATCACATAGCAAAATGTTGAATAAAACTAATCAATTTTGTTAGGATACTTTAGAAGTATAAACACAACATGCTTGCAATTAGGTCAAAGATGTTCATGTTGGACATGAAACAATTAATAAGAGTTTGGAACTCTAAATTAAAGCTTAGAGTTATGGCTATCATTCTAGATTCACTTGACCACCTTTAGGTGGACTAGAATTATTCATGAGACATTTCTAATTGGGATTCTAAAATGGTTTGTGTATTGGATTCAAAATTTACGCAAATGCGTATTTAGAATAAATTTATGTTTTTGGAAAAATATTTGATATTTTGAAAAACTTAATTTTTATTCTATAACATGTGCTAATGTTGGTTTCGAAATTAAAAATTAATTTTGAGTGTTTTTGAAGTGTTTAGGGAAGTGTAGGCACTGCATTTTTGCATATAAATCCTGATGATGAGTCTCATTTGGAGGCACTACCTTTTAAGTCGCGGAAGCTGTGGGAAACGGACGTCGGAAGGGAAAAGATGGAAATCAGTACTTTTTCGAATTTGACTCGCTTGTTTAGCTTTGGGCTCGCTGGTGGACCTCCGTTTTAAAGCACCTTTAGCCTAAAAAAAACCCGCAAACACTTAACATTGGCCCAAAACCCCACATCCAAGCCCATCTCACCCAAGCCCAATCCAAAATAATTAAAACATTTAAAATACATGTCACAAATTAAATGCCAATTAAATTAAATCTAAATTAAGTTAAACCAATTAAAATAAATCTAAATTAAATTAAACTAATATTTAATTAAAATCTAGTACCAAAATTAAATAAATCATTACCAAAATTAAATGCCTAATTAACACCAATCAAATATTCAACCTTCCTAATTCACCAAAATTTGTCCCCCAATCAAATATATATTTTCCTTTTGTGACACTAATTGGATATTACAAATCCCTATCCATGCAAACCCTAATTGACAACTATAAAACACACACTAAATCAACCCTAAGAGATAACTCACACACACGGCAAAAACAACAAACTAAACCCTAGATAGCTTCTCTCATCTTCCCCTCTCTCTCACCAGCCAGCCTCACAAATCAAGCAACATATGCACCTAACTTCATCAACCCTTCAGGCCTGTAGCACGCCTATATCTCTCTCATTATCACCAGCCACACGTCCTTAAGCCATAAACACATACCTGCACGTACCTTGCCATCATCATTCAAAACCATCCACGCCTAGCCATAAACACATACCAGCACGCACCTTGCCATCATCATTCAAAGCCATCCACACCTAGCCCTCACGCTAAATCACGCACAAACACTCACTCAACCGACGCCATTAGCAGCCCACGTGAAGACACAAACCTTTCACGCCATTGCCTTTAATTCACTGACCAGCCTCACACACGCTCAACCTTCACAGCCAACCCACTCGCAGCCTGCACGCCAACTCACCCCACACGTCCCCTGACTTCACAGCCCTCCACTCACTGCCCCACAACTTAGCCACATAATACCCTTACAAACAGCCGTGTAAACTGCACCAAAATACAACCAAAAATAGTCCAAAAAATGCCACAAATAGCCGGAAAACTAGCCGTTAAACCGACACAGAACCAGTGAACAAATCACCCCAAAACAGTGAGTAAACCAGTCCCTGGAACTGCCCCTAATCAGCACCCTAAAATACCCCAAAACAGTCTGTTGAAACATCAAAACAGTGACCTGAAACAGTAAGCAGAAATACAGAGAAAACAGCAGCAAAATAGAGGTTAAACAGCGAGTAAAATAGCGAAACAGCGAGGTAAAACGCAAACCAGTGAACCAGAAAAGTTGCGGAGTGATAGCCCTTACGACGGCCGTGAAACGCGAGTCCGAAAGTCGAAATAAAAGGTTAGACCTGAGGGTATTGTCCACATTCGTTTTCTGTTTTATTTTCATTATTTATTGAGTATTGTTAGCATGATTGTTATGTTAAAATGCATGTTGTGGCCCTTGAGTAGATAAATATACATGGATTACGAAATATTGTATGTTGTGGCTTTGGAATAAAATGAAAGATGTGTCAACTCTCGCGGTATATCGGATGGAAACCCGGACATAAATTTCATAGCCGATTCCGAATGGATGGTAATATGATCTGTACTCGGGATACAACTCCACGTACCGCTTGAGTAAACGACACTTTCTTTTATTTTATGTTGCTTTGATTTATTTATTATTCATCATTCAAATTCTGCATGTTACTTGTTTATGCATGATGTGATCGAGCGCATGGACTTAGTAAGTCGGATTAAAGGTCCCCTATTTAGAGGGGTTAAAACCCTTTACCACGATGTTTTACCGCGCCGATTGATGTGTGTTCGGTTGAATGTAAGATATGTTCAATCGGGCATACCAAGTTTGATATTATTGTCTTTATTCTTTGTATGCATGATGCGATCGAGCACATGGGCTTAGTAAGTCGGATTAAAGGTCCCCTATTTGGAGGGGTTAAAACCCTTTACAACGATGCTTTGCTGCGCCGGTTGATGTGTGTTCGATTGAATGTAAAATATGTTCAATCGGGCATACTAAGTTTGATATTATTGTCTTTATTCTTTGTATGCATGATGCGATCGAGCGCATGGGCTTAGTAAGTCAGATTAAAGGTCCCCTATTTGGAGGAGTTAAAACCTTATACCACGATGCTTTGCCGCGCTGGTTGATGTGTGTTCGGTTGAATGTAAGATATGTTCAATTGGGCATATTAAGTTTGATATTATTGTCCTTATTCTTTGTATGCATGATGCGATCGAGCGCATGGGCTTAGTAAGTCGGATAAAAGGTCCCCTATTTGGAGGGGTTAAAACCCTTTACCACGATGTTTTGCCGCGCCGGTTGATGTATATTCGGTTGAATGTAAGATGTGTTCAATCGGATATACGAAGTTTCATATAGTTATCTTTGTCTTTGTACGCATTGCAATGAAAAGCGCATGTGCTTATTGTGTTGGACTAAAAAGGTTCTCCATTTGGGGGAAGAAAAGCCCAAAAGGCTACCTTTACCACGATATTTGTCGCGTCTTTCATATATTGATTGCATCATTTACCTTAGTCTTGGCTTAACGTATTACAATTCATATATCCATGTTATGATAGCATTTGAGTATTATTTCTTGTGGTATATCGGATGGAAACCCAGACATAAATTCTGTAGCCGATTCCGAATGGACGGTAGTGCGGTCTGTACTTGGGATACAATTCCACGTACCACTTGGAAAAGTGCTCACATGTGTGTTTGTGTCCATATTACTTATCTTCTTTTGCATCACGTCATAGCATGCTTAGTTTAATGCCTAATTGCATCCTTAAGTGTCTTTTTGCATTAAGTACTTAGTTGACTCTTTTATTTACGCATGGACATGTAATGTCTATTTGTTTATGCTTCCACAAGTATAAGTATGATATGTCTATGAAATCACATGTTCGTTATTATTTGATTCGCTTTTATGTGTGCTTACGTGGTTAGTGTGTGCTTGTGTTTCCATGAATACAATATGACAATGAAGTTGTATGTTCGTTGCTACTTTGATGTACTTTCAAGCATGCAATCTTAGATGTGAAATATATGCAAATTTAGGTGTAAGTTTTATTTTTGCGCATATGGATTTAGAAGCATGATACTCTTGGAAATAAGTGTTACTTAAGCTTGATTAAATTATTACACAAATCCTTTCATTACAAGTGACATAAGTAAGGGACCATTCTGAACCCAAAGGTTTGAGGTCTTCCCTTGCGAGGGGTGAGTGCGGCCTTAAATCTCATTTTCCCGGTTCACACTGGGTGGCGACTCCATTATTCTCCGGTTTAGTCCCCCGTGGCTACTCCGTACTCCCGACTAGGCCACGAGCCTAGAACAGCATGCGTCGCCGAAGTGGAAGACCGGAAGTAATTAGGATAATAGACCTAATTGCATCAGCTCTCTGGAATTTTGCGTGCTACACTCGTAATGGAATATAGTATTTCATTAAATAATTTAAAATTGCACCCATACTTGATATACATGGGTTAGACCCATTTCCGCTGACCGGGGCACCGATCCGACCTTAGGGTTCCACAACTACCCCAACACATTCAACATTCATTCATCGCATATTAAAATCGTCAAACATTTAGGCATAAAATTAAACATGATGCATGATCAATGTATAATGAATTAGAAACCTAAAAGAATTACTATGCCACGGTTATTTATCATCCCACAAATAAGTGCCGTCGTAGGGTAGGTCAAGTATTCGCATGATAGATTGAGACATTCTCAATTGATTAATATATCTGAAATAACTCGTATTTCTATATCAATCAACTACCGTCATTTTGATCAAAGAAGCTTTGATTAACAACTTAATCATTCCTTTATGAGTGTGACCCATTATTTCAGAACCCTTGGACTTAACTAGTGAAGTGCCGCCGTAGGATAGGTCAAATCATCAGATACATCTAGAGTCTCTATCCTCTCGGAATCCAAACCTGATACTGACCCAAAATGGACACCATCCGTAGGGGGACGAGAGAAAAGCCGTCTCGAGGTGCCTTTTGAATCTCACATTTCTAGATAACAATGGAGATCACGGGATATATTGTATATATACCCCTCTCCCACTCACTATTAAGAAGTGTAAGATTTCTATCACACTAGTTTCTAATGTATTAAGATTATGCTCGGCTAAAAACATATCTTTATTAATACTAGTGGATTATTAGTGATCTAACCAATTTTAACTCTTAAAATTTTATTCACTAATTCTGATTAGTCTCTACTAACCAATTAACTTAATTAAGCTAATTTAATCAAGTTGTTATAGTGATCTAATCAATTCAACTATTAAATTATTAGTCCACTAACAGATTTTTAAAATTAGAATTCAACGAACGAACCAAATGTCATTAAACCATTTAATTGATAAAAGCACATTATTTATTCCAAAGGAACGTGGTATTGTATCCCGAGTGCAGACCATATTACCGTCCATTCGGAATCGGCTATGGAATTTACGTATGAGTTTCCATCCGATATACCAAGGAAAATAATATACTCATAAGGTCCATTTGTATTAAAACTTGAATTCGTAATTTTTAAACTTTTTAAAACAATTAATCTTATTATTCCATTTGTATGCATCTCATATTCTAATTTAACTTTTTAAATTAATTAAAATCATATTTTATGACTTGAATATCATGCATGTCTACATGTTATTGCATAGAAAAATGTAAGAGTAGGCACCCTAGGTTATATGACATGTTATTAAACATTTTAAAACATACATATTACCCAGCTACGGGCGTTGCGACTCCCACCATTGGGCGTCGCGATGCCCATAATTCCAGTAACTGGAATTATATCAGGTCTGTATTGCGTCGTGACGCGAGGAGACTTGTATCACGATGCGACGTAGTAGCATCCAGTGGCGACATACGAAGGAGCGCGTCGCGAAGCAAGCCAGTTTCCAGGGCTGGAAATTGCAAAAATATACACATAATAAATTGCGTTAACCAGACACTTATTTTTCTATATTAATCTAATTAGTACAATAAATCCAAGGCATCCATTGGTCTTCAAAACTTGTTCCATGGTGTGTTGTTGAGTTATTCATAGGGGTGAGCAAAACCGGTTTCGGTTCCAGTTCCGCATGGAACCGGAACCTACCCGGAAAAAATCGATTCCTAACTATGTGGAACCGGAATCTATCCAATTAAATAGGGTACCCTATTATTCGGTTCTAATTCGGTTCCGATCCGATTCCGGTCCGGTTTCGAATTACCCTATTTATATAACATTGACAAACTTTGAAAATTGAAACTGCCAACAAAAAGAAACCAGATAATGCGAGTTTCTTATAAACAAATGTTACCTGTGAACAAGTAGCATGAGGAGCAAAAAAATCAAGGAAATCGCCAAAATAACCAGCAGCATTATCATGATTACATCTTTCCACATGACAATAATATAATTCCATATACCAAATTCAGATTTAAGAACGGAAAATGCCCAAATTTATTTTAAGGGCTGATTTTAGCAAAGCACCAATGCTATCAGAGGTGTTACCATCATGGGCCATGGCGAGCATTTCAATCATAAAATTAAATATTGAAATTAATCATATGGAAAATAAAACCTCAAGAAAGACATCATACCAAGCTTGCGTAATATTAGCCTTCAAGTATGCAACATACAAGATGCCAGTCCAAAGGCACAATGTTGTCTCTTCACAAACGTACCACCTAAAGTAAATGCAACACAAAAAACAGAGGAAAATAAAGAAAGAAAGAAAGAAAGAAATCCTTGTCAGAAATTGATTAACGTTAACATATGAAAACAAATAAGAAAAACAGTAAGTCCTATAAACAACAAATGCACTTATGCACATCATTAATCGGTTCTAAATTCGGTTACGGTTCCAGTTCTATGGTTCGGTTTCGGTTCCGATTATTCTAGAACCGGAACCGGACCGGTTAAAAATCGGTTCCATCTATTTGGAGCCGGAACCGGATCGATTACAACCGGTTCCGGTTCCAAACCCAGATTTTCGGTCCGGTTCCAATCAGTTCTGGGTAGACCCGGAACCGATGCTCACCTCTAGTTATTCACAGAATTTCTTCTTCATAAGTCATTCACGACATCGGCTCCTCCAAGTTACAAATAGGATTACAAAAGGACTTATTACAACGAAAATGAACTTACAACACTTGAAAGAATATGACCTTATGGTCTTACATTCCCAATACTAAAAATAAGTCATAAAAAATAACGATCAACGCAATACATTCATCACATGAATCAAAAGTAAACATTTATCACATGAACATTAAAACCATCCATCTCATGAATCTAATTGTGCCTACTCATCACAACATGCATTTTAATAATCTATATCTCATATAAAATTATTAAAACTAAAAACTTTAAAGGAGAAGGGTTAAGAACACTTTTCAACCTTAAGCTCTCTGATGCTAATTGTAGGAACAACTTTGCTTAGCGCAACAGAAGTTGCTAATGTGGGCACTGGCTCCGGTATGGACCTTTAAAATTTTCTTTACCTTCTTCATTTGTTGTTGCTGAATTCCTCCAACTCTTGGAAAATGGATTTTACTCCTTTGATGTAGATGAGTTTCCTTTGACGTCCAACACTTGGATCAACCACCCGATCTTCCGAACTATGACTCAATTCCAACAAACCGAAGTGTGGGCTTCACTCACAAAAAACAACTCTAAACAATTTAGAGAATAAA
The DNA here is from genome assembly GCA_019454045.1 of Zanthoxylum bungeanum. Taxonomy (NCBI): domain Eukaryota; kingdom Viridiplantae; phylum Streptophyta; class Magnoliopsida; order Sapindales; family Rutaceae; genus Zanthoxylum; species Zanthoxylum bungeanum. The sequence continues at coordinate 48,318 of SKCR01031739.1, read as the reverse complement.
TATGTCACAAAATGTGTTTGGCTTTTGGAATTTCTTTCAAAAACTGTCACAATTATTGTGAATGTTAGAACTATCTCTCTTTTCTCTCATTTGCACTTATGTGAATGAATGGAAAATGGTAACTCTCACAAGTGAGGAGAGTTGGTAGAGATTATATTCTCTTACACAAGCCAACTAACTTTGTCATTAAGCATCTAATGCTTTCTTGCAATGGCAAACACATTAATGTGAATGTCATACCAAAACATAAGAAATATTAAGCTAAAGACAAAGACTTTGTCATTAAGCATCAAATGATTTCTTACAATGGCAAACACATTAATGTGAAGGCCATACCAAAGTACAAGAATTGTTTAGCTAATGACAAAGCCATTATGTGTATATATGCCACCTAATACACATAATAAGTTGGAGAGCATGGTAAGCCATATGGCTTTGTCTCCAAGGTAAATAAAAAATCATTATCTTAATAATGATTTAATTACCTTCAATTATATTATAGTAATTATCTTATAATTATTACTAACATGATTATCTCATAATCATGATTTGATTATCTCATAATCAAAGAATTCTAGAAAATATTAAGTTAAACTAATTTAACATAATTTTCATTTGTGACAAAAATATTATTAATCTCATTAATAATATATAAATATAATGTGAGCATATTATTAGACAATCCAATTATATTAGGTTTGCTACAATTAATCGAGCTAACACGGGGACAAAATGGACCTATGGTTCCGAGCTCCAATAATTCCGAAATATTAATTAAACTCTTTAATTAAATATTATGAATTATTAACTCTGTGTTATTCCACTAAAAACTCAAAGTTGAACTCTCGTTACTGTAGATGGAAAATATAAGCCGAACAACTTTGGTGTCCATCGATATAGTCATTACATATGGATATAGCCCTTCACGAATATCTCATAAATAGAGCTGGGTCATAAGCCTGTTATACTCCTCTAAATATTTTATCTCTTAAGCATCATTGATTCTATAATGAACAATTAATTCATAAAAATTATGAATATAAAGCTTTCTATTCGTAATAGAAGAGTTGAGCGCTCAAATTATTCAAGTCCCGAATCAATTCTTAAAAGTAATATTCTTCTGCTTCTCGTATGAAGGAGTGAATTCTATATCTGTGTAAAACGTTCCCAGCTATACACTAAACCATATCCCAAAAATATGTAGTTATTGGCCGAGAATGCAACACCAACCGCACTATAGTAAATCAAAGGATATAGCCTGTCATGCAGGAGTTCGTAATACACTCAGGATTAAGATCGAATCCATATATGACCATCTATAAGATAAAATGAATTTCTTCGGTTAACAAATATTAAAAGAAATTCGTATTTATTTGAGTCCAATCCTATATGATCTTATCATACAAGGTGCCTCTATTCCCATGTCACTACATGAATGATCCCGAATCAAGGTCGTTATATAAATATAGAATGGACCGCAACTATAGATAAAACACAAACAAAGTACCCTATTTGCTTGCTCTATATGGACTATTTAGATTACTAACTTCAGACTTAAATCCTCTTATGTATCAAACATACACTGAGTCTGAAGATACAAAAGTAATCAAGGTAAACAAGACAATTGGACAATATGCGATATAAATGAAACAACTTTGATAAATGAATAATGCATTTATTGTTATTATAATAATCAATTTCATTTATAATACATGAAGCTCTAGGGCATATATCCCAACAAGCTCAACATCTAGGATTTTCAAACTTTGGGCAATTCTTAATACACTCAATTTCTTATTTCTTTATCCACCTAGATGCAATCTATAGCATGCCAATAATACCAACATAACATCATATCACCAAAATTCTACAATCCAAGTTTTGGGTCAAGATTTCCTTACCTTATTTCACTTGATTTCCTTCACCAAATAAGTCTTCTAAGCTTGTCATTCCTTTTCTTAGCTTGTTATGTGTTGATTTGCATTTTCTTCATCTTACCTTTGGTGAGTAAAATGATTTCCCTTTTCTTTCTTCATTCTTTTCTTTTTTCTTCTCCTTTTCACGTTTTGTCTTCTTCACAAATGTTAGAGATGCTTGAATTATTGGTGGATTAGTGTGTTATTAAACAAAATTAACATGCAAATAATAATCAAAATCAAAACAAAAATTTCAGATAAACTATAACATGTATGAACCCTAAAACTTTGAGAACAAGAAAAACCTTATTATTGACGTCCAAGTCGAGATGTATCTATGTCCTTAAGAACTTATTAGCCCCGTCTCAGTGTTTTATGGGTTCTGTGGTTAACGTTCTCTCATGATAACTCAAATTCCTCTTCTTCAAGGGGCACTCCTTAAGAAGATCTTGAACTAGGAATATGGAGGAACTCTCTTTGACTCAAACATTGAAATGTGACTCATAAAATTCAGATGGAATCAGATCCTTGAGATTGAACATGGAGGCCTCCTTATAAAGGCATGGAATGGTGCCTTAAGGGCACCTTTTGGGTTAAGGTGCAACCTTTTTAATGGTTATACCTCTCCCATGCACCCCTCACATCGAAAAGACATGTCCATCCTCCAATAATATTTGAAGAATTTACAATAATCCCCCACAATTCTTTAAATATTCATGCAGACACTTGAGAGAGTTTTCGTGAACTAAAGCTGTATCGAAATAGGTAGTTTTGGCCTTGAACCTTTCCTATTGAATGACAATCAGATTTACTTGGCAAACCAGTGACCCATAGTCTTGAATAGTTCTGCCATTGGTGTAAACCAAGACACAATTGCCAACACACATCTTTACTTCGACCATTTTCCATTCTACGGTTGTGTTCATTTCGGCCATGAACAGCGGTCCTGGATTTATCAAGTACTTTAGGGAAATCAGCCTGTAAAATCCCATGGAAGCGGCCTCACTTCTTACTTGAAATATGTGATCTACTATGAAAAGGTAATCTCTCTTTACCTCCATCAAGACTCATCTCCTAATATAGTGATCATTAAAAGCCTTAGCTTATACTAACCTTGACAGACAGCACTCGGCGTCTTTATCAGAATGAGAAAGAGTACAAAACTCTTCAGTGCTTGTTTGGAATTGCACAAAGTTTCAGTTGTCCCTTTTGAACCTAGATCTTGGGATCTCCAGTTAGCTAGGTTGGGTTTCCATAGTGATAATTCTTAATTTATAGGCTTCAAGCCCATTCCCCTCGATGACTTCTCAACTTTCTCTCTAGGTAAACCTTTAGTAAGTGGATCCGCTAGGTTTTCCTTCGACTTGACATAATCGATCTATATTTTGTCACTTGAAAGCAGTTGACGTATGTTATTATGTCTCCGACGTATGTGTCGAGACTTATCATTATACATTATATTTTGGGCTCTCCCAATAGCCGATTGACTACCAAAATGTATGTTTATTGCTGGCACCGGTTTGGGCCAACTAGGAATATCCTCCAGGAAATTTCGAAGCCATTCTGTTTCTTCCGTTGTTTTGTCTAATGCTATGAATTCTGATTCCATAGTAGACCTGGCAATACATGTTTACCTCGAGGATTTCCATGACACGGCTGCACTACCAAGTGTGAAAATAAATCCACTCGTAGATTTGGAATCCAATGTATTGGATATCTAGTTAGCATCAATGTATCCTTCTATAACAGCATGATATCTCGCATAATACAGCCCATATTTTGAAGTTTCTATCAGATACCTTAAAACTCTTACTATGGCTTTCCAGTGGTTATGTCATAGATTGCTCGTATATCTGCTAAGCTTGTTCACAACTTGAGCGATATCAGGCCGTGTGCAATTCTTGAGATACATCTGACTTCTGATGATTCTCGAATAGTCTAATTGCGATACGCTTGAGCTAGTATTCTTTGATAGATGAAGAGTTAGGTTAACATGAGTTCTAGCCATATTTAGATCCTCTTGGTCCCGATTTTCTGAGATATTTGTTAGAAAATGAGCCTCAAAGCTATAAGGAATTAATGTCTTCGCCGGAGGTACCTTTGTGGAAAGAGGCTATCAACATTGAGATTGATTCAATCCTACAAAATCATACTTGGGAGTTGGTTGATCTTCCTCCAGGTTGTAAGCCACTGGGCTACAAATGGATATTCAAACGGAAAATGAAATCGGATGGATCAATAAATAAGTACAAGGCAAGGCTTGTCATAAAAGGTTATAGACAAAAAGAAGGCCTTGATTACTTTGACACCTATTCACCAGTGACTCGTATCACATCAATAAGAATACTCATAGCCATAGCAGCTATATTTGGTCTTGAAATACATCAAATGGATGTAAAGACAATATTCTTGAATGGTGAATTGGATGAAAAAATTTACATGGAACAACCAGAAGGGTTTAATGTTTCTGGATAAGAACAGAAGTTGTGCAAACTTGTAAGATCCTTGTACGGATTAAAACAAGCACCTAAACAATGGCATGAGAAATTTGACAAAGAGATGTTGTCAAGTGGGTTCAAAACCAATGAGTGTGATAAGTGTGTGTACACCAAGTCAACTCAAAAAGGATATGTCATTACGATATGTTGATAATTGGTAGTAATCATGAAATGATTCAGTCTACCAAGAAAGTGTTATCCAACAGATTTGATATGAAAGATTTAGGAGTAGCTGATGTGATCCTAGGAATTAAGATTTCTAGGACATCAGAATGATATATATGATCTCAGACTCATTATATTGAGAAGATACTTGAGAAATATAACAGACTTTCTAGCTCGTTTGCTACGTCTAGGTTCAATTGTCTCAACATTTCCACGTTGATATGATTCTTGGTCAACCTGATCATTGCCTTTGACAGTATCAATAATTCTTTTGAGAGACTATGTTCTTTGTCTTTCCTTACAAGGAAATGTCTCTTCAAAAAATTTTGCATTCCTTGACTCAATTATCAAATTCGGATTGATGTCAGAAATCTCATACTTGTGTACCAAGAATCGATACACACTACTATTGCGAGCATATCCAATGAATATACAATCAACAGTTTTGGGTCATATTCTAACCTTCTTAGGTTTAAGAACCATTACTTTGGAAAGACACCTCCACACTTTTAGGTATTTGTAGGAAGGTATGTGACATTTCCACAACTCATATGGTGTCTTGTCCAATCTTCTGTAAGGAAGCTTGTTTAGAACGTAGTGCGTGGAAAGCAAGGCTTCCCCCCACAAGTTCTAGGGTAAACCAGATCTTATCAACATGGCGTTCATCATTTCCTTCAACGTCCTATTTTTGCGCTCAGCAATCCCGTTTTGTTGAGGCGAATAAGGAGCAGTGGTTTCGTGAATAATTCCATGATTGGAACAATATTCACCAAATGGTGACTCATATTCACCACCTCTATCACTCCTGATTCTTTTGATTTTCTTGCCAAGTTGATTTTCAACTTCGTTCTTATAGTGTACAAAGCTCTTAACAGCTTCATCTTTGCTCCTCAGCAAATACACATAACAGAATCTTGTGCTATCATCGATAAAAGTGACAAAGTACTTTTTACTGCCTCTTGTTTGTATAATATTCATATCACACACATCAATGTGTACAAGTTCCAAGGGTTCAGAACTTCGTTCTATGGAATGAAATGATGCTCTATGCATTTTTGCTTCAACACATGACTCACACTTATGTTGGCTATCAATTGCAAATTTAGGTATAAGGTTCATGTTAATTAATTTACGCATTGTATCGTAATTAACATGTCTTAACCTCCCATGCCATACATTTTGTGACTCAATAATATAAGCGGAAGTTGTAGCTTTATTAATAGTACTTTGTCGATTGTTAGTCATTACATTGAATTTGAAAAGACCCTCAGTGAGGTATCTTTTTCCTACATACACATTGTTTTTAGTCAATACAAATTTATCAGAAACAAATACAAGCTTAACACCAGCCTTGCTAAGGAGAGAGCCCGAGACCAAGTTCTTCCAAATATCAGGAACATGCAAAATATTCTTCAATGTAAGCTCATTTCCTGATGTCATCTTCGGAACCACTGTGCCTTGTCCAAACACTCTTGAGGTAGACAAGTTTCTCATTGTCAGACCTTCTGAAACGAGGAAAACATCTTGCTATCTGCACAGATATGACGAGTAGCCCCAATATCTACCCACCATTCTCTCGGATTCCCAACCAAGTTGGCTTCAATTACCACTGCTGATAGGTTCATCTTTGAGATCTCTTACGTCAGCTGCTCATCTTCAGTAACATGGGCCTCATTTTTCTTTTTCTTGCCCTTCTCATGAGATTTATTTTTTCTGCAGTCATTTGTCATATGACCGCTCTTTCCACATTTGTAGCACTTCCCCTTGAACTTCTTGTTAGCTATGGAAGAATCAGCTCCACTATTTTTCTCTTCTTACTACCCTTTACACCCTCGACGATGTTGGCCTTAGACTCTATAGTCTTGTAGCTGGCCTTCTCAGACTTTCTGTTGTCCTCTTCGATCCTCAATCGAACTCCAAGGTCTTCAATGCTCATCTGCTTCTTTTTGTGTTTCAGGTAGCTCCTGAAGTCCTTCCATGATGGATGCAACTTTTCAATGATAGTGGAAACTTGAAACGTCTCATAGATTTTCATACCTTCATCCAATATTTCATGAATGATCAATTTTAGTTTACCCAACTGAGACATTACCGTTCTTGAATCTACCATCTTGTAGTCCAGGAACCTACCCATGATAAATTTCTTTTGTCTGGCATCCTCGGTTTTGTATTTCTTCTCGAGAGATTCTCAGAGAATCTTCGCAGAAGTTATGCCTTGATACACATTGTACAGGGTATTGTCAAGTCCACCCAAAAGGTAGTTCTTGCAAAAAAAGTCGCCAGACGACCATGTCTCTTCTCGCAGTTGCTTGGCTATTGCCGACTCACCCTCCACAGGATCCGGAGGATCTTTGAGGTACTTAGCCAACTGGAGAGTTGTCAGGTAGAACAATATTTTACTCTGCCACTGTTTAAAGTTTTCCCCACCAAACTTTTCCAGTTTTTCTCCATGAGCGACCAGTATTGTGATGTTTCCCCTAGCCATGTGTAACTGGAAAAACCAATAGAGGTCAATAAGTCTACAAAAGACAAAATGCACAACGATCAACAAATGACCTTGTTCAAGTGATATATCAAGTATCCACTCATTGTTCTATTGGACAATAGTACCAATAAACACAAGTACTTGAATTTTCGACTAAGGTTTCTTATGATAAGTAAATAAAGGAATATTCCCAGAGGACGAGGGGGGTCCGGAGTAACCACTTAAATCCCTGACCACTTAGGCTCTTATCGCTTTTTTGACAGAATATCCTTTAAACACTTCCTCAATAGAATCTCTTAACAATTTAAAACTTATTATTACACTTTTAATTTTACAATACAATATTCGATATATGTAGATATATGTGTATGTGTCAATCAAGATTGGATGGAATTACTTGTGTAAGATTACACTTTTAATTCTCAACCAAGTATGTAACACACAATTAATTTTCAACTTTATCACTATGTGTATGCTTGTGATAATTGAACACCCTAATAATAACTTAAATCTATACTATCAAGTTTATTGTTTTACAGTATATGATTTTTCTAAGTAATATTACAAATTAAGTTTATTTTAAACTAAAAAATAATTCCAGAACCAATTTCATTAGTGTCGCGTTCGTATCTACGTTCGAAAGAGACTGTCCAGTGTGTGCACGTTCGTAAACGAGTTCGAACGAAGTGTTCCAGAGAATTCACGTTCGTGTAGCATTCGAGAACGTGTTCGAACGGAATATTCTAGAGAGTTTACATTCGTGTTGCGTTTAGGACGCGTTCGAATGTTCTAAGGCAGAAGACTTGCGTTCGAGTTGCGTTTGAATACGCGTTCAAACGTTCTAAGGAAGATGATTTGTGTTCGATTTGCGTTTGAATACGCGTTCGAATGTTCTTATGAAAATTCAGATTTTAGCCTTTCCGTTCGTCGGACGTTCGAACGTCCTTACGTATTTTTCATGCACATAGTATATTTTCCAGAAAATTCCTTATCAAAGCATGTGAATTTTAGTCTAACAACAATAATGTGATAAGTTCTTAAGATTGTTGGTGGATTAGTGTGTTATTAAACAAAATTAACATGCAAATAACAATCAAAATCATAACGTAACTTGCAGATCTACTCTAACATGCATGAACCCTAAAACTTTGAGAATAAGAAAAACCTTATAAATGACGTCCAAGTTGAGATGTACCTCTGTCCTTAAGAACTTATTAGCCCCGTCTCGGTGCTCTACGGGTTCTATGTCTAACGTTCTCCCAGGATAACTCAGATTCCTCTTCTTCAAGGGGCATTCCTTAATAAGATCTTGAACTAGGAATATGGAGGAACTCTCTTTGACTCAAAAAATGAAATGTGACTCACAAAATTCGAATGGAATCAGATCCTTAAGAATGAACATGGAGGTCTCTTTATAAAGGCATGGGATGGTGCCTTAAGGGCACCCTTTGGGTTGAGGTGCAACCCTCCAAATGGTTATACCCCTCCCATGCACCCCTCCCATCCAAAAGACATGTCCATCCTCCAATAATATTTGAAGAATTTACAATATGAATAGTGTCTCATTTTTATGCTATGGGCTAAATATAAATGATTTAAATGAAGAAAAGTATAGAAACTTTGAGAAACTTTGAGAATTCTCTAGATTAGTCCTAAGATACTATTCATCTGAATTTTTGAGCTGCATTTTCGACCCATTTCTGGTTTGAATTTCGAAAAATATCTAATGTGAAAGTTGTAAGTCTCAATCTTAAATTTTCGACTATATAAAGTTCATAAAAATCAGAGATCGTATGAGAAGTTATGGTTCAAATACCATGGGCTGTCCAGATTTAATCTTGGAATGATTTCCGTATCGGAAATGGGAGGAATTTATTGAATGTCCGAAAAGTTATTTCATGAGCACATACATGCTTGAACATGATTTTCGTCGGGATTACCGGGATGTTACAGTTAAACTCAATAATAGTATACAAATTATGTTTTACTATAGTAAACAAAACTTCAAGCTCTCTTGTAAAATATGGCAGTGGAAAATATCCATCCTTCATGGGTATTTATTTTCCTTAATAGTACATTCCAAGCACATAGCTTGGATTCACATTTCAATATCTATACCCTATGAAATAATATGGTATAATAAAACATTCAGAATAAAAATTTCGTATTCATGTATAGAACTCTAGGTTCATATATATGATATTGTAAGCTTAGAACTTTAGGTTCTAAATGTTTAAAATTGTAACTTAAAACTTCAAGTTCTATTTTGTTTCCAGAAATTTCGAATTCTCTTTTAGAATTTATAACCCCAAACTTCAGGTTTAGATTTAAAAATTATTGTAGAACTTCAAATTCTAATTTATATGATTAATATTCTGAACTTCATGTTCATATGTGCAAATGATAGATGTAGAACTTTTGGTTCTAAGAGTTACAACTAAGAACTTCATGTTCTAATTTATTTGCAATTGTCAATAGTAAATATATACTTGTGTCTTGATACGATAATAATTTCAGCGGATATCTTTGAAATTCAGCATATTTCTACTGGATATGGTTGGATATAAAATATTTTTGATATATAGTTTAGTTCCACTTGCTACTAAAATTATGGCTCTTCCAGAGCCTTCAATTAATATTAAGTTCGAGAATTATTTCTTATCTCGAAAAATGTATAACAACACTATCAACTAAGCATATCTCCTCCTCTTTTTCAGAGAGTGGATAATTTATTTTGTAAGTTTATATGATTTCTAAAAATCTTCATAAAGGTTGATCAATAATATATACAAATAAGATACAATTTTTGTATATATCAAGTACATAATCATTATATTTTTGTATCATTCAAAGTAATATCTTCAAGATATTTGAAAGTACTAATATCTTTTGGATATTTAAAAGATCTAATATTTTATCATAAACATATCATATCCGGTGATGATTCAAATCTTAATAAACTTAAAATAATAATTCAAGAGTGTAAGGAGAAAGTAAATGAAAATAAATAATTTTAAAGTAAATAAAGGGATATAAATAGAGTAATATAAAATTATAAATTGTATTCACAAGTGTGTTATGATTTCACTCACTAGAGCCATATTCATTTACTTTAGTGAAGTTTCTCTATTATATATGTTCGTAGTTGGAATTAACATTCACTATTGGGAATATTAAGAAACTGATTTTCGTGTTCTATGAGAACATCACATTTTATTTATAAATTATAGTTCAGAACTACATGTTCAGATATTAGAAGCTATTTATGTTAGAGATATGCCCTATACCCAACTTGTGGATGGGCTATATGTACATGTATTTGCAATATTTTCATAAATTAATAAAAAGGCAATCTTTATTATACGTGTCTTACATAAATTATATGAATCATCAAACACTGTAATAAAGCCCTTGGGGTAATAAGATGATGGCTTCCACGCCTTATGAGAATCATTACTCTCAAACGTTCCTAGTAATAGTTTTGTGAATAATCTGGGCGTTCACAAAGCGGAGAGACTAGCATGATGATATGATCCGCCCTTAAGTGGGGTAGCCGATCTCATAGGCTACTAGCGGAGATCCGTTCGCTTGGTGTATCACATGGATGCATGAGTTGCTCGTGTCCATCGAACTGACCGTCGAAAGTTTTCACATGGAGTGTTTATCCCATGTGTCTGTGAGAACTTTCATGTATCGATTGTATGACTAGTCCTTAGACTTGAGGTCATTACAATCTTATGTGTGGATCAAATGACTTTGACATTCTCCTTCCCCGGTTCAAAAGATCCGGTCATAAGGGTATGATTGGGTCATTTGTTGAAACACATGAAGTTTATAAAGATACAACAGAGAATCGCCACTCTCTCGGATAATATTTTCTTATAAGAGTAGTATTCTAGTTCACGGGTTGATATATGTGATCAGTGTTTGAGACTGTGGCCGCAGCGGAAGAATCATGTGAGAATCTTAGGTTAGCATGATTCATGACACTATCAACATCATACCTTTGACTATATGGGTAGACATTTTCCATACCCTAGGTCAAACGGTGGGGATACAGTGAGGCGAGGGACCGTATCATATGTAAATCGCATACAAAATGGGTATATATATCTTTCCTTCTCATTTGGGGGCCTTGGCATGTTGCTAGATGTCAACCTTGGTCATTTAAATCGAACGACCATCTGATCGGAGGATAATTTATGTTCGATTAAATTATCACGATTCATTTCATGTCTAACTTGAGGGGAACCCAAAAGGTCACACACAACAAAGTCAAAATCAATGGTTAATAATGCACAGTATAAATTTAACAGCATATATGATTGCTGTAGGAATTGTTCATAAATGGTTCAATGTGGTTAATTATTGAATAGATCATTTATGAGGTTCCAAAGTGGATTAGGTATTGGTGAATGACGATATGGGCACTTTGGGAATTGGAAAAATGAATAAGAAAAAAAAAATGAATAGTAAATTTATTTTATTTTTTTGTTTTGAATTCCAATTCGGCCCAAACTCTTATTATGGTTTTTATAATCTCATTAAACCACTATATTAAGATCCAATGGCTAAGATTTAATTAGAATTTATCCCACATCGGATTCTTAATTAATTTTGTTGTCTTTGGAGCACCTATATAAACTCAAAGAATTCTTTACAAATTTTTACACCAAAACCTTTCATATATTGGGTTTGTATAAGTGAGCAACTCTAAAGTTTAAGAGTAAGCCACTGATTTTGAGGATCCTTAAGTCTAATTGACTAGAGGAATTTCAAGTTAAAAGTTTTGAGGTATTTGCCTAGGCTAGCACCAATGGCAAAATACCCGTGCACTCAAGGCGTAGTCTTGCCGTTGAGTTTTGGCTTTGGTGTGTGCACCTTTGGAGGCCACACACTTGGGTGGCTCTTTGGAACGTGGAAGATCTTGTTGAGTTCGAGAAAATCTTGTAGATTGGAGGGAGGACTGGAGGAGTCTTCGGTTCATATAAGTTTTTTTCTTTCTTTATTTTTAATTAGAGTTCTTATGATAGTTAGAATGTTTAAGTTTATGTTCTTTGCATGTTTTATGAGTTTTTATGCTTAGAATATATAGTAACATGCCTAGGCTTGTAGAATAATCAAAACAAATGGGTCTTTCGTAAAAGGATAGCGGCATCATAATTTTTAATTTTCCGTTGCGCACTCGCGGCCACTTCCCAACAGTGGTATCAACGCGCCGTTTTTGTTTTGATTAGTTCTCTCTCATTTGAACTCGAAATTGGGTGTGTAAAAGCTCGTTGGAAAGCTAACACCCGGAACTTACTTTTAGGCACAAGTTTTGCATGATTTGGTTAATATTTGAATTATGAAATTACATTTAAAGTTCACGCATCTGTAAAAAAATGTGAATAGTAAATTTATTTGATTAAAATAAAATGCAATATCATACTTAAATATTAATCAAAGTTATTTAATGCCTAAAATAATTCCAACATATTAAAACTCATATGCTTGATGATTCTATGTATGATTAGAATTGACATGATTATTTTAGGGTGCAAGCATCTAGAGACTTTCTAAGGAAATAGAGAGTGTATTGCTTATCCCTTAGCTAAGTAATTATTCTGTGATGAACTTTGAGATATATTACCTTTAAGGCTAATAAATATAAATCACTTGTTTATAATAAAAGGCATTATAAAAGATACAAGTGGGGTGGGACCAAGGCGTTAATAAAACTTTCCAAACTAAAGTTAATTTAACCAAAGGTATTATTAGAGTTAGATAATGATTTGGTGTCTTCCTTCACTAACTACCTTTTTATAGCCAAAAGGAAAAGCTGTGAAGACATCTAGATAATCATTTACTCAAAGCTTACCTTAAAGTATTTAAAGTGTTGGACTAATTTGGAGGATCTATTGTTTATTCCTGTCACCAAGGCAATAAGAGCCTAAGAGGTAAGGGTATTTAAGAGAGTTCGCTCCACCCTCCCTCTGGGGAATTTTCAATGGAGGAATCCATTTGACAGTTGTTCACTTAAACTTGCTAAAATCCTCAATAATAGTTTAAGTCTAAACTTTGCCACCCATTGTAAAGTATAGACCCAAAGGGCTTAAACCGTATTGGCAGGACTAGGCTTTACCAAACTGACCAATACCAATTTGTCCTTAAATTATACTATTGACAATGGTTTGACTTTTCTGAGTCATAAGACGCAGCGACCCTTAGGTGTGGTCTTATAACTTAGTGGCAAAGATTGAGTGTCCACAAGGACTAGCATAAGTTATGGCATGTTTGATTGCCCAACCCAATGATCAAGGAATTGTGATTTATATCATAAATTAGTTGGGAACCTACCTAATTATCGTATTTTATAATGACCGGCCCTAGTCGGAGTTATGAAATGATGATAATGTGATCCTTGCCCACAAGAAATCCATCATATTAGGGTTGATGCGATTTGCTTAAAATTTTAAAATAATTGAGTGAGAGAAACTTCATAATATTAAAAGCTCATGTTATTATGAAACATTAATGAAAACATATTCCTAATTTTAACACTCTCTTAATAGGTGGGTTAAAATATTTCAAAATTCAAATGGAAAATAGAATATCACTTCGTTCCATCCTTGATGAGCATAAGCTCAAAGGGGACAACTACAATGACTGGTTTAAAAACCTTAAAATTGTCTTGCGACAAGAAAATATTTTCTATGTTCTTGAAAGACCATTTCCCCCTGAACCCATAGAAGATGCTAACCAAAATACATTTGATGCTTGGAAGAAACACGTCGATGATGATGAGCAAGTAGTTTGCATAATGCTTGGCTCTATGTCGGACGAACTTCAGAAAGCTCACGAAGATATGGATGCTCAAACCATCATCTTTCACTTGAAGGAGTTGTATGCAACTTCCGTTCATACCGTGAGATTCCAAGTGTCATGTGCCTTACTCCAAACAAGATATAACGAAGGATCTGTTAGTGGACATGTGCTTAAGATGATTGGCCACATTGAAAAATTGGCCAACCTCGGGTTCATCATGGATCATGAGATATGTCACGATCTAATTCTTCAGTCCTTACCAAAAGACTTCTCTAACTTTATTATGCAGTTTCATCTATCTAATAAAGAAGCTACTTTAGCAGAATTGCACAATCTGATAAAGCAATCAGAGAAGGACTTGAAACCGGAGCTTAAAACTCATGCTTACGGATACGGACCTGAAGCCACGAGGCCCAAAGAAAAATAAGGGCAATGCCATGGCTCCAGATCACCTAAAGCCCAATGGTAAGGTGGAGAAGAAAAATGGAAATTGGAAATGTTTCTTTTGTGGAAAGAATGGTCATTGGAAGAAAAACTGCAGATCCTTGAAAGCCAAGGAAGCTAGGGAAGCCCAAGAGGCCAAGAAGCCTAATGCTTCAGGTATGTTGTATATGATTGAACTATATTCTCAAAACTCCGAACCTTCTACTTGGGTGCTTGACACCGGTTGTGGGACTCACTTGTGTAACAATGTGCAGGGCCTGAGAAACAGTAGGAGACTCCGTCATGGGGAGGTTGACTTACGCATGGATAATGGAGAAAAATGGTTGCATTGTGTGTGGGGACTTATTCATTAGTTTTGCCGAATGGTTTAGTTTTAGACTTATAAGATTGTGTTATGTACCTTCTCTAGTAAAGAACATCATTTCAATTTCTTCTTTATGTAATAAAGGCTTTTCATGCCTAATAAGTTGTAATGAATGTTCTATTTATTTCAATGAAATAAATTATGGAGATGGTATTTTGAATAATGGTATATATGTCTTACAAACTAACAAATAATGTTCAACCTCTAATATATACAACGTTAACTCAAATAATCTCAATGAATCACTTCTATGGCACAATCGCTTAGGTCATATCAATGAAACAAGATTAACTAAGCTACATAAGGATGGGTCTTTCAGACCCTTCAAATATGAACCTTATGGAACTTGTGAATCTTGTTTACTTGGTAAAATGATCAAATTACCCTTCAAGGTTAAAGGACAGCGTGCAGCAGAGACATTAGAACTCATACACTCTGATGTATGCGGACCAATATTAGTCACCGCAAGAGGTGGATTCTCCTACTTCATTACCTTTATCGATGATCACTCGCGATATGGGTATATGTACCTTATGCGGTACAAATCTGAATCCTTTGAGAAATTCAAAGACTTCAAAGCTGAAGTAGAAAACCAGCTTAATAAAAGTATTAAGTCACTAAGGTCTGACCGAGGTGGTGAATACTTAAGCGACACATTTCAAGATTACTTGAGAGAAAATGGCATTGTTTCCCAGTGGACTCCTTCGGGAACTCCACAGCATAATGGGGTCTCCGAAAGGAGAAATCGGACATTATTAGATATGGTCCGATCAATGATGCCAGACACGGATCTACCTCTTTCATTTTGGGGTCTTGTTTTAGAAACTGCAACACTACTACTAAACCAAGTTCCTTCCAAGACTGTTAGTCAAACACCATATGAGTTATAGTCTGTGAAACGTCATAGTCTTAGTTATCTAAGAGTTTGGGGATGTGACGCATATGTTAAGCTCACACAAACTAACAAATTGGATGATATGGCAGTTAAATGTAAGTTTGTAGGATATGCCTTGAACTCAAGAGCATACGTGTTCTACATCCCAAATGAACAAAGAACATTTGTCTCACGAAATGCTAAATTTCTAGAGAATGAATTCCTTCTCAAGAAATATAGTAGGAGTAGACTTGACCTCGACGAGGTACGAGAAGAACAAACAAACATAGAACTAAACCCCATACCCCTCAAAATGGCAGCGACGGAACAACCACAAGGTTATGAACTTAGAAGGTCTGGTAGGGAAAGATATGAGCCTGAAAGATATGGTTTCCATATTGATAAGGAACATGATCGGGTCATTGATAATGACGATCCCACCAGTTATGATGAAGCAATGCGTGACATTGATTCATTCAAGTGGCTTGAGGCCATGAAATCCGAAATAGACTCTATGTATCAGAATCAAGTCTGGGACTGGGTGGATGCACCTGAAGGGATAATACCCATAGGCTGGAAGTGGATTTACAAGCGTAAAAAACTGATGCAGAAGGCAACATCCAAACCTATAAGGCTAGGTTGGTGGCGAAAGGTTATAGATAAATCCAAGGAATTGACTATGATGAAACCTTCTCGCCTGTTGCAATGATAAAGTCCATTCGAATTTTACTGGCACTAGCTACACACTTTGATTATGAGATTTGGTAGATGGATGTCAAAACAGCTTTCCTTAATGGGAACCTCGTAGAGGAAGTCTATATGACACAACCTGAGGGGTTTGCATCTAAGGATGATCATAATAAAGTATGCAAGCTTAAACGATCTATTTATGGACTCAAGCAAGCCTCCATGAGTTGGAATATACGATTTGATGAGACAATAAAAGAATTTGACTTCATCAAAAATGTAGACGAGCCTTGTGTTTACAGGAAAAGTAGTGGGAGTGCTGTTATATTTCTTGTATTATATGTCGATGACATATTAATCATCAGGAATGATATTCACATGATGCAAGCCACCAAGCAATGGTTATCTCAGAATTTCTCCATGAAAGATTTAGGAGAAGCAGCTTACATCCTCGGTATTAAGATCTACCGTAATAGATCTAAGAGGTTGTTAGGACTTTCTCAATCTACGAACATAGATAAAGTTTTGAAAAGATTCAAAATGAAAGATTCCAAAAGAGTTAATTTACCTACTTGTCATGGAATCAAATTATTTAAGGAGCAATGTCCACATACTCCTTCAGATAGAGAGCGTATGAGTAGGATCCCTTATGCTTCAGCAATAGGATCGATCATGTACGCCATGATATGTACAAGACCTGATGTCTCTTATGCTCTTAGGATAACGAGCAGGTATCAGGCAAATCCTGGTGAGCAACACTGGGCAGCTGTCAAAATAATCCTCAAGTATCTGAGAAGAACTAAGGATGTGTTCTTGACATACGGAGATTGTTCTGAGATGAAAGTCATTGGTTACTGTGATGTGAGCTTTCAGACCGATAGGGATGACAGCAGATCGCAAACATATGATATCTATTTACTTTGAATGGCAGAGCTATCAGTTGGAAAAGTTCAAAGTAGTCAACTACAGCGGACTCCACCACTGAAGCCGAGTATATTACCGCATCTGAGGCAGCTAAAGAAGCATTCTGGATAAAGAAGTTCATCACGGAGCTAGAAGTGCTTCCCGCGATAAAGAATGGCGTCACGATGTACTGTGACAACACGGGCGCCATTTCTCAATCAAATGAACCAATGTCCAACCAGAAATTCAAGCATGTACTCAGGCGATTTCATCTCATCAGGGAGATTGTTGAGAGAAAAGAAGTTATTATAGAGAAAATACACACAGAAGATAATCTTGCAGATTCTCTGACTAAAGGGCTGACTCAACAAAAGCATGATAGGCACACCCAAGAGTATGGTGTCCAGATTCATACTAGTTGGCTATAGTGCAAGTTGGAGATTGTTAGGGATATGCCCTATACCCAACTTGTGGATGGGATATATGTACAAGTATTTACAATATTTTCATTAATTAATATAATGGCAATCTTTATTATATGTGTCTTACATAAATTATATGAATCATCAAACACTGTAATAAAGCCCTTGGAGTAATAAGATGATGGCTTCCACGCCTTATGAGAATCATTACTCTCAAACGTTCCTAGTCATAGTTTTGTGAATAATCTGGGCGTTCACAAAGCGAAGAGACTAGCATGATGATATGATCCGTCCTTAAGTAGGGTAGCCGATCTCATAGGCTACTAGCGGAGATCCGTCCGCTTGGTGTATCACATGGATGTATGAATTGCTCGTGTCCATCAAACTGACCGCCGAAAGTTTTCACATGAAGTGTTTATCCCATGTGTCTGTGAGAAATTTAATGTATCGATTGTATGACTAGTCCTTAGACTTGAGGTCTTTACAATCTTATGTGTGGATCAAATGACTTTGACATTCTCCTTCCCCAGTTCAAAAGATCCGGTCATAGGGTATGATTAGGTCATTTGTTGAAACACATGAAGTTTATAAAGATACAACAGAGAATCGCCACTCTCTCGGATAATATTTTCTTATAAGAGTAATATTCCAGTTCGTGGGTTGATATGTGTGATCAATGCTTGAGACTGTGGCCGCAGGGGAAGAATCATGTGAGATTCTTGGGTTAGCACGATTCATGACACTATCAACATCATACATTTGACTATATGGGTTGACATTTTCCATACCCTTGGTCAAACGGTGAGGATACAGTGAGGCGAGGGACCGTATCATATGTAAATCGCATACATAATGGTATATATCTTTCATTCTCATTTGGGGGCATTGGCATCTTGCTAGATGTCAACCTTGGTCATTGAAATCGAACGACCATCTGATCAGAGGATAATTTATGTTCGATTAAATTATCACGATTCATTTCATGTCCAACTTGAGGGGAACCCAAAAGGTCACACACAACAAAGTCGAAATCAATGGTTAACAGTGCACATTACAAATTTAACAGCATATATGATTGCTGTATGAATTGTTCATAAATGGTTCAATGTGTTTAATTATTGAACAGATCATTTATGAGGTTCCAAAATGGCTTAGAGATTGGTGAATGACGATATGGGCACTTTGGGAATTGGAAAAAAGAATAAGAAAAAAAAATGTGAATAGTAAATTTATTTTATTTTATTTTATTTTTTTGTTTTGAATTCCAATTCGGCCCAAACTCGTATTAGGGTTTTATAATCTCATTAAACCACTTTATTAAGATCCAATGGCTAATATTTAATTAGCATTTAACCCACATCAGATTCTTAATTAATTTTGTTGTCTTTGGAGCACCTATATAAACCCAAAGAATTCTTTACAAATTTTTACACCAAAACCTTTCATATCCCGGGTTTATATAAGTGAGCAACTCTAAAGTTTAAGAGTAAGCCACTGATTTTGAGGATCCTTAAGTCTAATTGACTAGAGGAATCTCAAGTTAAAAGTTTTGAGGTATTTGCCTAGGTTAGCACCAAGGGCAAAATACCCGTGCACTCAAGGCGTAGTCTTACCGTTGAGTTTTGGCTTTGGTGTGTGCACCTTTGGAGGCCACACACTTGGGTGGCTCTTTGGAACGTGGAAGAGCTTGCTGAGTTCGAGAAAAGCTTGTAGATTGGAGGGAGGATTGGAGGAGTCTTCGGTTCAAATAAGTCTTTTTCTTTCTTTATTTTTAATTAGAATTCTTATGATAGTTAGCATGTTCAAGTTTATATTCTTTGCATGTTTTATGAGTTTTTATGCTTAGAATATATAGTAACATGCCTAGGCTTGTAGAATAATCAAAACAAATGGGTCTTGGGCAAAAGGATAGCGGCATCATAATTTTTAATTTTCCGTTGCGCACTCGCGGCCGCTTCCCAACAATTTAAACTTCAGGTCTGATTAGCTTTTTATTATTGCAAACTTCTTGCAGTAATAATATAAATAGTATAATTCAAAAGAATTAAGATAAAATAAACATAAAATAAAAAAATCACCCAAATTCGTATGATGCAAACAAAATTTACATGCATGTATTTGGAACTTCTTGTTATCTTTAAAAATATTTATTTGATTTAGAACTTCAAGTTCTGATTTTACAATTTTTTTTTTTAGAACATCAAGTTCTAAAAGGAAAGTTATATTTTAGAACTTCATTTTTTGATTGATAAAGTTAATATTTAGAATTTTAAATTCATAAATATAATATTATAAATTCAGAACTTCAGGTTCTATAGAAGATTTAAAATTTCAGGTTTTAATCCAAAAATTTAATTGATTGGGTTAAAACTTAACGTAAATTTAGAACTTCAGGTTCTATAATTATGTTGTAATGTAGAACTTCAAGTTCAAATAAAAAAAATCAATGAGATTAGAACTTCATGTTCTAATCTAAAAAATTAATTAATGACAATCGTAAAATTGATTCACAGCAGAAAAATTGATTGTTTATTGCATGCGGAATGAAGATAGAGGTACACAACAATTCACCCATAAAAATTAAGAGCATACATTAGATTTGTAATATTTTCTGATATGGGGGATCTAATTTAATGGTAACCACATATCATACTCATAAAAACAATAATAAAAATACATAAAACATAACATAATGAATTTGAACTGTGCGCTATAATTTTAAGATTGAAATTCAAAATTTCGGGTTCTGAATTATAACTATGAGTTCTAATTTTTAATATTGAGATTCTAAACTTCAGGTTTTGAATTAGAACTATGGGTTCTTATTTTAATATTGAAATTCAGAATTTCTCGTTCTGATTTATTTATACTGCAAAACTTGAAGTTGCAATATTAAAAAATAATAATAATTTGGATTCAGGCAACATAAGAATTAAGCATGCAATTCAAAAATCGCATATAAATCATAAGCCACCATGATTTGGTTTTCAATTTGATTACAATCAGAAGCCTCATATTAATCATAAATAATAATGATTTTTCTTTTGGTTTTGATTATAAACAGAAGCTACGTATAAATCATAAGTCAAATTTTAATAAGCCAGACATACAGTAATTGAAAAATAGAGAATAATTAATTAAGTAAATATTAAAGTAAACAGGTATACAATCGAGGTCAGTCTTGGTGTTCTCGGAGTTCAAGGTGGTTTATATATTTTGAGGTCTCTCAGCATGGTAAAATATCATAACAAAAACAGTTGAGGTTCCGGACTATTCGTTATTTGTAAATAATAATAATAAAAAATCGGGTGCTATAGACAGGCCGACTAACTCGTCTATGATAAAAGCCGACTCTATATACAACAACGACACTTTGAGTAAATAATATAATTACTCGTTCTTTACATACATCAATTAATTCAACAATTCACAACTCAAGTGAAAAATAATAAAATAGTAAAACATTCATTTATAACGTGGAGAATAATCATTGGAAAGTTGGTGATGTGATTAATCAGAAGATGGTGGATTTAGCAGTACATAAACATAAGAGTTTGTATTGGAAATAACAACTTATAATTCATGATCGGAAGCGAAATTCGTAACAACTATGAATGCAAATTTGGGTTAAATATTTATTATTCATGTGAATAATTTTTTTTTTTTAAAGAATATTGGACATATTCAAATATATTTTTAGGTATTTAAAATGATATTGTAATTGTGATTGATATTGTAATTGTGACTGATTATTTGTAACTTTTATTTCAATTGAGAAATCTGACTGAATATTGTATATGTGACTGACATTTGTGACTAAGAAAATATATTTAAATATTTGTAATTATCATTGTAACTGATAAATGCGACTGAAAATTATATATGTTATTGATATTGTGACTAAATTATATGTGTGACCGTGATTGTGTAACTATAACAGTGTGATTGTGACTGTGTGACTACTATCATTGAACCATAGCGATTTTGAGACTGATTTTAAAATTGTAGAAATCATAATTTGAGAGAAATTTCTTGATGAAAGTTATATGTATGAATATTTACTGTATGTAGTTACTTACATATTGTGTTTTGGAATCTGAATGAAGAAAATATAGACAACATAAAATAAAGTTGAAAACATATAATTGTATGTAGTAACTTACATATTACGTTTGTAACTTTTCCAAAAAAAAAAACTTACATATTATGTTTTGGAATCCGAATGAAGAAAATATAGGCATCATAAAATAAAATTGAAAACATATAAATGTAAGAGTTATTTTTTGAAAATGAAAACACATAAAATAAAATTCAAGATATGAATTTTGAAAATAGTTGATCAATAACTTATAAATATAAGAATTATTTTTTACTATTTTTTCGTTGAAAACATATTAATCACGGGACTTATTTTAAAGTTTATTATTTATAAATCAATAATCTGTAATTTTTTTTCCTTCAAACTTAAATTTTGAGAAATATTTAAGTTTTAAATTTAAAGTTGGAAATAAAAACCCACATTTTTTTGGAACTTAAGTTGCTGAATATTTCATATTTTTTTTAATGAAAAACTTGTGATTATATTATTTGACTATGTATATTTATGTATTTTTACATGTTGGTGGACTAATTGAGAAAAATAATTTATACTTGAACTAAATTGGAAGAACCTTAATAATTTTATTCTTTTTAAGAATTTCTTCTATATAAAATTGATGGTTGGGCGGATGTGTTATTAATACTTATATAACATGCATTATTCAATCAAAATCATTAAAAGAGACCATGCTATTAATCAATTGAACATAAGCATAAGAATTGGAAAAACTTGAAAATTATTATGTAGAAGATGATTAACTTGAACCTGTTAGAGTTGGTGCTCGGCGTGTCAAATTTTGTTGTATTTATTGTAAATAAAATGTACATTTCTATTTTATTATCAATAAAATTTAGTAGTTTTATCAATATAATTCTTTATATGGTTAAGGCGTTAAATGACCTTAAAATGAATGATTGTGATGTTATTGCAAAAGCACCGCAATATAATTCATTCTTAAATTTGTTCCTGGTCAAGGTTTACATACTTGATTAGTTAGTAAATGTAACATCCGGTAATCCGGCAACTTGTACGTTACCAGAGGCCGACGACTACTATGTTATCAAAGACATGATATATGACAAAAATCATGTTTAAGCATGTTTGAGCTAATCGAAGGACTTTTTGAATATTCGACAAAATTCTCGCAGTTCCAATACGGAATTTATTCCAAGGTAAAATCCGGACAGCCCTTAGTATTTGGGGCATAACTTTTCATATGAATTCCGATTTTTATGAATTTTATATCTTCGGAAAGCTAAGATCGAGACCTATAACTTTCTTGTTGAATATTTTTCCAAATTCAAATAAAAATCATGATGTTAGTGATTGTTACCGTGAAATTCAGGAATTTACTAGAAATGAGTGATGTGGCAAGTTTTAGACCATTCATTTACAAATAAAAATCTCTCATAAACACTATAAATAGCAGGAACTATTTATCATATTCTCTTCTTTTGACTCCAAAAATAACTTCAAAATTTCTTCTTTCTCATGCCAAGTGACCGGTGCGTAATCCCACGCGTATAACGCAAGCGCACGTATCGTTCAAGTAGTATAAAAATATTGATCCCACGAGGACTTAATTCCTATTATTGTTATTAATTATTGATACTATTTATTTACATGTATCTAATTAAAGGGAGAAGATAATGATTGCTTGATTGGTTGGTTGAATGTGGATTTGCTAAATAAATAAATAAAAAAAAACAAAAGAAAATACTAAGGAAAATAACAAAAAGACACAAAATACATAGGGTTGTGACTCCGCACAATATTATTCAAAAGATGAATTGATTCTCTTATATATGTGTAATAAATCAGTTTGCTAACCTGGAACGCGAAATTATGTAAAATCCTCTTCTGATGGTCAGACACAAATACCCAGTATAACCCAATTAATCATATTCATATGTTAACCAAGTTATTCGAATTCATTAAGTTCAAGTTCCAGTTATGGCTACCCACGCCCGACAGGTATATGTCTATCCTGTAAGGAAATCTATTAAATGGTTATTTATCCTCAAGGAAGATCGTGGACTATTGAATCTAAGGCTAAAACCTAAAATCCATTTTCCAAGTTCATTTTAAGTTTACCATATCAATCTTATTGGTGATCAGGCAACAAGAAGCATTAAGCTTAAGATTCAATAAACAAACCTAAGAATTACCCATTATATAATTAAATCAATTATTAAGCTTGTGAATATTGTGTTTCATCACTTCCCTAGAATAAAAATAAAATGCTGGGGTTAGGGGATCCACTTTTAGAAATCTCAAATTATTATAATATGGAAATTGTCAGTGTTACCCAATTAAGTTGAACCAGCCATAAAGACGGTGTTATTATTTATCCATAAACCAGCCATATAGGCGGTAATCATCTGTCACCTAAAGACCAACCTATAAGCGGTGTCACATTATGTTACATAATTAAAACCAGCCATTAAGGCGGTATCAATTTTTAATCCATATTAAATTACAATTTCCATATTATAAATTAAGTGAGATTAATCTACCTTTACTATTTCTAATTTAGAAATCTCTCTTATTATAATATATAAATCTGCGTGATAATTACCAACCAGCCATATAAGCGGTATCCTGATTAAGTGAAATTAATAATTAATTACCAACCGACCAATATGACGGTATCCATGCTTAGTCAGGTTAAAATCAATTTACAATAAATTACCAACCGACCAATATAGCGGTATCCTCATTAAGTCAGGTTTTAAATAGTTTATATATTATAATTAAGTGAGATTAATCTAAATTATAATAGTAAAAAGCTTCACCATTCCCCAGCAGTAATTTAACTACTGAATATAAAAGAAAAGAAAAGTAAATAAAATAAAATTAATTAATGAAAGTAAAAGTGCATAATTAAAAGTACTAAAAGTAAAAATGCTTAATTTAAATTACAAAAACTTAAATAAACAAGATGCAATCCTTAAAGTCCTTACAAAAACCTAAGGAATGCATGACTTGAATTCTGAAATCAAGCTGAATTTATAGGCGTCAGTAGGCTTCACGCGTCGCGCCGTGCACAACCTTGCGCGTCGCGACGCGTGGTTGATTTCTGCCACGTTGCACGCAGGATCCGGTGATGGTGACACGTGCCCTGGCGGCTGTCGGTAGCTGAATGATTGTGCTGACATGGCGATGTCGATTGTCGGCAGCATGGGATGACGACACGTGTCTGGCGCACATTAGCATCACTCACTGTGATGTTGACACGTGACAGGCGCACGTTAGCGATGATGATGATTGTCGGCAGCATGTGATGGTGACACGTGTCCGGCGCACATTAGCATATTTGATTTGATGTTGACACGTGTCCGATGCATTTTAGCAAGCGGCGTATTTTAGCAAACTTCGGCGCACATTAGCGGTCGCGACGCCCAAAATACAATTTTGCCCTTTTGTCCATTTTTTACTGTTTTGGCCCTGAATTGCTTACAGAGAGTCCTGAAACTTTATTTATCTACAAAATAACACAAAACACATCAAAATATTCACAAAACTCAAGAAACTATACAAAATATTAAGTGAAATGAGTGGGAAATAGTGATACATTTACCACTCATCAGCACCATATGAACCATATGTTGGAGTTTTCTAAACTTCCCAAGATCATTAAACAAGCATGAAACAAGTGTGAATACAACGAGGAAGTTGCGGAATACTCACATCGATCGGTTGAGCGACGCGGGAGCAACAAAAAAAAAATTCATTTCTGCTCCTTGTGCATTCGGCAGTGAGCTTCTGGACTGCTCAATTTTCGCCCATCAATCTTCAAGAATCCAAGCTTCAAGCTTCGTCAAATGATTCCCGGCTCATGGGTGGACTTCCCTATCACCTTCGCATGATCCCAGTGTGCTAGCACTCTTGATTTTGCCACAAAATCATGACCTTTGGCTTCCCATTGCTCTCGATTTTCTGGCATAAACAAAGAATGAAATGCCCACCATGGGCCTGAGAGGAGAGAATAGAGGAGAGTGAGAGAGATAGTGTTGGTTGGTGAGAAAAGTGTATCAAATACACTTAATCAATTTCCAAAATTAATTAATTGATTTTCTCTTTCCAAAAGTCAAGCCATTAAAGCCAACCACCAACATCAATCAATCAATCCATCAATCAATCAAATCAAGTGACAAGTTGTCACATCACTTAAAGTGATTAATGATTTGACGCTTGATACAACTTGCGTGCCGCACTCGAATTCGAAATACGAATGCGCTCGTAAATAATCTCGGGCTCGGTTTCGCTAATTCCAAATTAACGAATTTTCCGTTGCGACGCAATTAAATGATTATGCCTAGCGAAATCACTATTCACATCGCTAACGAATTAATTCTAAATTAACTCGTTCACCCGAATTAAAATCTAATTTTAATTCCGCGTCGAAATCCAATTTCGTATAATATATCGAATATATTATTTAATCGATTAATTCCAAATTAATCGTTATCTCCCTTTAAATGATTTTTTATCCCAGATAAAATATCTCTGCAATTAATCCCAGATTAATTTTCTCTCTCATCTTATTAATCCCAGATTAATTAAAGGTGCGAGTCATACGTCATCGGTGAATCTTTGGGAAGCGACCCATGAGATCCCCGGATATGTTGGCAGTAAATTCGGTCGTCGGACTATCCGAACACGTAAGTACCAAGTACTACGTTTTACCGATTAACAAGACAAGGTTGGCTTCTAGCAAAGCGCCATGCCTACCCAATTCTCTAGAAATATCCTTACAGGAATAAAGGATCTATATCAGGCGTAGTATACGTAGTATTGTGTATGTCGATCCAGTATCGGATGATCACGTGCTAGGCCTGGGGCTGGAATTGTGTCTGCCCCGTACGAAGCACATGTCAGATGTCCAGTAACTAGGCTCTATGATCGGATATACATGACTTTGTCATAATATCCCGATAGCTGCAGCATTTAAGAGAACCAGTCTCGTATCCTACGTGACCATCATCTCCACTATGACTGGAGTGATACTTCCGTCTTGACATCACACCCAACACACTACGATTCTCGATATACCCAGAAGAGGCGTACACAGAAACCGGTTAAAGCCCTGGACGACCAAAACCAAAGTATATTGATTGTCGTAAGTATTAGCGGTGCAAGTCTCAGGTTAAGACCAAATACACCTACCCTGATTTCGGACTTCCATAGACACATAGTCATACTACCAATGGAATTCCGATGGGGTCTATCCAGAGCGAAGCTGTTTCCCATACCATCGGTAAAACACAACCTCCTATTACACTTGCATGAGTATCATATACCCAAATATATGAGAACTATGTCGTTATGCCCTCACAACGCGCACAAGTGTAATACTAGTCTTTTACGCATTTATCGATGTCCAATCTCGATAATACTCTGACTAGGGATATTTGATGATTTATCCTTCGTGGACTGATATTGTCTCATATCATTCTCAATCCAGGAACAAATCATAGGGACCTCCTATCATTTATACATCTTGGTGATCTAATCACAAATGATAAGAGAGCAATATCCTTTGTCACATAGTTAATTTGTACAACAACACCATGATCTGTACAAATAGTGACGCTATGGGTCATAATTGTCTAACACCCTAGTATTTGAAATTGCTTAATTAGCTTTGATTAAGTTGCTAGCATGCATGATTGTGCATTTCATGATAATATAAGAATAGAATTATGCATTGCATGTAAAAATGGGCTGGATGTGTCATTATTTTTAGAGAATGAGTTGTTGCTGCTTTGATGGAAATTAATGATGAAATGTGCTAGGAATTATGTGTATTATGAGAAGAATTTGATTTAGTGTTGAAACTTTTAAGGCTCTAGTATGCATGCTTTGATCTAATAGTATATAAGAGGTTGAGATTTGAGGTTGGTTTTTGAATATAGATATTGAAGTTTAGAGGATTATTTATTTATTTTATATTTCATCCCAATTAGTTGCAGTGAATTTTCGAAGTTAACCGTTGAGCATAGGATTTTAACGATTGGGCAGAATTTGGAATTTCGCAATCACACTTGCGTAACTTGAAACCTACGCCGTAAAATTCATAGGCACCATAAATATCTCATATATTCATAAAGATTAAGAGTCTAGCATTACATATTCTTTTATGCCATATGAAAATGTTCCGAGTTATAGAAATTAACAGTTATTTTGGCTTTAAATCGACGTCAGGATACTCAACGATCCTCCACACCATGTACCGCTCCTGATTTGCCATAGCACAATGAGTGGATGCTTTGTTTTATATTTTCTTGACTTATGTTTTAAAATTATTTTCATGTTTTGAGGTTTTAAATTGATGAAGAATATGCATGATTTATATGTTTTCGTCTCAACGCTTGTTTACTATTTTTATGATTTCTGAACTATCTATATGTTTCCGCTGAGATGATCGATTGATGATATATTTCTGTTCTGACGCTTGTTGCATGTTTTATATTCTTATGACTCATCATATGTTTCTGACGGGGTGCTTGTTAGGGTCTCGTCCATCTGAAATGGTATGACCCATTACCTTGTTGACAATAGATTGTTAGTTCCTCGCTCAGTTTATGCGCGCGACTTGGGCATTGAGTGCTTGATATGTTTTTGATGCATGCATGAAAAATGGTTTACGGATATGTGTTGGATTTTTCTTATGGTTTTGTTATTTTCAGTATCCACTCACCAGGTCGTTCAAACGATCTGACCCCCCCACTCCCAGATTCTTTATTTTGCAGGTTTACCCGGAGGACAAGTTCGAGAGGATGGATACTGATGGAGTCACTAGGGTGTTTGAGTCCAACTGATTGAGTACATAGTTACAGTCCAGTTAGAGTCAGAGTCATAGCAGAGTTGCATGCATACACCTGAATTGAATAAGTCGTTGTAATAAATTAAAAGTGTCTGGTACAAAGTTCTAAAGAGAAGTATATTTGAGTCTACTGTTATAGGTATTAAATTAAATTGCATGTTGTTGATTTGGGCTATGGTCACATGTATGAGTTAACATTTGAGATAGAGATGTATGATGGATTTAGGCAGAAAGTTAGAGGCTTAGGGGGATAGATCAGTCTAGTCTCTGCCGGTAGCATCTCCAGGAGAGAGATGTTACAAAGATGGTATCAGAGCATGGTCTAGGAAGTCAGTGACTGCAGTGGGCAGAGTGCTAGGGTCTTGTATACGTAATATGCCCAGGATACTAGTATGAGGCACTACCTCTCCAGTATCCGATTCTCGAGTATGTCCTCAAAGTTATATAGACTAATTAGTAAGAATTCTCGAACTATTCGAATATCCTCATTTATGAAGTAACTATACTCTTTGAAAATCCTTCTGTATACCATGGTTTATTGTCGAAATGTCTAGGGTAAGTCATGAAGACAAATAGTAAAAGGGTACACCTAAGAAAGTAGGAAGAGAAATAGAAAGCTAGAAAGAAAAGTAAGGAATGATACAAAGATTTTCAAGTAACCAGAGACAGTAAGTGGGGGAAATATAGAAATATATGATAAAGGGAACATTAGAACTAATAGCAATAAAATGAATATGGCAAGTCTAAGTAAGAGTAAGAATGTCAAACATGCCAATAAAAGGTTTCCTCCCTTTCGCAAGATTCATTCATTCCTTAAGAAGTTCCTTCAAACCAAACCAATAGTCTTTGAATACCTTGTATAAATGGCAAACCCTCTGGATAACAAATGATAGTCAGAAGCATAAGAAATGTAAGATATCAGAATTGATATGAGAGTCCCGATAGACTAAAGATGACAAGAAGGGATGTAGAGATTCTAGATCCCTAAACTTAGGCTTGTAAGTAAATAAATGACGATTGTACGGAATGATTAGTAGCCTCAGCCAAGAAACCTGATACAGAAATGACCCTAAGTTACCCAAATTCTCTGTGATACCGCTTAAGGAAGCTGTCTTGACGGAGCCTATTTTATACCTACGTTACATGAGTAACAACTCTACTACCAGGACACATAGTACCAGAACAATGACATCGACATCTATTGAAATGTGAAACTCATACCCGATTTTTTGCTAGCATACATAAAGATAACCATAAGGAAGTTCGACAATGGTATCTACTAAGCAAGAAGTAGAGAACGTTGAAAGATAAGATCACCCAGAAAAGGTTAGAAATAAGAGAACCTAATATAGTTCAAGAATCTAGGCAAGTCAGCATGAGACTTGAGGTGCTAGGAGAAGTCCATAAAACAGACCAAACATAGTGAAAACCCATATATCAGACCTGAAAGAATAGAGATATTCAGAAGTTAACAGGAGTATCCGTACGAATAATAAGATTAAGAATACATAACTGCAATGTATAGTGAGAGTAAAAAGATAGGCGTCTAGAAAGTAGCCATAAGAAAGAACCATTAAATAGCCTCGGTAGTACGGCTTAGAGCCAAGAGATAGGATGTGGAAATAGTAAAGAAGGATGCAGAAAGTGACAGGGAAGTTTAGTACGTATAGTATTAGAGATGTAAAGGGAAACCTCAGGATAGTTGATAAAAGTTGTGGAACCCTTAAGACATTGAGTACTTGATGCAGATCCCAACGGAAAGGACGATAACTTTGCTGCCAGTAGCCCGACTCTAGTAAATGTCTAAACACCTAATCAAACTGTCACTAAACCTAGACAAGTAACAATGATGTGTGTTCTCAGGTCTCTATAAAATGAATTTAGTCACCCCTCATCCTAGAGCTCAAAAAAGGTTTTGGATAAGTAAAGAATAGCATTGGATAAGATAGATAGATCATGTGACAGTTAAACCCATAAACTCAATAGGACCTAGATAAGGATCAAAAGACAGTAATATCTTATATGAGATAGGGTGATTGTGATTCGAGGCATGTTTAGGTGAAGTCTAGAAAACAACCTGCCCTATCATAGGATTGAAGGAATTCAAGCAAGTAAAAGCTCGAAGGAATAAAGGACCAGAGTATTTGACGCGTATAACGACCCTCAGAAGTAAAACCTATGATTCATACAGAACTTCCCACCGTGCTAAAAGAAGGACAATTAGTAAGAAGGTAACATACGAACCAAAAGTATTAGTAATGATACATTAACATGTCATAGATGATAGAGCTTCCAAAGAAGAAAAGATGTATGGGGTTCACTGAATTGAGATAAGGAGGAAAGTCAAGTAATAGAGTAAAACTTAGTAAGGAAGAATAAAATAGGAAAGAAGACGAAAAAGATCGCTAAGTAAAATATTTGGAAGTGAAACTGTCGGGGTGCGACGAAAAGTAAGAACAAATACTAAGTAAGCAAAGACAAAAGTGTTAGGGTTGATGCTCGGAGCGCCAATCCGGATCGTATTTATGTCTGATTCATGAATACGAACAATACATTTTTCCATAATATTACTTATTTATGGTTGCACCTCTTGTCTTTTATTATATATATTCGATCTAATTCATTATATTGAAACTAAATCATGTTTAGTGATATATATATATATATATATATATTAGACAAAGATCCGATAATATATAATGTAGTGCGCAATTACAACGTAGTTTGTAATTAACATTGGGAAGTGTCACTACTAGACATATATTATCAAATTAAGTTCATGATTAAGATTTACTGACACGGGTCGGTTAGTAAAATCTGATGAGACAGTACATGTCGTATATCAGACTTGGTCCGATGGTTTATCCCAATGAACAATGAGTCTCGGGAGACTCATATAGACGTGTAGGTGTTTATTTGATAAACAATGAACGACTCACCGAAGATTACCTAATAGATGGTATACCAACGTCAATAGGAATCTTCTCCGGTTGAGTAGCATAGTGATATCTTTGACTTGAGATACCACTGTGGATATATGAGTTATCCTCCACACTTAGATGATAATCACGCCATCGATGTATTAAGATCATACCTCCGCCTGTTCATTGGGTGTGGACTTATGCTCATGATATCCTGTGAGTATCAAGATAGGATCCGTCAGTCCTGTGTACAAGGCATATGTATTCATTATATGATTAGCAATCTGTCAAATCCATGGTTGTGGTATACTTCGAAAGTAAGTTCTGAGTGTTATTTAGAAGATTGCTAATAGATACATCGACAGGATTATACCTATAGAGATTTGATGTTTATATATATCTCTATGAATAATCTGGATACATGTGACGGAGGGATTATACGTATGTAATGACCTCGACCTGTATGATTCTGTAAGTTTATTTGTGGTCGTCATAATTTACGGGTGGGTGAATTATGGACAGGAAATTGGATTTCATGACAGATATGTTTGAATATAGAGAGTCTCACTAATGAAATATACGCGTAGAGCACTAGGGCAACTTTTATAAATAATTGAGATTATTTATAAGTCGTTTAACGGTTAAATGAAAAATACATGCAAATGGATCTAATGGTCATTTCCTAATTAATGTGTATTTGTATTTAATATTTGATTTTATTAAATACACTTTAATTAAATGTCAAATTGAGATATTTGACATATATCATTAATATATGTATTTTGATTATTTAATGTAAATATAATACATATATTTAAGATATTTGTATTTAATTATTTAATTATTTAAATGTTAAATGATTAAAATAATTATTTTATAAATATCTTTTACCATTAATGATTAGGAAATGACATTTTTTGGTTAGCTACACTTGTTGATTTACTTTATGATAATAGTTATCAAATGAAACAAGTAACTAAGTAAATGAAATTGAAATAAAATTAACAAAAATCTCATTATTATTTTCCTACCATTCAAGCCAATTGTGGGAAAATATATAAGGTTTTTTGTTTCATTTTCTTTAATAAACATAAGTTACCTAAATTATTACAAGTAAAGTTTGAGATAAAAGCTTGAAGAACAAAGGAAAAAGCTTAAAGAAAAATTTGATTTTGTAAGTATTTTCCAACTTTCTTCAACTAGAAAAATATTTCCATAATTATAAGCTTCAACGTGTGTTGCTTAGAATTTTCTCTACTCTTTAAGTATGTAATTAAATTGGTTTGAGACTTGTTGGAAAGTTGTTTGCATGTTTATTAACAAAGTATGTTTATAATTGTTTATTAAGCATTCTTTTGATTAATTAGTAATCAAGTTGTCATTCTAGAGTTTTAAGGCCACTCATTTATGACCTAGAATTGTTCTTGTGTTATTTCGAGTGGTGAGACTTGTTTGATGTGTTAAAGAATTGATTAAAGTGTTGAATTTATTCAATTTAGTGTAAATTGATCAATTGGAGTAATTTGAGAAGAGTTTTAAGGCCATTATAAGATTTGATTCTCATGATATTGGGTGTCACCAAATTAGTTTCAATACTCTTGGGGATATGCTCCAATAACACTAATTCATCTTTTTAATTTAGGTTCCATTAATTTCTACAGTTACATATATGATATGTATAAGTAGAAAATTCGAATCTTGAAATGTTTAATATTTTGAATCTTTCTTTTGTATAATAGTTATATAATTAATAGTACTTGTGCCTTGGAGGTACGAGTATAAGTTTATCATTTATTCTATTTAATAGAATATTGTATTCTATTTAATAGAATATCTTTTCTACAATCCCGAGTAATAAAATTATTTTATTACTTAGTGTGTAACATCATATGTTGACCATTGTAGAAAAGACTTGACTTATTGAAGTCAAATGTTAGAGTGATAAACTATAAATTGAACTACATAATTAATAAGATGAAAATACCCTTTAATTACTTCCATATAAGTTCAATAGGATGTAAGAATCATTTGCAAATTATTTGACACTTAATGGTTCTGTTATTTTCTTATCGAAGAAGTTATCCTATAACTTATAGTGGGAACGATATTTGATATCGATTTTGGAAATTAGCATTAAACCATAGATCTAAGATTGTTCATAGCTTACTTAGATCAAGTTTTGAACTTGATTAAGCTTTTGATATGAATAGTTCATAAAATGTGCTAATTGTTTGCGCAACAAAAGCATTGTGAGCTTATTAAAGGTTTGACCTTTATATTATGACAGTGAGAAATGTTATACTTAGCAATCTATTGTAGATTCTGAGGAAACTTGTCTCTAGTCGCACTGATTGAATAATTTAAAATCTGTTGGTTAATGTTGATATTAAATTGTGTATTTTAGCTAAAGAATACAAAGTGGTGTTTTTTTTTAATGAATTCTTCGGATAAGAGATCAGTTGTGATTTCTTTGATTGAAGAGTACATTCTGGAATGGCCCTAGATTTTGTGTTCTGCTGAGATTGTAGTTTAGTATACTAGCTTATAGTGTCAAAATTTTAGACTCGGGTGAGCCTTCCGGAAATCCGTGTTCTCTAATTTTGATATCAGTCAGATTGTTTGATTTTATCAAAGTATAGAGAATACATGAGTGACAGTAGAGTTAGTGGGAGCGTACAAATTGCTTTCTAGTGTTACATATCCTAACGACATTACCATTATTATGGTAATAATGAGATGTTTGTGAGGTAAAAGGTTTACCTAAGTCTTCTTTACTCCGTGAAAGCAGTGGGAATAGTCTCTGTTATATTTGATATAAACATTTATATATGATATAAAATTGGGAGACTTGTGAGATACTTCTATTAGTCGTGCATTAGATATGATCTAATAAATGACACAATAAGGCTATATGTATGACAGTTAGTATAATTGTTTAACAGTTAGTGTGTGTCTTATATATTGTATTCATCTTTCATAAAGGATGATTCCTTTGTTGAAAGAGATATTGATTAGAATGTTTAATCAATCTTATATATCATGGGATTATGACATAATGAATACTTTGTTATGTATGATTAAAGATATCGATTTAATCGTAATTGTTACGAGTTATTTTGATACCCTATAGACCATAGGATGGATCTTGAACATGTTCTTTGTGATCTTTGAGATATTAAGAATGAGTTTCTAATTCATGGAGCATACAGTATGCAACCGTTTGGGTCATATTAGTTTTGAGTCTAATTATAACGTTAGACATTCTACGTCATAAAAGTTAGAAAAGATGCAGTGAGAGTGTCATAGAGGATTCTACTTTGTGAGTGGAATTAGATGCAATTTATGAAGTATTGACTTATGAAGTTGCATAGTGACCTTATAAATTAGAAGTTTTCACATTGGTATTGTGCTTGCGGTTGTCTACATATTATTTTGGATTTGATCCACAAATACTTGGACAACTCAGTAGCTGTAGCACAATATTGATGTTGCATCTGACTCATATTAATGTATAACTTAGGTTCTACAAAATATGAATGATGTTGTCTAAGGGAAACAATTGGGTTTATTGGACAAACTCAATATGTTATAGCGGACCTACTCGTTCTTGCCTACCTCTTGAGTGTTAGGTGAGTTCTTGAAGGCTATGCGTCTGTGATACACATTAATATGTATATATGATACAGTGGATTGGCACTAGAGCAAGTGGGAGAAATTATTAAGGTTGGTGCTCGGAGCGCCAATTCGGATCGTATTTATGTCTGATTCATGAATACGAGCAATACATTTTTCCATAATATTACTTATTTATGGTTGCACCTCTTGTATTTTATTCTATATATTCGATCTAATTCATTAGATTGAAACTAAATCATGTTTAGTGAAATATATATTAGACAAAGACCCGATAATATATAATATAGTGCTTAATTACAACGTATCTTGTAATTAACATTGGGAAATGTCACTACTAGAAGTATATTATCAAATTAAGTTCCTGGTCAAGATATACTGGCACGGGTCGGTTAGTAAAATCTGATGAGACCAGTACATGTCGTATATCATATTTGGTCTGATGGTTTATCCTAATGAACCATGAGTCTCGGGAGACTCGTATAGACGTGTAGGTATTTATTTGATAAATACTGAATGACTCACCGAAGATTACATAATAGATGATACACCAACGTCAATAGGAATCTTCTCGGGTTGAGTAGCATAATGATTCTTTGACTTGAGATACCACTGTGGACATATGAGTTATCTTCCACACTTATATGGTAGTCACATCACTGATTGTAACATCCCCGATCTATCTTTGTAACATCCATGATCTGGGAGATGTTACCATGATCTATTAAGATCATACCTCCGCCTGTTCGTTGGGTGTGGACTCATGCTCATGATATCGTGTGTGTATCAAGATATGATCCGTCAATCTTATGTACAAGGCATAGGTATTCATTATATAATTAGCAATCAGTTAAATTAATGGCTGTGGTATACTTCGGAAGTAAGTTCCGAGTGTTATTTAGAAGATTGCTAATAGATACGTCGACATGATTATACCTATAGAGATTTGATGTTTATATCCATATCTCTGGGATAATCTGGATACATGTGACAGAGGGATTATACGTATGCAATGACCTCGACCTGTATGATTCAGTAAGTTTATCTGTGGTCGTCATAATTTATGGGTGGGTGAATTATGGACACGAAATTGGATTTCGTGATGGATATGCCTGAATCTAGAAAGTCTCACTAATGAAATATACTCGTAGAGCACTATGGCAACTTTTATGAATAATGGAGATTATTTATAAGTCGTTTAACGTTTAAACAAAAATACATGCAAATGGACCTAATGGTCATTTCCTAATTAATGTGTTTTTGTATTTAATATTTGATTTTATTAAATACACATTAATTAAATGTCACATTGAGATATTTGACATATGTCATTAATATATGTATTTTGATTATTTAATGTAAATATAATACATATATTTAAGATATTTGTATTTAATTATTTATCATTTAAATGTTAAATAATTAAAATAATTATTTTATAAATATCTTTTACCATGATTAATGATTAGGAAATGGCATGTTTTGGTTGGCTAAACTTTTTGATTTACTTTATGGTATTAGTTATCAAATGAAACAAGTAACTAAGTAAATGAAATTGAAATGAAATTAACAAAAATCTCATTATTATTATCCTACCATTCACACCAATTGTGGTAAAGTATAAAAGGTTTTTTGTTTCATTCTCTTTAATTAACACAAGTTACCTAAATTATTACAAGTAAAGTTTGAGAGAAAAGCTTGAAGAACAAAAGAAAAAGCTTAAAGAAAATTTGATTTTATAAGTATTTTCCAACTTTCTTCAACTAGCAAAATGTTTCCATGTTTCCAAGCTTCAACATTTGTTGCTGAGAATTTTCTCTACTCTTTAAAGTATGTAATTAAATTGGTTTGAGATTTGTTGGAAAGATGTTTGCATATTTATTAACAAAGTATGCTTATAATTGGTTATTAAGCATTCTTTTGATTAATTGGTAATCAAGTTTCCATTCTAGAGTTTTAAGGCCACTCATTTATGACCTGGAATTTTTCTTGTGTTATTTTAAGTGGTGAGACTTGTTTGGTGTGTTAAAGAATTGAGTAAAGTGTTGAATTTATTCAATTTAGTGTAAATTGATCAATTGGAGTAATTTGAAAAATTAGGGTTCTTAACATATTCCAATTTTAGAGATTTTCATATATGTGATGTATTATGATGTATATATGATGTATATCAAATTTGGGATGGATTTGATTTGATCTTGACTTGCTTTGAATAAGATTGGACTAAATTATAAAATTTGAAATCCTTAGGGGGTGTCTCGGGAATTTTATCTTTTAGTGGGGATTTTGTTGCAATTTGTATTTGATGTGTTGGACATGTTGAAAATCATTTTAGAATTGATTTGGAATCATCCAAAATTATATTTGACAATTTGATGACTAAAATGAACAAAATGCAAAGTATATGGGTCAAACGGTAATTTACAAGAAATATGATTTCTTGGATGAAATTTCAGTTTTTAAGTATTGGGTAATTAAAATAAATGATTTTATTTTAATTCCCAAGAAAAATAATTATCGGAAATTATTTCGGAGTGAAAATACGCGAAAACGGCGAAAAACAGCATTATCAA
Source organism: Zanthoxylum bungeanum (assembly GCA_019454045.1). NCBI lineage: Eukaryota > Viridiplantae > Streptophyta > Magnoliopsida > Sapindales > Rutaceae > Zanthoxylum > Zanthoxylum bungeanum. The sequence goes on along the minus strand of SKCR01031739.1, from coordinate 10,698 downwards.
GTAACGGTTGTCCAAACTGTGAACTGGTTACTATTCGGGCAGCCCACGAACTGTCCAAATATTTTTGGGGCTGACCTGGGCAGCCCCCATGTGCATTGGTCGGTCGATACGATTGGAAACGCGTTTTTTGCTATTTTACGGGAAAAATATTTTCGTAAAAGTTTCGTAGTGTTTCTATATTATTTATGTCGTTACTTGATATCGAATAAATATATTTAGGTGAAATACGAATGAATTATTAATATTGGATATTGAATAATTTATTTACAAGTTTAAACATTTTTAACTATGATTTCGCCCGAACCGCGCTTCTTCCGCTGTATCGCCCTAATAAAACCCAACAAGACAAAAGTACGTAACAACAAGATTTCTCAGCGTTGGAATGAACTCAAAGTTCTATTACGTTTTAACTCACGCAATTTATATAAGTAACCAGCCATAGTTTAAGTTGACCAACCACCACGAGTTTGGGATGGCCTTAGCCACGGGTATGGGTGGTTTGGTAGATATGTAGTGTAATATGGAATCGAGAAGATAAGTTTACTGAAATGTTGTATTCAGTGTAGTTGGTAACCCATCAAGGTATAATATATACAAAAATGGCCATTGGGTAAAGATGAGATTTATAAGTTGTGTATATTTACATATATTTTATTAACGACCCTTGACAGCACAAGATTATGGAAACAATATAAAGGGAGATATCCTAGCATGCAACCAGGTATGGAAAATAAGTTGGTGTGAAAGACAACAACTATTTATAGTAACAACGAAAGTAAAGTACAGAAAAAGCATGAACTCTAGCCAGGACCGAATCACCGGCGTCGATGTCAATAATGGGGAATATGGTTCAAGCACACTTGCATGCAATTACGCCTGAATCTTTGGCCAATTCAGGAGAACCACTAGAAAAAAAACTACCCAGAATTAACATCTTAAGTACAAGAGTCATCAGTAGACAACATCAGTAAGCTATGAAGCCCTAGGCCCATAGATAAGCAGATATACGAGAACTTGAATAAAGGAACTCATAAGCAGCTGAAACTTAGCAAGGAGAATACATAGAATTAAATAGCTAAGATATAAGAAAGAATTCTAAGATCAAGTTGAGCAAGTGGAGCTAAAGAAGCATCGAGTATAATCATCGTTATAATGACAATGATCATTCTTATAAATTTATTTATCCCATAATGAGAATGTGGGAAGCCCAACTATAGAGACACCATTATTTCTGGAGAGAGTAAAAAATATCGGCTAAGAAGAACTCAATCGAGTCAAATAAAAAATTAAGCATAACTAGAGGTCTAAAGAAAAAGGTTTCTTTGGGACAAGGAATGTTGAGCATAGCTAGAGGTTTAGAAATTAGATTTCTTTGATACATATGGAGGTCTTATTTTGATGTGTATAGAATAGATGTTTTCGTACTAGAAGAAGTTATCTTGAGTTGAAACCTTATGAGCCTTTGAGACTAGAGAATTCAGATTAGTTATATAGTAACAGTATTAGGCCCTTGTAAGACCATAGGGTTATTAGCGAACCTAAGGTATGTGTTTGAGACATCTGAGACTAAGAATTCGGTATAGCACCGTAGCTCTGCTCAAAGTTAGGAGAGGTGTGATAAATCCTCGCAGTTATTGCTTAGTAGCCACGAACTTTGGAACGGTTTACCCAAGCATGACAAGAGGTACGATGCATGAAGTAGATATTAAGAAAGATGAAAAGTATCATATGCCTACTGGTCAAATGGTAAATGATCAGCTGGGCAGAGATCTTCGTTATTAAGTCAAATAGAATCCCAAATTATGCAGAATAGTTACAGCAGAGTAAGAGTTCACACAAATAAATTAGTGTACAGCCCTAGTAATGACTTCCAAGTCATGGCATTCAAGGTTCAATGTGATAAACACATTGACATGTGGTGTAATGATAGCTCATTAAGGATCAGTGGATGACACAAAGGTTACGAGTATATAGTCAGTTGAAAATTGGTAGTTTAGAAATAGCTGTGAACCTTGTGACTTATGGTAAGATATTCGATATCATAAATTTCAAGCCTAGGTAAATTCCAGATTCCGATTTTAAAGAGGATTCGAGGACGAATCCTATTTAAGGGGGGAGAATTTATAACATCTGGTAATCCGACGACTTGTACGTTATCACAGGCTGACGACTACTACGTTATCAGAGAATTGATATATGATAAAAATCATGTTTGAGCTCATGGAATGACTTTTTGAATATTCGGCAAAATTCTCGCAGTTCCGATACGGAATTTATTCCAAGGTAAAATTTGGACAGCCCTTATTATTTGAAGAATAAATTTTTCATACGAACTCTAATTTTTATTAATTTTCTATCTTCGGAGAATAAAGTTTTCATACGAACTCTAATTTTTATGAATTTTCTATTTTCGAAAAGCTAAGATTGAGACCTACAACTTCCGCGTTGAATATTTTTCCAAATTCAAAACCGAAGTAGGTAAAAAAAATCGTAATATTCGTGACTCCTAAAGTGAAATTCGGGAATTAAATAGAAATGAATGATGTGGCAAGTTTTAGACCATTCATTTACAAACAAAAATCTCTCCTAAACACTATAAATAGCAGGAACTATTTATCATCTTCTCTTCTTCCTCAAGTCACGGTTTTGACTCCAAAAATAACTTCAAAATTTATTCTTTCTCATGCCAAGTGGTGAAGGAAAAAATTGATGAGTTCAAGCTTCCTTCATGCAAGTAAGCTCTCTATCAACTTCCCCTCTTCTAGTTTCAGTTTTGAACTTGAATTTTAGAAGCCCCAAATTTGCACCTTATGAACCCTAGGATTTGGAATTCTTAATTAGCTTTGATTAAGTTGCTAGCATGCATGATTGTGCATTTCAAGATAATATAAGAATGGAATTGTGCATTGCATGTAAAAAAGGGTCGGATGTGTCATTATTTTTAGAGAATGAGTTGTTGATTTGATGAAAATTAATGATGAAGTGTGCTAGGAATGATTTATATTATAAGAATAATTTGATTTAGTGTTGAAACTTTTAAAGATCTAGTATGCATGCTTTGATCTAATAGTATATAAGAGGTTGAGGATTGATGTCTGTTCTTGAATATAGATATTGAAGTCTAGAGGATTGTTTATGTATTTTATATGCTGAAAAATCTGGTGGCAGTGGCCTAATTAAATTAAGTTAAGAGAGTGGTGAAATTAGTATGTTGGGCAGTAAGCTTTAACAAAGTTACATTCTAGACATGTCATAAATAATAGGCTGTAACTTGATTTTTTGATGTCCAAATAATGAACCGTAAAATTTTAAGTAAAATAGAGATTTAAGAGAATAACATATCCAAAGTTAAAAATTTTATAGTTTAATTGAGACCGGATCAAATTTTTGAAGTTGGATGACCTGCTGCGAATACACCCAATTATTTTTCTCATCACCCCTGAAATTTAGCTTAGAACTAAGTTTCCGAAATTGAAACTAAGATCCGTAAACACCAACATAAACTAGACACCTAAAAGTCCATTATATTAAAATTTCAGCTTTAGATTCCATCCCAATTAGTTACAGTGAATTTTCAAAGTTAACCGTTGAGAAGAGGATTTTAACGATTGGGCAGAATTTGAAATTTCGTTATCACACTTGCGTAATTCGAAACCTAAGCCGTAAAATTCATAGGCACCATAAATATCTCATATATTCCTAAAGATTAAGAGTCCATGCATTACATATTCTTTTATGCCATATGAAAATATTCTGAGTTATAGAAACTAACAGTTATTTTGGCTTTAGATCGACGTCAGGATACTCGACGATCCTCCACACCGTGTACCACTCTCGATTTGCCATAGTATAGTGAGTGGATGCTTTATTTTATATTTTCTTGACTTATGCTTTAAAATTCTTTCATGTTTTGAGGTTTTAAATTGATGAAGAATATGCATGATGATTATATGTTTCCGTCTCAGCGTTTGTTTACTGTTTTTATGATTTTCTGAACTATCTATATGTTTCCGCTGAGATGATCGGTTGATGACATATTTCCGCCCCGATGCTTATTCCATGTTTTTTTCTTTTATGACCCATCATATATTTCCATCGGGGTGCTTGTTAGGGTCTCGTCCATCTGAAATGGTATGACCCGCTACCTTGTCGACATGGGATTGTTCGTTCCTCACTAAGTCTATGCGCGTGACTTGGGCGTTGAGCGCTTGATATGTTTTTGACGATGCATGCATGAAAAATGGTTTACAGATATGTTTTGTATTTTGCTTATGGTTTTGTTATTTTCAGTATCCACTCACTAGGTCGTTCAAACGATTTGACCCCCCAACACCCATATTCTTTATTTTGTAGGTTTACTCGGAGGACGAGTTCGAGAGAATGGATACTGATGGCAATCACTAGGGTGTTTGGGTCCAACTGATTGAGTACAGAGTTACAGTCTAGTCAGAGTCATAGCAGAGTTGCATGCATACACCTGAATTGAATAAGTCATTGTAATAAATTAAAAGTGCCTGGTACAAAGTTGTAAAGAGAAATATATTTGAGTCTATTGTTATAGGTATTAAATTACATTGCATGTTGTTGATTTGAGTTATGGTCTCATGTATGAGTTAACATTTGAGATAGAGATGTAGGATGGATTATAGACAGAAAGTTAGAGGCTTAGGGGGATAGATCAGTCTATTCCCTGCCGGTAGCATCTCCATGAGAGAGATGTTACAGTAAACCCGTGAGACCGATACGTGATGTATATTAGAATTATTTTAATGGTTTGTCTCAGTAGACCATGAGTCTTGCGAGACTCATATAAACACGTAGGTATTTATTTGATAAATACTGAACGACTCATTCGAAGATTTCTAATAGATGGTACACCAACGTCAATAGGAATCTTTACGAGTTGAACAACATATTACTCCTTTGACTTGTGATATCAATGTGGATATGTGAGATATCCTTCATACTTTGATAGCAATCACGTCAATGATCTTTTAAGATCAGACATTCGCTTGTTCGTCGAGTATGGACTGATACTAATGATATTATGTGATGTATCCAAAGAGGATCTATCAGTCCCGTGTATGGGATTTAGGTATCCAATTTGTGATTCTTTGAAATCCTTGGTCGAGGTATGATTCAGAAATGAGTTCCAAAATATTTATTTAAGAATCATAAATATGTCGCGACACATGAATTGTTTATAGCGGAGATTTTATGTTTATTCTATATCTCCAGGACAATTCGGATAACCTATGACAGATGGATTATATATATACAATGACTTCGACTTGGATGGTTCAACTTGATTATCTGTGGTCGTCGTAATTTATGAGTGGATAAATTACGGACATGGAAATTATTTTTGTGACAGATAAACTTGAACCTAGAGAATCCCACAATATAAAGTGTACTCGTTGAGCACTGAGACAATTAATTATGGATAATTCGGATCATTCATAATTTACACATGCATATTAAATCATGTGTATTTGTATGCGATACATAATTTTAATTAGATACACATTATTGATCAATTAGATTTTGACACTTGTTTTATTATTGTTAATTAATTAATTGTTAATTAATTATTAATAATGATAAAATTGAAGAATATTCTTGGAATATTTTTTCATTATTTATTTTATCTTTTTGTTAATAATTAGATGAATTAATTAATTTTTTAATTTATTTATTTTAATTAAGAATATTACATGGAATATTCTTGATTTTTGGCCAATTTTAATTGGCTAAACCATGTATTTTTTACACATATTTTTTATTAACAAAAATATCAAAATAATTATTTTATTTGGATAAGATCATGAGGTGTCAAAATCTTGGCCTAAAAAAATTGTTAATTTTGGTAAAGGAAATTCCCTAATTTTCGGCCAACATGGTAAAAATATATAAATGAAAGTTGTTTCATTTTTGCAAGCTTTTGTCATTTTCTCATGTGTTGATAACAAAAAGAAAAAAAGGGATTAGGGTTAAGAACAAAGCAATCAACACCAAAGAGAAGAAAAATTGAAGAAATTGGAATTGATATTAAGGTAATACTAAATTCCTAATTTATATTTTCTTGTTTTTGTTTCCTAAGCATGCAAAGTATGTATGAGATATGTATATTGCATCTTTTATACACAGATATATTTTGAATATATATTGGGTGCAAAATTTGGTGTTGGTTGTGTAATTAACCTTAATAGTTTTATTTGTTAAGCATGTGTATAAAAAATTAATCAGTGAATTAATCTAAAAAAACTTTAATTACCATTCTAGAGTGATGTTGCCACTCAAATGTTGCATAGAATTGTTCTTGGGACTTTATATTGTGGTGATTAATTTTGGTGTAAATTAATTGGATTAAATTTGTGAATAAATTGAATTTTGGCATGAAAAATGGTTAAAAATATTTCTGAAATTAGATCTGATTTGGTCCCTTAAAACAAAATATTTTTAATGGAAAAGTATATTATTTGGATGATTTTGGATGTGTATTGGGTGGTGGATTAATTATGGAAATTGTTCCGGGACAAAAACGCGAGAAAACGGTGAAAATCGGGTCGAAATGGGCTCGCCGCGTCACGGCTGTGAAACCAGTGAACTGGACACTATTTGGACAGTCCAAGGGCTGAGCGATCACTGCCCAAGTGACCGAGTTGGCCCGGATCGGCGATTGGTCAATTGGTTTGACCATTTTCCCGTTACGCGTAGTATTTGTCGAAAAATATTTTCGTAAAATTAAATATCAAATATTTAAATCATGAAAAACTACTTTGAGTGAATTTATAATATTTTATATTAATTAATACGCTCGGAAAAATTTTAAAATGTTTAAAACCATTTTCGCTCTTCCATCACGCCTTCTACTGCGCTTACCCCAATAAAATGGTATCAGAGCATCTGATCCCACATCTAAAATAATTTTTCATGATTTAAATATTTGATATTTAATTCAATTTATTTTGCACTTGCTTGAGAATTAATTGATTTGATCATTTATTTTATATGTTTGACAATATTTGAAAAATCTTTATAATAAGGCTTTATTTTTTGTGAGTGTATTGTACACTAATAGGTATGTCTTGTCAATACGGATATAAATATTTTTCCTGATACCATGGTTGTATCTGCCAAAGCAGTGCAGCTATGGTTAATGAAAATTTATTTATACCGGTAAAACTTATTTGATAAGAAATAAATTCGAGCGAAAGTGCATACCAATAGATGCCAAAACAGTGAGGTAGTGCATAAGTACCTTGGATGTGTTCATTGACGAGTATTGCCTTGAATACGCCACATCCAATAGATGCCAAAGCAGTGAGGATCAGAAACGGTTCATGACCTATTTTACAAGAGTCACATTGGATGTGATTGATAATTGTTATCTACTTTCAAATATATTTGGGCACAATGTGCCAAAGCTGTGTGTCGAAATATATTTATGAGGTCTACTTCCTACTATAGAATTTAATTTAATTATTAATTTTTCATATTTTATTTGGGGATTATCAATTTATGTAAAATAGTGGGAGGACATCCTTATATTAAAATTCCATGATATGTTGGATGTTTTATGATATTGATGATATTTATGTTATTCTTGTTTCTTTTGTTAAGTTTGTGATGGCAGCTACTACTTCCTCTAATCCTTTTACACATGTCCTGGACGCGAACAAATTTAAAGGTCCTGGGAACTTTTCTGAATGGGAATTGGATCTTAAGATTGTCTTGAGGTCTGAGAAGTTGGGTTATGTGCTGGATAATCCAGTATCGTTGGATATTGCTCCGGAGTCGACACCTGAAGAGAGGGAGACATTTCAGAAATGGAGAGATTGTGATCTGAGAGTCAGGTCACTCATTCTCTGTACCATGTCTTCTAATCTGAAGAGGCAATATGCTAATATGTCTTACTCCTTCAGTATCATAACTTAGCTTAGGGAGCTGTTTTTGAACCAGAAACAAACCCTGATATACAGTATCTCCGTGGAATTATTCCATGATCGTTTGGCTGATGGATCTCATCGAGCAGCTTAGGAGGTTTGAGTTCCAGCTGAATGAGACTCTGGGCCGGAATTTGATTCTTGGCTCACTCCCACCGTCATATTCCTAATTCATCATGAACTTCAACATGCATGGCATTCGTTGTTCCTACAGTCAGTTTCATATGATGTTTCAGACTACTGAGGAGGACATCAAGAAGGGTGTGCCGACACTCATTTCAAAGTCCTATTTGCCTAGTTCTTCTCATTCTCAATCTGCGAGATCTGACAAGAAGAAGAAGAAAAAGGAAAAGAAGATTGGCTCTGGTGTTCCTCTCAAAGGAAAAGTAGCGAAGTCAGGCAAGGCAAAGAAGAAAGCCGCTGAGGACAAATGCTGCCATTGTGGCAAGATTGGACACTGGAGGTACAACTGTCCAGATTACATAGCTTCCGTCAGACGGGAGAGAGCCGCCGCATCAGGTATATTTATTTTCCTTATCATTGATATCTCTTTGGCTTGTGAAGCCATATGTTTTGGATGGATTTTAGATTATTCTAGTCCTACTCACATCTGTAATTCATTGTAGGGACTGAAGGTAAATACGATGCTTGATCCAGGCGAGATGCAGCTGTGTTTTGGGAATGAAGATTCTTTATCTGCAGCAGCCGTTGGTGAATACGAGATTCGCCTATCCAGAGGCAGCATCATTTTGACAGATTGTGTTTTTGTGTCTGGTTGTGTAGCTAATATTATCTCCTTATTTGTATAGATACAAAAGAATATCATGTATATATTAAGAATCGTTATATGTATATATATGATATGAATGATATTTTGTTACACAAATATTCAAATTTGTAAGTTTATTATATTTTACATGCCATTAGAGATGTTTATGATATTGGGGATAATAAACGTAATAGATCTGAAATTACTGATACTAAATTGTGGCATATGCGGTTAGGACATATAGGTGTACGACACCTAACCCAGTTGGTTAAGAATGGTCTGATTGGGAATCTGACCATACAGTCTTTTCCAACTTGTAAATCTTATATTCAGGGTAAAATAACCAAAGCTTCATTTACTGGTGTTGGACATCGGGCCATTCACTTATTAGAACTCATACATAGTGATGTATGTGGTCCTATAAGTCACACTGCTCATAGTGATTTTTCTTACTTCGTAACTTTTACCGATGATTTGTCACGGTATGGTTATGTTTACTTGATGAAACAAAAATCAGAAACCTTTGAAAAGTTCAAAGAATTTTGAAACGAAGTAGAAAAATAAATTGGAAAATTCATCAAATATCTTCGATCAGATCGAGGCGGTGAATATATGAGTAGTGAGTTTACGGAGTATCTTAAAGAGAATGAGATTATCGCTCAATATACTCCTCCGGGTACTTCACAGCACAATGAAGTATCTGAAATAAGAAATCGGACTTTATTGGATATGGTTCGATCAATGTTGAGTTTTACAGATCTACCTTACTTTTTGTGAGGGTGTGCTCTTCTTACTGCTGCACATTTGATGAATAGGGTTCCTTCTAAAACTGTTCTCACTACTCCATATGAGATATGGGTTGGTAGGAAACCAAACCTTAATTATGTTCTGGTTTAGGGTTGTCCTACATACGTCAGAGTGATGCAGTAGGATAAATTTTTACCTCGAGAGCGAAAAATTAGGTTTGTTGGATATCCTTTGTATTCTAAAGGATATCAATTCTATGAACCCGAGCGTCGAAATATGTTCGTTCCTCGTTTTGCCAGATTTCTTGAAGAAGAATTTTTGGCAGAAGATGGTAATCATAGGAAGGTTAAGCTTGATGAAGTCCAACCTATAAAAGATATACCAATAAATGAATCACATATTCAGACAGAAGCAGAACCTTCTAATTCAACTCTCTGTAGGTCTACTAGGATATCTAGACCTCCTGAGCGCTTGTATTTGATACAAGACAAGAGTCTCGATGTGCTCTTTGTTGAGAAGACTGATCTGTATACCTACAGAGAAGCAATATTAGACATTGATTCCGCTAAATGGCAGGAAGCCTTGAATTTTGAAATAGACTCTATGCATCTGAATCAAGTATAGGACTTGGTTTCGCTTCTTGAGGGAATTTGGGTTTACAAAAGGAAGCGTGTGTCTGATGAGAAGGTTGAAACCTTCAAAGCCCGAATGGTTGCTAAAGGTTATACTCAAAAGTCAGGTGTGGACTATGATGAAACCTTTTCACAAGTAGCGATGCTAAAGTATATTAGGATTTTATTGGCTATCGGTGCTTACCATGATTATGATATTGGAAAATGGATGTCAAAATGGCTTTTCTTAATGGATTTCTTGATGAAGAAATCTATATGGAACAGCCGGAGGGTTTTGTCTCCAGCCAAAATTCTGGGATGTTATGTAAGCTTAAGAAGTCCATTTATGGACTGAAACAAGCTTCGTGGAGTTGGAATCTTCATTTTGATGAGGTAATCCGATTGTCTGGTTTTCTCAAAAACGAAGAAGAACCTTGTGTTTATAAGAAGGTTAGTGGGAGTATGATAGTGTTCTTGGTGTTTTATGTTGATGACATCCTGATCATTGGAAATGATCTTGGAATGATATAGGGTGTTAAAGCATACCTTTGTAAAAACTTCTTCATGAAAGACTTGGGTGAAGCTTCCTATATACTTGGTATAAAATTCTATAAAGATAAAATAA